>QEPC01005778.1:573140-648140 GCA_003113815.1 Sphenodon punctatus
CTACAGGTGCAAGGAATGATGCCTTAATATACAATAATGTAGATATTGAAGTCTGGTATCAATTCTCCCCTTAGTCTTCTCTTTGCTAAGCTAAACACAGGGCATGTGTAATACCAGTGCAGCTAATGCAGGAATGAAGAAGCCTTACTGTAGGATGCATAGCAAGGGACAGAGTGATTTTTTTGGTTGTGGGCCACTGAGCACTGAAATGGAGTGATTTGGGGAGCCAGAGCACTGAAATGAGGGCCAGTACCCCCACCAGTGGCAGTCTCCCTCCTGCCATCCCCCCATAACCTTCTGCTCACCCCTGCCAGGCTGCTGAGGATCTGAGTCTGGGGACTCATCCCCAAATCTGGTACACTCTGCCCACCCCAAGCCACGCCCCCTTAGCCCATTTCCGGCGCGCCGGCGGCTTTGCCACCGGCACAGGGCCACTAACACTATATTTTCCCGGGCCACTTTGATTTCCCAATCCGCCCCTGGTGTGAGGCAGCCACTAGGAGCTGCCCATTAGAGTCCTGCCCCACCTGAGTGACTGCTCCACTCCACCTGAGTGACTGCTCCACAGCTGTGCCACTCAGTAGCCACAGACCTCCCCCCACCCCCACCCCCAATCTTGCTCGTTAAAAAACACCCAAGCTCTAGAACTTGGCAAACAAATTCAGTCTTCCAAGAATCTATTTCTCTGAGCTGGAAGTTTGGTTTTTATCACTGCCCCTTTTGCTACTTTAGGCTCTATACTGGGACGGATTTCTACTTCACTTATCTTGGCTGCCTCCATACTTGCATGCTCCTAAAGACCTCATTCTCCTCTTGATGGACTCTGAACACCACTTGAATGTGGATGGCTTGATACACATCTTCCTTTGTTTAGGACTCTGTGTTATTTTTGACACAACAGCTTAGAGTAACACTGCTTAATATGAAAGGCTACTGAAAGAACTGGCTGAAAAAAGCAGAGGCCTGGGGAGACAAGTGCTCTGCACTGTGAGAAAATGTTGACTATATTTAAAAGGACGGGTACTGTCACAGCATCAGTCACAATGAAGGCACTATTGCAGTTCCCATTTGAAGGCAGAACACACTGAACAATAAAATTACATGAGTAATAGATTGCCACAATCATATAAGAAGTTTGCAGGGAACTGATCAAATTTTGGAGTCACATAATGCCACATGAAAAAGCATGATTTGGCATAAAGGATGCCTTTATTGTATGCCAAAAATAGTCACTGAAAAGTGGTTGTCATTTCTGGGCTTTCAGAAATTGACGTGTCTTTTCCAGCCACATATTTGGTAATGGGTGTTTTTAAACGAGCAAGACAGTGGGGGTGGGGTCCATGGTCATTGAGGGGCACTGCCGTAGAGCACCCACCGACATGGAGTGCACGGGGAGGGATTCAAACAGGGGGCTCCCAGCATGGTTACCCCAGGTACGGAGGCAAGCCACCACACACTCCCTCTGCCACAGACCATGGGGGAGGAGGAAGTATGCCAGACTGGTCTTTGCAATTGACATGTCCCTGGTGTGAGTGCTAGGGAACCTGGGTTCTCCAGCACTCCCAGACAGTTCTTGTAACTTACAAAGGCCATGTCCCAAGCCCACAGTGCCTATGAGTAGCGGACCAGTCTGCTGGCATGGCTGGCCACACCAGTTCATACAGTCAAGGGGTTCCATGGCTGCCTGTTGCCATTGAATGATTTGGCTTTCCCCACATGGAGCACTCTGGATTTCCCAGCAGTACTCTGTGAGCAGCCATGAGTGAGTGCTCCATGGCTCATGGCAGGAGCACACATCCCCCTCGTTCCACCTTCAGACGGGGGCTCCATAGCTCCTGGGTGGCCATATGGGGTAGCATTTCGTCTAAAGCCACCCAATGTGTATCTTGTTATGATGAAGAGTACAGGATGTGTGCGCCATACTGGAGATCTTTTCATAAAATATCTGCATGCAGTATTAAAAATTTTGTTTGTTCAAGTTAGAAAGGTGTAAATTCAGAAAAACATACACACAGTATCACTGAACTTTAGCTAGCACTACACCGACTAGTAAAAAAACACAAAAAAGTAAGTATTTCTGAGTTTCCGTGGATCAGCTCCAGGTGTTTGGCAGGTCCTCGATAACTCGTCCGAATACTTGACACTTGGTAAAATACTCAGTAAAATAAAACCGAGTACCAAGTATTTTCCAAGTACCGAGTTCCTTTATATAGGAATAGGAAAAGCCCTGTATGTTGCCCATCCGAGGATTTACTCAAGTACTGAGTATTGGACTAAGTACCAGGCCAGTTCCTTGGTTACTCAGGACTCAGTAAAACTCAGTCGAATACCAAGATACTCGGTAAAAACTGAGTAATTTTGAATACTGAATTTCAGCACTACCTTTAACAATAATATTGCTTTAACAAAGGCAGGTTTGAAAAGTAATAATAACTTTATTGCGGGGCCAATGGCTATTGCAAACACAAACTTGAGATACAAAAACACAAGCCAATACGGCTCAAATATACAGTATCCAAATAATTGAATGAATAACTAGGCCATCAGTTAAAATAACAAAACATTAAATAGTAAATACCATAATATCCAATAAGCAGACCAAGGGATACCCAGCTAGAATCAGAGACCAGAGTTGAGTAATCTAGGAACCTCCCTCCCATCTTCCTTGCATATGATGGACTCCCTCCCCTTTCTTAGTACCAGAACCTTGTAAAGAAAGAGGGCCACATCCCTGGTTTTTGTCCCTTCTCGGCCAGATAATAACGAAACCAGTACCTGTTGGTCACTCAGAGATGGGTCGAGATAAGGTAGAATCCACTTAGTGCGCAAACTTGTATACCATTCACAGTGCAGTACAATATGCTCCATAGTGTCCGGGAGCCGCAGCACACAATCACACGGGGGACTAGCGAATGCCTCCCCTTAAATCGGCTCTCCGTAGCACCGCAGGGGAAAACACACAGCCTAGCCATGGCAAAGCATCTGCGAACTTGGGGGCTCAGCTGATGGAGTAGATACAGTGCCGGGGCAAGGGGGTACTCATACAGTTCCGTCCGTGGGAGCCTTTTTGGAGGTTCCCCGGGCGAGGCGGGTGGCCACCGATGTTAGATCTTTTTCGGTGGTCGCCCCTGTGCTGTGGAATTCGCTTCCGGAGGAGGCTCGGCTGGCGCCCACTCTCCTGCTGTTTCGGCGTATATGTAAGACCTGGCTGTTCCGTCAGGCTTTTGGCGAGGGGTAGGGGTGGGGTGGGGCTGGGGATAGGGATGGGGGTTTTCCCCATGTAGTGTATTTTAAATTGTTTTAAAATTTTATTATTGTTTTAAATGAAATGTTGTTCGCCGCCCCGGGCTGCCCTGTGGGCAGGAGGGGCAGGATATAAATTTCAAAATAAATAAATAAATAAATAAATACAGTTCCATGACCAGTGTCAGCAAGGACATACCTCTGAGGGCGGCAATCTCATCCTGGGTGGCCTAATGGCCCCAATGGCCCCAAAACTCAGTAAATGGAGGTCATCAAGCACAAGACCCATATGGCAAAGCCTAGCCCTCACCTGGCTGACCCAGGCATTGTCTTCGCCTAAAACCAGGGTGGCCAATGGGGCGGTACGGCAAAAGTTTAACTTTAGCCAATACCCTATGGCCAGGCGCCAAACCTGAGCCTCAATGGGAGACAGCCCACACTCTCTGCGGAGGGCCACATTAGGGGCATGATTGGGCACCGCAAGGAGGGACCTTAAAAACCTAGCCTGGACCCTTTCTAATAGTACAAACTTCCCCCGTGCCCAAAATTGAGCCCCGTAAAGAAGTTGCCCCAGACATTTGACCTTGAATACCCGAATGGCCGGAATTACCAAGTACCCTCCTCTAGACCTGAAAAAATTACATATTGACCTAGAAGTCAATTTGGCCTGGCCTATGGCTGCCTGCAGGTGCCCTATTCAGGACCCGTTGGCCTGGAAAACCATCCCCAGGTATCTATAGGAGGTGACCTGTTCCAGCTTGTGCAACCCTATGGCCCAGTTGTAAGTCTTTTATGTATTTCTCCCGCAAACGTCTTTGGTTTTAAGGTAATTTATTTCCAAAAAATTCTGGATGCAAAAGGCATGTAACGCTGTAAGTTGACGAATCAACCCCAGACGGGATCTGGGCAGCAAGATGGCATCGTCCGCGTAGACTAGTATGGCCACCTCTCGCGTCCCTAATCTCAGCGGGCAGTTGCTGAAAGAGGTAACCAGAGGAATAAGGCCATTCAAATAGAAATTAAATAGCGCCGGAGCCAGCGCACACCCCTGCTTAACTCCTCGTTGGGTAGAAATCTCCCGTGACTGGGTGCCACTATTGTCCAACCTGATCCTCAGCAAGGTGTTACTATAAAGTCTCTGCATCAAAAGCAGCAACCTCGGATCTATGAAGTGAGCGCCAGCTTCGCCCATAGTTGGTTCCGCGAGACCAGATCAAACGCAGCACGAAGGTCAACAAAAGCTGCATAAAGACCTGTGGAACCCATATATTTGGAGACTAGATGGCTCAGAACGAAACAGTGGTCAAAGGTAGAGTGACCAGCTCTAAACCCGTTCTGTTCATCTCCCAATATGTTCTCCCTCTCCAGCCATAATTCCAATCTGTTCAGCAGGTATCGGACATACACTTTACTGGCCACACTGAGGAGGCTAATGGGTCTGTAGTTCCTGGCCTCATCGGGGGAGTCCTTAAAATCAGGACTATCTCCGCCTGGGACCAGCCTTCTGGGAGCTCCCCAGATTGGTTAATACCAGTGAATAGAGCAGCCAGGGCCCTAGCCCACCAATTCTTATTGGCTTTGAAAAGATCCGATGGAAGACCATCGGGTCCTGCCGCCTTCCCCCCTTTCAGACCATCAATAATGGCCTCTATTTCTGCCACTGAGACAGGCTCCCAACTGGGCAACGAGTATAGCAGAGGCATCAGGGCAGAGAGTCCCGGGTCGAGTGCGTAGAGTGATGAAAAAAACTCAACCCATTGTGCCTCTGGAACTCTACTCTCGGTACCTCGCCGGGTCTTTCCACACCCACCGACCAATCTCCAGAAACGGGCAGAGTCATTAGCCTTTAGTGCCAGATTAATCTCTTCCCACTGGGAAAAGTGGAATTCCCGCTTTTTCGCCAGCAACAGGGCCTTGTATTTGGGGCGCATCAGCCGGAGCGCTGTCGAAGCCAACAGAGTGTCCACCACCCCCTCCACCTGCTGCTCCAGGCGGAGATCCGCGTCCAGCACCACCCCCAGACTCTGGACCTGTTGAGCTACAGGAGGGTGAAATCCCCCAATCAGGGGGGCCAACACCTACCTCGCTCTCCCCACCAACATCACCTCCATCTTAACGGGGTTGAGCTTCAGTCTGCTCTGCCACATCCATTCCGCCACGGCCTCCAAACACTGGGATAGCAACGAGATGGCAGGGTCTGGGTCAGCTGAAAAAGAGAGGTATAGCTGAGTATCATCAGCATATTGGTGACAATGCACCTCAAACCCTCTCACGACCTCCCCCAAGGGCTGCATATAAACATTAAATAATAATGGAAACAGAATGGAACCCTGCGGAACGCCGCAGGACAAAGAGCGGGGGCAAGATGTTACAGCTCCCAGCACTACCCGCTGGCTTCTCCCCGAGAGGAATGAATGGAACCATTCAAGAACGGTCCTGTCCAGCCCCCCCAGGTCACGCAGCCGTCTCAACAACAGCCTACGGTCCACGGTATCAAAAGCGCCAAGAGATGTAGCAGGACAAGAAATGTCGAACGTCCTGCGTCCATCTCTCGGTGGAGATCATCGACCAAGGCCACCAATGCTGTCTTGGTGCCATAGCCGGGGCGGAACCCAGATTGAAAAGGGTCCAGGAAACCAATGCTGTCTAGATGCGCCTGGAGCTGGATCGCCACTGCCCGTTCAATATCTAGTGGTTCAGTTAGTGTAATAGCTTAGACTCAGAGTGCTCCTACATTATGATGCGGGGTGATGTGAACTCCCCTCCCCCACATCCTGATGCCTGTGGCAGCTCCAAGGGGTGGCACCCAGCATGCATAACCACCTTGCAGCATGTTGCTCCCAACTGTGCCCCCACTGGGTGGGAGTGGGGCACTATGGCAATGAAGGAGCTGGAGCTTGGGGCCGTTGCAAGAGCATGAGTATCCAATGCAAGAGGCAGGGAAGCAGCGATACTTTACTGAAGAGCTCTGGAGAAAATGGGGAATTCTGGTGCTGCTGCTCATGGCAACAGTGATACATCCCTGGATAATTGTTCCCTTTGTCCAATGGTTGAGCTGGCTCTGGTTGGTAGTAGAACAAAACACTGTTCAACAGTTAAGCAATTCTCTCTTACATGGACTGTGAACAAGGACAAGCATTGTGTGCTCTCTGTATAATATTTTAAAACAACTAAGAAAAAGGCATGCCGTATTTGGGACCAGAGTTCTAATTATGCCAGGGCTGCTCCTCAGTAATTTCAAGAGTGAATTTCATATTAGGCAACAGAGAGAAAATAGTAAAGTGATATCCTTTATTGGACCAACTACAGTTGGTGGAGGTATGCAAGCTTTCGGACCTCACTGCCTGACAAAGGACCCTGTGAGGTATGAAAGCTTGCATACCTCCACCAACTGTAGTTGGTTCAATAAGGATATCACCTTACTACTTTGTATCTATTGCCTATCTTTGGGACCAAAACGGCAAACCCTACTTTTCTCTACATTTCATATTAGATGAACAGAAAAAGGGAATATGGAATCACTCTAGTTCTAAAAAATGAATTGCAGCATTAAGAGGACATTCAGAAAAGACAAAACAAAGCTAGCTTCATATGCAAATAGAGGTGGTGACTGTTCAAATCTAAAGTATGTGAAATTGTCAACTTGCATTACCAATTTTCCACTTCACCATGGGATGCTGTTCTACTGTCAGATGAGTGAGAAGAAAGCCAGATTATTTTCATACTTCCAAAAATGGACAGACACAGAAGGGAAAAGGAATGCTGTATCCTAAATGACATTCTCTTGGCCCTTTTTTCTCTTACATACAAGACCATGTGCTCTCATGTGGTGTGTACTGCATAACTATGGAAAATGTCTGAATGTAGGTATTTTTCATTCACATAAAATTGTCTGTAAGAATTACTATCCCAGCTGGTATGATGCTACACAGAACAAATAGTGTGTGTTGCTCTGCAAACTGTGCACATGTTTGGCTTATGAGCTCAAAACCCAGGGTACAGTCTGAACAAAAGTGGGTGGAGTCGCTAGAAGTGTTTTATCATATGGCAGTCTCCAAACAGAGTACAGCAGATGGGAAAATATGCAGCTGAAGACAGGCTGTCTTTACCAGCAATAGCTTGTGAACTGCTGCCTGCACAGAGTTTGGGATAAAGAAAACTAAATTAATGTATCTATAAGAATATTGCACAACCACGTTTTGTGGTGTAAACACTAGTGTTTGCATATATTATCCATTTACTTTCATTGTTTCATCTTTGGCATGTTGCTATATTAACAATAAGAAACCACTGCAATTATAGGGAGGAGCTGGGAGATAATACTGCACCCGTAGATCTCTTTATAGGAGGACATTGTCTGTCTGTTATGGCTATGAGCTTGGTATAGCACATGGCTGTAATTTGCAAAGGCTGTTGCATAGGCTACCTTTGTGTTCACATATGTTCCATGATACATGACTTTTATTCTGCAATGCATTTGTAATCTGCTATGTTTTATAATCATGCACCAAGGACAAAACAAGGATTCTACATGCTCCCTTCCCCTATTGGAGGCCCTTACACCATTTGGCCAGGCTTCCCCAAATTCCTTTCCTTCCCCCATCCACTACTGGGTCTCTCTCTCTCTCTCTCTTCGTTCATTTCTCTTTCCCACAGCTGTCACGTGCTTCCTGCTAAACAAATACCTCTGATGTCCATGCTCTGGGTCCCCCTTGTATATCCTGCTGCAATGATATGGATATCTCTGACTCTACCTCTGATGGAGGAATGGAGGGAGTGGGATTTGAAGGTCATGGCGACAAGGGCCCCAAATTTGAGGAAGAGAGTCTGTAGCTATGGAAAGATACTCTGGCGATCATTCCCTGTCCCACTCTGGCTGCATCTTTGCAGTCATGCAAACTGATCTGAATGAAACATCTCCAAATTTTTCAAAGGCACAATCTGATGTAGGTTTTGGAATGTCTGCAGTACTTACCTTTTCCCGCTATTCTCCATTTTTAAGCATATCAGCATGATGCACTTGATAAGTGCTGAGCTGGCCAAAGGCTTCTCACAGTGCCCAGTATTCTTCCCAACAGGGTAGTAAGTTGTGCACCTGCTTAAGTCTGCGAGAGTATCTTACTGCAGAACCTAATGTGGCCGTAGGGGAACATACTGTGCTCCATTTTATGGTCATACAGCAAATCCCAGAGAGTATTTTACTTGGGTAAGATACACACAGTGATACTCAACTTGTCTATTAAATGGTTTCAAAGACAATTTTATAGGTATGAAGATGCCTGTTTAAATGACAAGGAAATGAGATTTCCTGAGCAAATTCCTTGATCTATTATGTTGGGGGAGGAGAAAAATTATTTTCAAAATATGTTTGCACGTATTTAGATTTTCCTTATGGTCATTTTTAATCACAATCTTTTGTACCCTTCATTAAGTCCTCACCAGCTATTAAATTTTTTGCAGTGTTCTAATTATCTGGTAATCTAAGTAATTAGTCATCACATAGAACCTACTAGTGCTTACTGTACTAATTTATTTGATTGATTGATTGATTTAAATTTATACCCTACCCTTCCCCTAAGGCTCAGGGGCTTACAAAATAAGAATTTATCAAATATATACAAATACATTAAAATATAAAAATCTTCTAAAAACCTCACCACAACCCCTCCCCACCCAAGAATTTCCTTCCCACCCCTATTCTGGACTGTCAAATGCTTGGCCAAAAGAAAGGTCTTATACTGCTTCCAGAAGATATTCAGGCTCGGGCTTAAATGAATCTGCAGGGGGGTCTCATGTGGGTATTCTAATTAAGGTCAATTGAACTTTTCAAATAACTGAACAAGATATGGTCAAGATGTGTCTGTCACTTTAAACTACTCTGGATTTAGCTAAAGGTAAGTAACTGATTTAAAGTTATACTGAAGGACAATATTATTTTTCTTTTATTAAAAATAAAATCTACTTTGCATGAAATCTGGCTCCATTATAGTCCACAGTAATTTTGACATTGGGTGAAAACAAACGAGACAGGGGCAAGCTGGCGTGGCTCCCCAGGCCACCCTGGGGAGGGCCACTGTAACTGCCAGTCCTCAGGTCAGTAGGGAGGGCAGTTCACATGAGCAATGCCCCTTCTGGTAATTGGGGCATGGAGGCTGCCATCGCAGGTCCTTCCATGACACAGGAGGAGCCATCCATACGAGACAGGACTCCTGGACCCCTGCTGGCCAGCAGGATCAGGACTCCAGGAAGACTTGTTGCCAAAAAGCTGATGGGGGGGGGGGGGAGGCATGCCTTCACCTGGCCCAGGTGCACATGCCAAACAGCTGATTGGGGGCTCTCCTCCAGGCCCCCTCAATCAGCCGTTTGGTGGCCAGGGTGAGTGTGCTACTCCAGGCCTGATCCTCAGATCTCACCTGGTGGTGGGGTTGGGCAGGACCTAACAGATGGAAGGGCAACTGTTAGCCTGGTTTAGCCCATGTGGCTAAGCCTTCACCTGGGCTGTGTTGCTGACCATCTCTGGCCCACGCGTACCATAGCAGCCGGCTACCCACCCCGAGGAAGACATGGGTGAACATCTGGCAGTGACCCAAATAATGAGCAGGTGACTCCTGGGCTACTGTCTTGTTTTTTCCATCCACAGACTTCTGAGGCTAAGTTTCACCCTTTGTCTTCAACTAAAAAGCATCACTGAAGCCTCCCCATTGTTTAGCATCTGACAAACAGGATGCTTCTGAACACTGAATTGCATATAACACATCACCACAACATAATTTGCAAGATTTTTAATAAGATCTGATATTTTGGCATCAGCTTTTTGTGGCATCTTGTATTCATGTGTTAGCAAAGAGATAAGCATATCTGACACCTGCTTCTCAGCTGTGTCTTGGCCCATGCAGTATCCAAGAATGTGACACCTGTCATCCACTGATAGTCAATACAGCAGGCCACAGAATGCTGCAACTCTGGGTAAAAACAGATGCATGGGTGGTACAGCACCCCCAGGTCAGGGATGGGCACTGAACTAACATGCCTGCAGCTGGAGCACCATCCCACTGCCCTCATGCTTGGTAGGGTGGGGAACTCAACAAGCATGCGGGCATCCAGCCCCGCCCTACTCCCAGAACCCCATCTCCCAACATGATGGACAGCCATGGCGACCAACCATGGTACTCGGCCAATGTGGTCCCTGCCCTGAGGCGGGGATGGCAGGGCTGAAAAAATGTGCTTGCTCACGTTGACTCACGTAGGTGGTCCTTGGCCCAAGCTGTGTCCTTGGGGATTTTCTGAGGATGCAGCCCGAGCTGGCCACCTACCTGCCCCAGGGCAGTCCTGGGCCAACATCTGGCGGCGTGGGACCACACATGCAGGCGAGTCTCGGGCCACAGAGGACCAAAATGGGCCTGTGTTATGTTTGTTTTTACCTTCTGTCTCATACTGGTTGCCTGCTTGCGGGGATATTGGTGGCCCACTTGTGGGACCAAGCCGGGGTGGGCAGAACTGTTCTTGAATGGTTTTGCTCTTTCCTGACTGGAAGAACTCAGCGTGTGTACTGGGTGATTGTTCATCTTCTCCCCAGGACCTCACGTGTGGAGTCCCACAAGTTTTGATTCTGTCCCCTCTCCTGTTCAATGTGTACATGCAGCCTTTGGGTGAGGTCATCATAGGGTTTGGTGTGCGGTGTCATCAGTACGCTGATGACACCCAACTTTATCTCTCCTTTTCAGCTGACCCAGGCCCGGCAGTCTCGGTACTTATCCGGTGTTTGACGGCTGTGAGGGATTGGATGAAGGCGAGCCGTCTGAAGAGGAATCCTGACAAGATGGAGGTGATGCTGGCGGGGAGGGCTGAGGGGGTGGTGGCACTCTTCATTGACAGGGTACGTTCTCCATTGGTTCCTCAGGCTTGGAGTCTGGGGGTGCTCCTAGACTCACAGTTCTGTCTGGATGCTCAGGTGGCAGTTGTGGCAAAGGGAACGTTCTTCCAATTACATCTGGTACGTTGGCTTTGGCCATATATCTTGGACTCTGACCTGGTCACCATCGTCTATGCTTTTATTACCTCAAAACTGGACTACTGTAATGCACTCTACGTGTGGCTACCCTTGGTGATGGCCCAAAGACTGCAGCTGGTGCAGAATGCAGCAGCCCGTCTCCTTAGGGGCACAGATCGCCGAGAGCATATTACACCAGTGCTCTGATCTCTGCACTGTCTGCCTTTAGTCTTCCGAACTCAATTCAAGGTGTTGGTATTAACCTATAAAGCCCTACACGGCATGAGCCCTCCCTACCTGTGGGATCGCCTCACCCCCAGGTTCTGGATTGGCCCTTGCAGTCATGTGGGGACACCCTCCTCGGCGTCCCCTTAGTGATGATGATGAGGGCGTTCTTGGTGGCTGTGCTGAGGCTGTGGCACTCCCTCCTGATGGAGGTCTGCTTGGCCCCGAGCCTCCCCTCTTTCCGTCTACAATGTAAGACCTGGCTGTTCTGCCAGGTGTTTGGCGATGGAGACGGGTGATCAGTGGGCAGTTGGGATGGGGAGGGGGGGTGTAAACTCTGCCTGGTATGCCTGTGGGATGTTTTATGATATTTTTTGTTTACTTTATTATATATTTATATTTTATATTGTGCCTTGTTGTCACAGTTAACATCACACAGTTAAAAGAAAACTACATTATGTATTTGTATTACTCCAGAAATCTGAAACTCCAGGTGTATATATCTTCCCCAAAATGTTTAGGCTGCAATAGGTTTCTTATTTTTAAAAATTGAGGGAACTGGACTGAAGAAAATTGGTGAAACTTTCCTTTAAATGGCATGAAATATGCCAGAATAGTCTAGAGGAGGCCCACAGAAGACCAAATTCCAGTTGCCTTGCTTTCTCAAAGCTTCCTAGCGAGGTCAGTGAGACTATTCACCTGAATAAGACGAGTAGAATTTCACCCATAATATTCTTCAGTGTAAAAGCTTAAAGATGTTTACATTAGCAGATGTGTTGGCAGCCAGCTCTCAATTTTGCTACATATTTGAGAAAGCAGCAAAGAGTAAATTACTTCACCTAAGGTCACAATTAATTTACACTCCAGGTGGCTACACAGTACAGGAAAAGCATACAAAAACTTAACATAAAAAATGGTGATAAAGTGCAGAAATTTCTAGACATTTCCTTCCTTCCTTCCGACACAGCAACTGACTATGAGGATAGTGAAACCATTGGATATACACATTTTGCGTAGTTGGAAAGATGGGTGCAGTCAAGCCAAAAGTTGCTGGAGAAAAGGGGAGGAAGATTTCTAGCCTGCATGACTGTAGCCCATACAATATCATCCTTCTAGTTAATGCATGCATGGTAAAGCTTAAGGGATAGTAGCCTAAAGTCTTATCAGCTTTACATCCTGCAACACAGTTATAGCAAGGAGTTGAGTAGAGTCCACTGCAGGATGTACCTGCATTTTGAGTAATGTACAAATGCCCATTTTTCACCATTAAGGGGGGGAAACAGAATGCTGTTGCATCAGGTTCTGCCAGCTATTTACTATCAGGTGTGCTTTACTTCCTGCTCACAGGGATCAGTACATAACTGCAATACTAGGTCAGACTAATGACCCATCTAGCCCATTATCCTGCCTCCAACGGTGACCAGTACCAAATATTTCAGAGGAAGTAGACACGGGGCAGTTATGTTTAACAGAAAGTTCAACAAGCTCTATTCCTATAGTTCATTCCCAGATCCCAACAGTCAGAAGTTTAGAGACATCTGAATGGTAGAAATGTGCTGGTAAGCAAGGAGACAAAGTGTGAAAGGAAACAGGACAGTAGCCCACGTTAGCCAACATTAGCCCATGATTCACCTGCCTATGTTAGGTGGCCACCAGATGTTCGCCTACTTCCACCATTTATTTATTTATTTATTTTCTTACATTTATGCGTCGCCCCATATGCCTACGGCATCGTGGGGCGACGTACAATTAAAATATATAAAACCTTTACTTTCATAAAAACATCAACAATTAAAACATCCAGGGATAAAGAAAAATAAAAAATAAGGGCAGGGAGAATAAAAACCCTAACCCACCCTCCCAAAAGGCCTGGGTGAAGAGCCAGGTTTTACAAGTCCGCCGAAATGTTAGGAGGCTTCGAGCCAAGCGAACTTCCTCCGGGAGAGAATTCCAAAGACGCGGCCCAGCCACCGAGAATGCCCTCTTCATCACGGCCTCCCGCTTAACACGGGGGACCTCCAGGAAGGCACCCCCAGCAGACTGAAGGAGCCGCTCTGGGGCACGGAGGGCGAGGTGGTCCCTGAGGTATGAGGGGCCAAGACGGTGAAGGGCCTTATAGATCAATACCAATACCTTGAACCTGGCTCGGCACGCTATTGGCAACCAGTACAGAGTCTGGAGCACAAGTGTTATATGCTCCCGACGACCCATCCCCATCAGGAGACGGGCCGCCACATTCTGCACTAGCTGCAGCCTCCGAACTAGGAACAAGGGTAGCCTGATGTAGAGCGCATTGCAGTAGTCCAGCCTCGAGGTGACAAAGGCATGGATGAGGAAGGCCAGGTCCGGCCTGGAGATGTAGGGACGTAGCCTCCGCACCAGATACAACTGGCAGAAGGCGGCCTTCGCCACCACCTCCACCTGTTGATCCAGGCGCAGTTCCGAGTGCAACACCACCCCCAGACTCCAAATCTGCAGAGCTACAGGAGGGCGAACCCCCCACAATCAGGGGCAGGCAGGCAGCTGCTACTCGAGACGTCGTCCGGAAAAGGCGGTTGACACAGCAGGATGGGAGAAACTGAGGTTACTTACCAGTAACTCTGTTCTTCGAGAGAGCTCCGCGTATTCTCACTCTTTTCTTTTATGCCTACCTTTTATGTATTTTATATATTTTATGTATATTTTAAAATATTTTAATTTTTTTAAGCTGCCTCGAGCTGCCTAGGCAAGATATAAATGGTGTACATAAATAAATAAATAAATAAATAGCAGTGGCCGGGATCTGCGCTTGGGGCAGCAGTGGTAGCAAGCCTGGGCATGTGGTGTGTGGCACGGAAGCTGCCTCTACCCATGTGTCCAGTTGGGACCAGGGACTCTTTCATGGCGTTTTCTCCATTGCCTCTAAGGGGGAAAATATAGTGAACACGGATCTCTAGTTTGTTTATTTATTTATTTTATAAATGTATACCTCACTCCCTCCTGCCTCAGGCAGCTGAGACCCACCACCCCTGAAAAGAGGGACCAGCCCATAGGGTGCTTTCCAGGCACCGCTCTGCCCTGGTTTCCCTGTGCCCCAGAAACTGGTTGGAGGGAGGCAGGCAGGGATGACCGTGACTTGGGCTGGGGATGGGACCATGTACAGCCCCTGGATGGGATTACTCTGACCTGGAGTCTCAGAGGGTATTTTCAGACGTTACGAGATCACAGTGAACCACGGTGAATACCTACATGTGGTCACTGTGCTCTGCACGTCTGTTCAGTGGCCGCCAGATGTTCGCCACACTGAATACCCACATGGGGTCAATTTCAACCACGCTTCCCGGGCTACCGGCGCAAAAATCGGCTGAAGCATGGTGAAAGTGATTCCAGGCGGGCATAAAAAAAAAGTAATATCTGGTCAGCTATCATGGCCCGGAATCCCAGCGGGATTCCGGGCCTGGTGAACTCAGCCAGACGCTGCGGCGGCATTGGCCTTGCCGCCCACCCGTTTCCCCAGAGGGCGGGTGACGAGGGGGCGGGGCCTTGTGGCTGCACATTGCGCCGCGCGGCCCCGCCCCCTCCCTGATTCCCCGCCGGGATCCCCGGCATGTCTATTTGCCGTGCCTGGGTGATCCCGGGGGGGGGGGGGAATCTCTGGATTGTTTTCAGGAGGGGGCGAAGCCGCCCCGTCACATCTGAAAACACCCAGAGTGATCTGCTGCCACCAGCTGCTTTTTACAAGCTTGATCCTGCTTCTGGCAGCTGGTTGTCACTGCTCCTGGGCCTGAGTCCTGCACATGCATTCAGTTTCTTGGCCCAATACGGGATGTGGGGGTCGTGTGACAGCTACCAAGAGGCTGCATGTGTTCTGCTCTCCGCACTGGCCCAATAGGTGGTGGTTGCATTGCTACTCCATGGGTTGGGCAGGGGATCCGGCTGGCCACTGTCTTGTATGTTTTCACCCAAAAAGTCTACCTTATTTGACTCTGCTTCACCAGCCCTCCCTAAAGAGCCAACTTGATGTCTTATGAGAGCCACAACCTTTTCCCCTGACATGCAAGGCACAACTTTGTGTTGCCAGTAATCAGAAGCCGAAATGACTACCTTTCTAATATTTGAATCCCCTATCGCAACAACCTTTCTCTTTCTATAAGCCAGGAACCCATTCCTGAGAGAGATATCCTAAGTGTGAGAAGATACCATGATAGCATCTGAAAGAAAGGGATCATTTCCTTCCACTTCAGGCTGATGCCCTCCTGTCCCAGGACCTCCATCTTCATTAGCAACAGAAGTTGCCAGACTGAAGATGGGACCATGCTACTATGTTTATGAAAGTCTCCTCTGTGTACATCTCTGTCTCCCTTAGCTCTTCCAGTATTCTATTCTATTCAGCCATGAGCTGTTTCCACATATGCCACTTGCCCATTAAGCAGGTAATCATATATGATGTACTCAGTGCAATAAACTTGGGGTAGACCCAAGCTCCATGTTCTTTACTTTTATGCCTTTATCTTTTGCTTAAGTTTATGGTTTTGTGTGAAGGGCACGCTGGTGGGATGTTTGGATTGTTTTTGTTTTTTTGCACTAGCTACAAAACAAGTCTGATCCACTATGGCAATTCACTGTCCCTATCTCCAGGTGGTTTCCCTTAACAAGTCTGTCCCAGCTAAGAGGGCAGCATTCACCTCTGACCCTACCCCTCTTTGGATAAACTATAGAAGACATAAAGGACGCTGTGGAAGAAAGCTCTCCTGTCTAAAACACCCACATATACACACACTGCAGATACCAAGGGAAGAGTAGCAGGCCACGAGTGCAGAGTGTCTTGTGTATCTGCACTTGATCTCCATTCCAAGGGAAACCCTCACATACACCTCTCAGGGTGAAAACAAATGTGCAGACGATGAAGTAGCACTCTGGCCCACCCTGGGGAGGGCCACGGCAGCTGCCACTTTCTGGAAGGCACAGCACAGATGTGCCTGCGGCCATTGGCAGCCAAATAACTGTCCCACCACCCTGTCACAGGGTTCCACTTATTCGTGGATAAGTGTGTGCAGGATCAAGCCTCAGGAGGACAGACACTCGAGGGTTAAAAGTCCAAATCTCAGTTTATTCCCAACATATAGTCCAGGTAATAGACCTCTGGTCAGTCACTAGCAAGCACATAACTCAGCTACATCCAAATTAGCATAGCCACACACAATCCCAGGCTAGCTAACAATAGCAGACCTTATCTCCTCGTATCAGGCATCCTTCCCAGCACCCACCAAGTCAGCATCCTCTCCGACAGCCCCCCAGGATGGGTCTTCTCTGTTAGCCAAGAACAGACTGCCCTCTTCCTGGGGCTGGCTTCCATTTATGCTCCAAACCACACCCCAAACATACCAACTTCTCTTCCTGTCCGGCAGCCATTTTAGGTGACCCACATAGCAGGAGCCCTCTTGTAGCACAGCCCTGCCACCTCCTGTCCCCACACATCCCTGGTAAGGCAGAGGAACACAAAAAATATGCGAGTGGCCAGCCCTGCCCCCAGCCCCCCCCCATAACCCAACCCACCCCCTGCCATGACAGGCAGCTATGGTGACCAGCCATGGCAAATGGCCATGGCAGCCCCTAACCCGTGGCAGGAATAGGTGGGTGAAAATAGACACGCGGGCTCACATTGGCCTGCATGGGCAGCCCTTGGCCCGGGATGCACCTCAGAGATTTTGCTCCAGATGCATCCTAGGCCAGTTGCCTACCAACTCCAGGGTAGTCCTGGCCCAACATCTGGTGGCACAGGAATAGACGGGAACAGCATGGGAATAGACAGCAGGCCAACACAGGCCACCATCACATCTGTTTTACCCTCAGTCTCTCACAGTCTTCTATAAGGCACCCTTTACTGTCCCTGACTCCTACTGAACTCAAAGCGTTCTTTTAGTGTGTGTTTTCACAAGCCTGCTAGATACACATCTTTTAACTACAGTATGAACCACTTAAGTCAAACTTGCATAACTTGAATTTCTGAATATGTCAAAGAAATATGTTTTTCCCAGGCCTAACAAATGTATTGCTTCTTGAACTGGATACATCTAATTTTGTACCCTGATAACTCGATTTTTTAAAAGCATATGCAGTACTTCTGAGTGTATTAATGATTTCTTGGCAGTATGTAGCTAACACAATGGGGCTGATCCTATGCCCTGCATGCGCTGTGTGGTTCACACACAAACCATGTGCACGTCCATTGTGGGGACGTTGTGCCATGTGCGGGACATGCACGGATTCTGTGCACAGCAGATTTGGGATTGTGGCCACTGAGTACAACCACATGAGCTGCAAAGGTCCAATCCCCATGTGGCCCCATGGCATGCAAGTGCAGCCCCCAAACTGAGGGGCCAGCATGGAGAGCTGGGCAGACAGTCAGCCCCCCATACAGGGCAGTCAGGCGGGCTGCTGTCAGATGTCCTGCCATGGCAGGCCAAGGCGCCAGCCACACAAACGGGCACCAATCCCTGCCCCCTCTCCCTTCCTCAGCCTGACCAAATTCCTTCCCCCAGCCATGACGTGACCACATGCAATGAGCGACAACACTCACCACTCATAGCTGCAGTGCAGAGCTCACCATGGGGAGGGGTAGAAGGGGCCTGGGCATACGGGCTACAATGCCTTGACCAGCCTTACCCCATTTTTGGAAAGGATGCTATACAACGCATCTTTGGCCTTTTTCCAAGGACATATCACATAACAGCCAACTGCTCACCCTGCCACGTGGCGGGGGGGTAGGGGGGACATCTGGTGGCCACTGGCCACACGATGCACTGCATCACGTGGTATAGCTGCCCAGAGTGGATTAAGGCTGTCCAAGGTGTCTCGTGTGGCTGCACCCAATGTAGAATATGTTCCAAGGTTGCAGTGCAATGCAGCAGTATACCCATCCCAAGTCTGCGTTGCAAGCCCTTCTGCACAGGTGAGGACCAGGGAACAGAAGCATATTGCATTACTGTCTTGCAGTGCAATGAAGTATACCATTTCTTTTTAGGTGAGTGGCAGGAAGAGGAGTACTGCTGCATTGCACTTCAAGCTTGGAGAGTGTATACTACCATATTTTAACCACATGTCACCAAGAAATCATTATATTACTCAAAGTTATTGGTATTTTTAGCTGGGTAGGTAAAACAGTGCTTGAGTAAAACTTACACTGCCTCATTTATTTATCTCCGCATATTTCTGATAAGCCAAACTTTTATAGAGGTGGAAGGAGGTACTCAATAAGAAGGAGGAGCCAGGTGTTAAATACTAGTCCCTGTTTCCCCTGATCTCGCTCTTTGGAAACTTACATAGAACTTTCATTTGGGGAAGGAAGAGAGAAAAGGGGGCAGGAGTGGTCAGTGAAACAGAGAGTGAAAACAGAGGCAACGTTGCTAACAGCATCTACCACTCTCCGGGTCATCAGGAGGCACTTAATTAATGTACCTACGACCCGGGTGGCTGGTGAGCCGTCCCCCCACTCCCCTTCCCCGGGTAGGGAGGGGGAACACAACAAAGGTGATGTCAGCCAGCCTCACCCCCATCTTGCCCCAGCGCCCTGCCCCCACCATGACTGGCAGTCATGGCAGCTCCCAACCCATAGCGAGGATGGTGGGGCCAAACAGATGTGTGGTCCAGGGGTAGTCCTTGGCATGGAATGTGCACCTGAGATCTTCTGGGAGACACATCCCGGACAAGCTGACTATTCAGCCTGGGGCACTAGCGGGCCAACATCTGGCAGCCAGGGAACAGACATGTGGCCATAGCGAACCCAGATCATGTCTGTTTTCACCCAGACAAGTTGTGTGATGGACACACTGGAAGTAGGAAATAAACAAGGGAACTTTCCCTGAACGGTAAATATGAGCACTGTAGGAACCTTGCTTCCAGTTTAATCCCACTTGTTAGACAAAGTAATTTACTACCACCTCCCATCACTCTCACCCCTCCCCATTAATGCCTGTACTCATGAGCACTGGTGAGGAGTTAAGAAACAGCTACCTATAAGCAATGTTTACATAAGCCCTTTTGGGGGAGCTTTCCATCAAAGAGTAGGTTTTATAGAAGTATAAGATAGCACCAGACTTACCCTTCTCGGGTAATCTCCTTAGCAGTAATGGTGGGTCACTGAATTCTCCATAAAGATCTGCAATTACGACCTGGCTCTGTAATGCAACTTTGGAAGCAACTTTTGTGATATTTGCATTTTTTTTTCTCAAATAGGTATGACTGTTAAATTACCTTAAAATAAGCGATCTTCAGATAGTAGCATAAAACTAACTTAAGTTTTGGGTGAAAAAGATTTGAACAACTGAAATAGGTGCTACAAACAGAGCTGGGGATAGTTTGTTTCAGAAGAATGGAAAAACACTGGTTCTGAATTAAGCATTTCAGCTCACAACAAACCTCAGTCCTATCACTTTTGAGACATGCCTATTTTGAAACATTACAGCCGAGATAAGACCATTAAACACTAAAATAAAAGTTAAAGCAGCCCCCACCATTAAATGAAGAAACAGATACTTTTATGGCCCAAGTTCTCACATATTGCAGGAGAGTTACGCATAATGGGCAAGCTTCTTAAGTACGCCATTAGGCACTTTTTTCATTTTATTAGAAAAACAAGACTTTAAAAATGCCTTGCACTTACATAGTTTTCATTATCAAAAGATCTCAAAAAGCTTGGTAAAAGTAGCTATTATCCCTCTTTCCATTCAAGTTTCCAGAGTGAATTAGTGATTTGGGGGATAAACCCCAAGACTTAGATGCTAAACACATTTGCATCAAATAGGCTCTGTTAACACAAGTCCATTTAAAATTGCAACCCCTGGACCCAGTCCTACACCTATATACAATGAATTGTGCATGTATGCATTGTGTGCACACAGGTTTAGGATCGTCCTTTGCTACACACTAGACCCAAAATGGTATTTTCATCAATATTTGTTCCCAATTGCTATTTATGTTTCTGAAGGGCTCTGAGTGCCATTCAGTGGAGAGAGACTGTAAAAATAAAATGTATTTACTACTATTATTAATAATAACAATAATAAATATATCTTTACTCCAGTTTTTAAAAGAACCATAGCTAAGCATTTTACTTTTGCTGAAAATATATATCTTTCCATATTGATTGCGTTTATTTTTGCTTAGCAAACCTGTTTCCTACATGCTTCTGTGATGTCTATCAACAGACCACAAAACAGGAATTGAACCAGTTGCTCCGTGTGTGTAGATGGGTGGAAGTGGGTGTAGATGGGTGTGCACTCATCTACACCCCCCACCGCACACGGACTGCACACTGACCACCCCGTGCTGCGGCCCGTGTAAAAAGCACCCATGTTGAAGTTTTGTGTAATATTAAACAACAGTTGCATTAAGTGTTCTTTCGAACAAATAGGTTTTGAGATTTAGATTTTTTTCTTCAGCCACTGAAGATGAAGTGTGTGGTCTTCTCTGTCTCCCAGTAAAAGTTCATTAAAGAAGTTATGAAGGTAGAAAGTTTGAGGAAACAGCTATGCCAGTGGCCAGGAGCATCTTTTAAGAGAGTTTTCTTTCCCAGTAGTAGAAAATCAGAAAGTTTTTGTACACTGTCCACTGATGAAGGATGCTTATGTGTTCTTACGTAGTACATGAAATGTTCATTTGCAGGGTTTCTTCATGTGATTAAAGAGGCTTTCACATATACAGCCTGCTATATTCCCATAAATAACTGATTGCATATTTTAGAAGATTCTTCTTACCACATAATTCACAATTAGCAGGCCCATCATGGCACTAAGACGATACCTAGGAAAAGAAAATGTGCCCATAAGTACAAAATCTCCTACCAAAATAGAGCACTTAGACTGAATAATTAGGACTCTTATGTTAGACAGTCATACATCTTAATCATCAAAGAATACAAATTCATGTTTATAGACAAGAACACATTTTAAAGTCATTACTTCAAATAAACATACATGGGCTGACCCAATAGCCTAATAATAATGCTCTTCTTTGTACTGCCATGCTGAAGATAGCAGTTAAATTATCAGAACTAGTCTGCTGCTCCCTAAGCCAAAATGGAATGAGAACAATTTTGTGGAAGCACTACAGAAAAGCTACCTTTTAACTGTTCCTCAACACCACACTTTCCTTAAAAATGGGTGTTTACAGACATGATGCTGACCCATAATGGCCCGCCTGGGCCAGCACCTAACCAGTGTGCATCTTAGCGTGCTGCCAGATGTAGCCTGCTATAGCCCCCAACCGGTCAGGTGGCTGCCCAGGAACCAGGCCCAAGGGCTGCCCACGCAGGACATAGCAGGCAAGCGCATGTGTTCCCACCCCCATCCCAGCCCCAGCATGGGAGTCGCCATGGCAGCTACCATAACGGCGTGGGGGTGGCTGCAGCACAGGGTCAGGTCCGGTCTCATGTCACTTCTGCCTCCTCCTTCCCCTGCCGGGTCAATCTGCGGGAATGTTTGTTCAGTTCCCTGACCTGACCCAGCCGGGGATGGCCCCCCACTCCCCAGGACATGCAGCTGGCGCAATGGATACACATCTGTTTTACCTTATGAGTAAAATACATTGACTACTTTGCACATGTAGATTAATAAGCTTTATGGGTTGTCTGTGTCATATTCACTGCATTACAGTATAATATTACAGACTGGGGTTGATTCCATGCCCAGCGGAGCACCGCACAGCATTAGCACGGATGTGTGCACAAGCCGCGTGCACCCCATGGCGTGGGCCTATGGCACCCGCACAAATTGCATGTAGCATGGGGATTGGTCCCAGTATCTTCCTGAATACGGCCCATAACAGGGAACCCAATTAAAGCACAACTAATACCATAATATAGATATATATTTAACAAATAAAACATAAATGCCATTTTCCTTTTTGGACCTTGATACATGGGCCGCAGCTGCATGGAGGTGGGTGCGCGCGTTACAGAGTGGGTGGAGTGTGGGTGCTGGTGCATACAGGCACACACACACACCATGTATCCCCCACGCATGGAGGCACCTCTGTTTTTGCCAGTGCCTTCGTATGTGGGGATGAGGTGGTTTTCTTCCACTTCATAATGATGCTATTTCTCTTTCTAGTTTGTTTCACATGTTTCCATCAAGAACTGCCATTGTAATATACCATTATTTGAATAAAAGTTAAGTAACTGGCTTCCTTTAAAGTTATGCCAATGCTGCTCAGCTGCACCCATCAATTTTGTTAGTACAGTCCATCCCACCCTCTTATATCCTGATGAATACAGTAGTGAATGACCACCAGCAAAGACAGCGTGAACTCTGAAAATATTGCCACGCTTTCTCTGTTACCGGTTCAGCAAAAGTATTTAATTGCATTCTAGCATCAAACCTGGTGTAAACCCATTTACTTCAGTGGGACTCGTGCTTAAAGTTAGATACACACAAAGACACTGCTGAAAAGGAACCCACATGAATGTGCAGTATATTGCTATTTCACAGGGGGATGACATTTTGCATTCAATAATAGAATGAAATTGGACCAAAGTTCTAAAGTAATTTACAATTGTTGTATTAAAAACAGGTAGGGCCTTTATTCTAAAATCAGTTTTATTGGTAATTCACAGGAGTCGGTAAAGTTAACCTGTGATATTATAATCTGTCAGGTTTCATCACTGGGTGTTTTTAAACAAGATGCTACCCCGCATGCCCATCCAGGAGCCACACATTCAAATGCCCATCTAAAGGTGGAGTGGGGGAATGCGTGCTCCCATGAGCCATGCAGCACCCACTAATGGTGATGCATGGAGCACTGCCAGGAAATCCGGAGTGTTCTGTGTGGGGCAAGCCAAATAGCTACATGGCCATTGTTGGCCATGGAGCCCCTGTCCATATGAATGGCAGCAGCCAGCCACACCAGCAGGCAGGTCCGTTGTTCAGACATGGTCTGTGGCAGGGGGAGCGCGTGGTAGCTGCTGCGGTAGCCATGCTGGGAGCCATCAGTTAGAATTCCTCCTCACGCACTCCACTTGAGTGCGTGCTCCATGGCAGTGCCACTCAGCAGCCACTGCCCCAAGCCTTGCTCATTTAAAAACACCCAATATTACTTACTCAAAATGAAAGATCTTCATATACTTAATAATGGATGCGATCTACAACTCATGCATGCACAGCTTCCATGTGATTTCTGCTTGATTTGCGCATGCACCACACTCCCTGTAATGGGGATGTGTGCTGGTTGCACGCAGGGTGCACATGCGCCTTTGTCCACAGGGCTTGGGATAGGCCCCATTATCTTTCTCAGTACAAGATAATGGGTGTTAAGCTGTCAAAACTGTTGTGAAACAAGGGGGGGCCCTCCTGTTCTATGGATTACTTTATTGGCTAACCTACTTAGTTAACATCCTAAGAACTTCAGATGTTTCCTTCCCCTTTTTTGTTTCCTGCACCCAATTACCCATGAAAGGCACACCCTGTTTTGGTAGTGTTTTACACCCAATTTTCAGAGGTCTGAAGGGCTACTCAAAAGAGTAGAAAACCAGCTGTACTGCATCCACAGTTCTTGTTTTCCAAATCACCTTAAACTCTGTTTCCTTTTTGGGCCATGCATACTTTTCCTGACTACTCTCCATATATTGCTCACACCTGTCAGCAAAAAGTGCACATCGCAGTCACACACCAAGGCACAAGTCACAAAAGTCAAAGGACAAGTGAAAGAAATGCTATTCATGTGTCATTTTGGTATTCAAGGGAGGAAAAGTGTCCCATTCCTTCCTACTAAAAATAATATCTTATAGCAGTGTCATCTTCAGATTGGAAGATGACTTCACTGGGGTTTTGAAGACAAAAAAAAATGTCATTGATGTATGCTGATTCCTGCTATTTGAATAAAATGATCCTCTTTAAATCACATTTCAGGTCATCCGTATCTTTCTTCTATAATAAGGAAGTCTTACTTGCAGGTTAATGGAAAAAACCACCATAGTAACCTATCTGATCTACCAAAATAGCATGTGTAAATACTCATGGTGACCAACTATTTACATAAAAAAGAATGAAAAATACTTACCAGGTCTTACAAAAAAGAACAAAAGCAGAACCTTCTACCACCTGTATAATGATGAAATGGAAGACAATCCCAAAATACTGTCTTGCATTCTTAGTTGCATATTTGTCAAAAAGACACTTATTACAGTATTTGTTCTCTTTATGCTGTCATTGTATTGTAACCTCTGTTTTCCTGACTAGTGTACTATGTGGGTGAAATTTCTACCAGCAATCTAATATTCTGTATGTGTTGCTTAGCAACACCACTACTTTCATGTATGTTTCTTTACTAATGTACAGTATGATACTTTCACTTCTCTGCAGCAAAGGGCCCGATTCTGACCTCACTTTCATTGATTTAAAACACATGGAATTCCATTAACTCCAGTGGAATTCCTCCTGACTTACACCTGAGCAACCGAGAAAAGGGTTTTCCCAATTCTCCTTTTTTGCAACTGATTCTCTGCTTTTGCAACTGATTATAATGGAAAACCCTGATCCTGCTGGGCAGTAAGGCTCCAGAAATCCTGTCCTGTGTGGAAAGCTTTGTCAGCTAATAGTGACGTCTTTTCATAAGGACTTAAAAATGATACTCATTGATTCTTCACTGAAAATGACCAATTTAATCTCTGTGTGGTTAGCCAGGCTCTTTGGCTGACCAATGGCATTAAGGGACTTGTGACTAGGGATGGGCGAATGCGGTTCAGTAGTTCGGAGTTTGGACCAAACTCGACCAGTTCGGTTGAATGAACCGAATTTCCGAACTCAATTTTTGAAACAAACCGAATATCCGAATTCGGCTCTGTTCGCCCATCCCTAAAAGATAATATTCCATTTAGTTCAATGGGGTTTGAATTTCCGAACTTTGTTCGGAAGTTTGGACCAAACTCGAATAGTTCGGTCGACCGAACCAAACTTCCGAACCGAATTTCTGAACTGAACCGAACTTCCGAACTCAGTTCTGTTCACCCATCCCTACTTGTGACAGCAGCTCCCCCACCTAGCTTCCCAAGGGGGGCTGCTTGATGGCTCAAAGCGATGGCAATACCATCAACTGCCCTCCTTGATGGCTCAAAGTGAGGCAGTTTTGGTGGCCCTTTCTGGGGTGGCCAGGGGATCCAGCTCTCCCCTGCCTTGTTTGTTTTCCCCCCACTCTCCAAACATCCAGGAAGACACCCTCACCTTGACCTGTCAAGCTCAATATCTGTGAAGGAGCCGTTAGTTCCTTGCAACTAATCTGTTAATGTAATCTGTTTACAACATACACCAGGTATTAATGATAATGGGTGATTTCAGACGTGCCGGGGCGCCCAATGGCCCTGGCATGGAATCACCATTTGATTCCCCTCCGGAATTAAAACGGCCCATCAACAGACGTGTCGGTTGATTCCGGAGGGGAATCGGGGGAGGGGCTGTGTGGTGCAACGTGCAACCGCGCAGCCCCACCCCTCCACGTTCCCGAGGCCACCTGCCCTCTGGGAGATGGGCAGGCGAAGCGGCCAATGTAGCCGCAGCGCCAGCCCGCCCCCCGGGGTATTGACCATGGCCTGGAATCGGTAGCGGGCATGGCCGCTGATTCCGGGCCGTGGTCCGGGAGCATATGTGACGTTACCATGGTCAACCACAGTGACGTAACATCTGAAATCACCCGATGATGATATGATACATTTTAAACTCACCATAAATACACTTTTAACACTACCATTATTTGGGTACAATGGTTAATGTAAATGAATTCCACTATATGACCTTTTTGAGAAATGAATGAAATCTTGCAAATGGCATACATTTAACTGATGTCATCACAGTACTTGCCTTATACTCATTTACTTTATTTGTATTTGCATACAGCATCTACTTGAACTGAAAAATAATATGCTGATGGCATTGAAATTAAAACACCTAGCATTGTCCTTTGGCAAACTGATATTAAATTGGTCATTTTCAGCGAAGAATTAATAAGTATAATTTATAAGTCGTTATGAAAAGAGGTCACTATTAGTTGACAAGGCTTTTCACTTTGCACATAGGTAGGACAGCAAAGAAAAAAATGTTAAACAATTGCTACAGAAAAGGAAATATAAAGTTATATCCTACATATATAGTACAGGTGAAGCAACTGAACTAGTCACATGATTTGGAGCAGACATTCACCTTTCTTGGGTAATATGAGTTAACAGGCCTTCAGCATCTTGGCTTGCAACAAACCTGAGAGTAGTTGGTGTAACAATATGCCTTAATCTGTTACTGCATGCCAGATTTTTAAAAAACAGCGACAACACCAAACACTCTCTGGATTAAAGGCCTTTAGAAAGGTACTAACTGTGAAAGCTGAAAACTGTAAATCCTCCTTGCATTGTCCGATATTATAACAACACAGAATAATGTGGACTGTAAAATGTCAGTCTGTAGAAAATGGTGGAAAGTATCTAAATTGTGTTTAGGTTGCTCATGACGTTGTAATACAGTATTTCTCTACACTACTATCCAGGATCTGAAAATATTGCTTCGGTACTTTAACCACAGAGCTTGTCTGTTGGGCATGAGTGTTAGAAACAGGATTCTATGATGGGGACATAATGATAAAACATTTAAGAAAACCTTTTTTTTAAAAAAAGGAAGATCACATTTGCAAATATATCAGTATTCCTGGTATGTTTCAGAACAGGTACATTTGTATACCCATCAAACACTTAATAAAAGATGGCTCCTCTAGGCAATTTGCAAACTATAGTTTCATCTAGATATATGTCAGTGTAAATCAGGAACCTTCAGTTCACAGTTTTTCTAAACAAGTATGCCATAATCTTTCCTAGCTCCGTTTCCGTCAAACCCTCATAAATCTACCACATTGCACTGTCTTCTCAGAATGCAGTCAAATTCACAAATATTTTAAAGGTATAGTGAAATACACATACAGCAAGTCTATCATCCTAGTAGGAGTTAGTAATCTCCTTCACCTGCAGTATATATTTCATTTTAATAGATCTTTATTAGACACCAACTAATCATGTTTAAAGGCTAGATCTTTATTATTGCCCTTTATCCATAAACTGCTCTTTTCGTTGACCTTAATATATAAGGTGTGGATAGGTAATCCTTCCATATATGTGCTTATCTATATGGTTTGTTTTTAGGATATTGGAAGTAGGACTACTGGAACAAGACAAAACTATAATTTTGCTAATTTTGAAATGTGTGTTATTTATTTTGATCTAACCAATCCACTACTATCAGAAACATGGGTAACACTAAAATGTAGTGTTCTGGATTTTACCTTATACCCATATATATCTTGTGTTTGATAAAAGATGAACCACCATTACGACATTTAATTTTTAATCTTTTAAGACTAAGGTCAAAAATGGAATTTAGAATATAAAAATTCCCTTCCTGGAATGATAGTTTATAGTTTTGTATTTATTGAATGAATTCATAGGCTCCCTTAGGATGTGAAATGTATGGAAATATATGTGCATTACTAAAGAAAGAACTAAATTTATTCTTTCCCCACATCATGCTCTTCTTTGCAGTAGAGGTTTTTAATTCAACACAGAGCTAGAATGAGATGGAGCCAATTTCCTGGTCTATATGTGTGACAAATGCTAAAAGTGGCACAAGATTAACAAATTAGTTGAAGTATAGATCTTAAAAGATTTTTTACTGTGTCCCCAAATGAAAATGCATGCTTTATTTGAAATGAAACCTTCTTTAGAGTTGTGTAATGAATGAGGATCTTATATTTTCCAATAATTTAGGCTGGAAAGATGGTACATATAAGAGAAAAGAACAGTAACCTGAAGAACTGATATTTATTTGGGAAATTTATAAAGATTTATATCATGTAATTCAAATAATAATTTTGCCTGAATGCTGTTAGACTCATTGTTTGATGATAGACTCCAGTATTTGAATGTGGTTTTCATCACAGAATATTCATTATGTCCAATGGAAAATTAAAATGTATTTTACGTATGAATATTGACAAAATATTAAGTTCCAAGATAGTATGTTCATTCTTCTTGAGTCATTTCTGAAAGACCAAACCAGTTTAAAATGAATGTATACACATACACATACAGTATAGACGGGTGTCTTTGTAAAAAGGTTTCTTAATGGTGGTTTGAAATAAAAAGTATGGAACTTGACCTTTTTAGCTGACACAGTAATCACCCACTTGATGTAATCCAGATATCTAACACCAAACAATAAAAGCATCTGTGACAACAAAACCATGTAAAGGTTGTGGAAATGTTTAATTTTTTGAAAACAATCGCTATACTTAATAATCAGATAAGCCTGAATTGGTTTTCTCTTTACACAGAAAACATTTGCACTTCACAAATGCTGGTTTTAAAGGGCTATTAAGCTGAATGTAAAAGGTTTTTCAGATCTTATGCATATGTTTTGGGATTACCTCATTCATTCTGCTTTTAGAACCTTGTCATACTCCACCTGTTTTGCTTTTGCTTAAATTACATAAAATAATAGCATTCTTAAGTAATTCTTGCTGTATCCAAACATGATAATATATTTAAAATTCAAGAGGAGCCATATTCAGGTTGTATGTCTCAGTCACCCAATCTCCCCTTCACATATCTGTTCATGTTGACAGACTATGTCATAATACATCAACAAAAAGATCAGCACAGAAGAACAAAAATTCATCGGCTGACAGCAAGAGGAAAACTGATTTCCACTATTGAATTAGCAAAACTATACCATTACTTCACTACCAATAAGTACACTAGAGTTAAACGTAGTTACTGTGTTATAATTCTAAATGAGTATCAGATTTTTTGTTTTGTTTTGTTTTAATATTTACATGTAAAAATAGCAAGAGGGATTCAGGGATGCTTACACATTTGAAAAGTCAAGAAATTATTTCTGCTTTGTTTCTATTTCTATTACTGCTACATTAGTTTAATTAAAGAAAGCTGGATAGACAGTACTATTTCTTAAATACTGTTTTCTAACCGAGGATCTTGGTTCTATTACTTCAGGAATGTATCTTGAAATCCTTTGTATCAATAGAATCTGTCAGTTTCTGAATAGCTCCTCATGTAAAAAAAAAAAAAAAAGTATTGAGACTTCCTTATTGCCAGAGAGATAATTTTTAACATACTATACTGTGCATTGGTGTTTCAGCAGGAATTTAACAATACCTGGAATAAATAATGTCTTTTGCAGCCTGGGGCAACATCTGCCACTTATGCATTAATTCTGCCCCTGTTTGAACACTCTCCAACATATGCACTTCTCTTTTGTCTGTTATCCTAGAGTTGTGTTATTCCCAAATATTGACATCATCTACTTTTATCAGCACTAACTGCTCTGAAGCTTCCTAGTCTCATGCTCAGCTCTATTTCTTTCTATTGATTATCTTCCTCACTCCAGCAGGTAGCTAGCCAGCGAGGCTGTCCTGAGAAATAGCTTCCAATGACTTTATACGCACAATTTACACGGAATTGTTTAAAGAAGATATTAGCCTCAATACAAATCAGTGAACCTCATTTAGTCAATACTGCACAATTCAGCTGTTGGCACCTTGTCACATGTTAGTCTTTAAAGTCAACTACCATACGCAATCTGCACATTAGCCATAGTATTTAGTTTCATATTAAAATGAGACTAGATTTTTTTTTCCTTTTCTTTTTGAAATCTGCCTAGTATACCTTTTACATCACCTCATTGAACCATATGATAGTAATATAATTTTAAGTATAAAAAACCTGAGATTAAATGCTTGATTTTGACAGTGTCCTTAAATATAATAAATTCAAAGGGAAATACTGTTAAGTTAAAAAATGGAGTGTTTTTCATTAAGTCCAATCAAATGGTAGACAACAAAGGATCTTTTATTTGAGAATATGAAGTGAAAATGAAAACCAGAAAACCTTTACTAAGAAGAGGTCTAGCTAAATTATGTTGGAAGGAGGTCTCCAGATTGAACCTGGCTATTTCGTTTGCTAAAAGTGAATTAACTATGATGCACTATAGGGGAATATTTTACAAAAAGGCAAAAGCTAGTGTTTTATAGAGATGAAAATCAGGCCTAAATACAGTTAACTTTAAAAAAAAAAAACCTCTAAAATGTATGTGAAATCATATGTGAAAAAATTAATGCTGTAGCGTCAATGCTACTCTTTTATAATCAGGACAAGGAAAGGTTTTGAGAAAGTAACATTGCCCCTTTTTGTATTCCACAGCAACGTTATAGAATTCTAGTGGGGTAGTCATTTCATACTGATCCTACTTTTCTAATGCTAAAGTATCCAGATTTTTTCTTAAAAAAACAAACAAAAAAATATGGCACATATGTATGTTATGTGTTTACTTTAATGTTATAGTTAAGCAATTGGATAAACATTCAGGTGCATTCAAACTCTACCACACTGAAGTATTACTGTAGTTTACTTTAGCAGTTGTGCATGATTCATACATCAGAGAAAAGATGTGATATCTTAGAATTGGAATACCAATCCTTACTGTGACCTTTAGCAAAAGAGAAAGGATGGAGAGAAAGATAGTTTACACCTTTCCACTGCTATGATGTAATGTTTTAGAGAGGAAAAATAAATGTGCACAGGATGTCAAAAACACAGGTATGATCTATTTTTGAGAGGAGAGGAGTTTGGGATTGTGAAGAACAAAGAAAATAAACTCCTTTTGAGACAAAAGGGTAGGTCATAAAATTTAAAAACTAAAATGTAACATTTTTAGCTATCTGTATCAACTACCACCTAGGCTTAGTGATACTCTCCTTTTTGATACTATTACATGAAGACACAATTAAAATTAGGTAGCTAGCTAAAATAATAAATACCTGGCAATACGTTTTACTCCAACTTTTGAGAATCTGAACACAGAAAATGCATTTTGCACAGTGTTTGCTTCCTGCTCTTTTTCCTTTAAAGATCACTGAGTGGGAGCTGAAGCTCTGAACCTCAGGTAGAAGAGGCATACTGAAAGATGACCAGTCTAGCCTTCTCCATACATCAATCATCATCATCACCATCACCACCACTACACACACACACACTCATTGTAACCTGACACTCATACAGCAGCCTCCGCCCCCCACAGTAAGATTCTACAGAGAACAATTCACATATGAAAGTAAAAAAATATATGCAGTGAGGACAGAAATAACTGCATATTCAGGCAGTCAAAAGGCAGGTGTGGTATGGGAATTCCTAGTGTTTGTATCTGCTGCTTTTTGTGTTGTTAAAGGGACTGAGAGCTATTTTCCAAGAATCTAGATATGTTTACTATAAATTCCAAGTGGAAACAGATATCTACCAGATACTCTTTGGTCTATTTACTTTGGTAGTTTTGCTTATTTTAAAAAGTTTATGTTATCCTTCAACTGCTGTCTACTGTGCATGTATCTACACATTTTATTAGTATTAGTCTGTTGAAATTGAATTAGTTATCAGTAACATTGCTGTAGATTCATTATTTACTTGGTATGCTACTGTAATGATTTAGATATTAGAAGAAAATGTTTCTTCAGTGCTTAAATGGATGTTTATTTCTACTGTAACTTTTCCTGGGAAAAGATAATAGGAACTGAGGAAATAACATTAGTAGCTAATTCAATTGTATCATATACAGGTAGCTGAAATACATGTAATATGAAACCTCATTTAAAAAAAACTATAAAAAGAAACTGGCTTAAAATTATGTTTACTTTAATAATATAGTAAATCTGCAGATGATGAGTTACACAATACCTTTTAATATTAATATATTAACAGAAGAGTGTGTTTAATAAGGAACCTAAAAGTTTGTAAGTTTAGACTTATGTTGCAGTTTCTGTAATAATTAAAAATGTCTATGACCAATATTACCTGTGTGTGTTTTCATTATTACAGGAAAAAATACAAAATTACTCATTGTGGCTTATTCTACATTTAATAATTTACAGTGACATGTACTTATGATATGTTATAATTAATCTGTACTGAACGCTTTTTGTGCTACTTACAAATAAGTAATAGTAATGGAGATGGAAACACTTTCAGCAGCATATTATTTATTTATTTATTTTATTTATTTATTTATTTATTTAAATACTTACTGTTTGAGGAAAAGACACCTTTGAAAATACTTGTAGTCCGCTATTCCTTTTAATTCATATAACCAAAACGTAAACAAAGTTTAACCAAAGAAAGTTTTAGTGTGCCAAAATGCCAATGAATACTACAATCAAGGATCATTAACGTTTTAATACTAGAAATCTAATGTCATGAACTTTTAATTACAAAACACTGTTTAATTTATTAAAGGTTTCTTCAATATCCTATATTATTATAAAGATACCATAATTAGTCTTATTTATTAGTAAAATATTGTTGGTTTCTCTGCTTGATTAGCTTTTGATCTCTATGATTTTCAGACAGGTGTCAGTTAGCATTAGTTTATCAATTTTTCATAAGAATAGAGAAAAGCTTATTTAAACCTCTCCAATCAATACGGAAAATTTCCATAAGGCTGTATTTATTAAATACTGTTTATACCTTAAAAGGTAAGTACTAAAAGAGAAAAAAATCAAGACTGTTTATAAAATATCTGAATACAAATTAGATACAAAATTGTCTAAATACTGTCCTGCTTACTTTATTCAACTCCCACAGATAATCATAGGGTGCATAAAATAAGGTAAAATTATTAGATAGTGTAATTGTCTTCCTGATACAACAGCAAACCCAGTATGAAGACACTAACGTAATTAAGAATCCCCAATATTTGCAACCATAAAAGAAATAAATGGACATAAATGGAATCAGTGTCCCAAAAGTTTGGATTTGGTTCATGACAACTTTTGCATAGATTGCTGCCAAGGCTACAATCCTAGAGCCACTTACTCAAGAATAATCCCATTGATTTTAGTGGCACCAGTCCAGAGTGGCACCAGGTTTTTAGCCTATGTAAGTAAGAACTCAGCGTGAAGTAGCTTAAAAATGTATATTAGGTTTATGTATGTATGTATATTTGTATATGCATATCTGCATGCAGTACATCACAGTCATTTAGAAAATATATGTGCATATATAAACCATTGGACACAAAATAAACTATTAAATTTAAACTAACAGTATTGCCCTATCATACGGGAGAAACCAAATCTGAGGACTGTCCTACCACTGAGTTTGGGAGCTGCAAAAAATGTACAGTGCGAGTGATTCTATGGTACTGCCATTGAAGACATACGTCACTTCTGTTCAATCATATATATCACTGTGAGTAGTACCACTTCAAGTGGACAACTCATGGAAACAAAATTAAGCACATGTGCAACTGTTTGCACAATTCATACCTATGACTAGTTCTAATGAAGGGTGTTTTCAGACATGACGCTAACCACAGTTTAAACATTTCTTATGCTTGTTGTAGGGCTGCATAGGGCACCAATACAGCCCTGCAACATGTATAAGAAGTTACTCGTAGGGAGGTAATGGGACTCCTTACAGAATGTAAAGTTAAGTATGTGTGTAGATTCTTGTGGCATCAAGAATAAATGCTTTTAAAGAACAGTTTTAGACATAACAAATTAAAATCGTCTGAAGTACATACATGAAATCAGTGTCCCAAAAGTTTGGATTTGGTTTATGACATCTTTTGTGTAGATTGCTGCGAAGGCTGCAATCCTGGAGCCCCTTACTGAAGAGTAATCCCACTGATTTTAGTAGCACCAGTCCAGAGTGGTACCAGGATTTTAGCCCATGTGAGTAAAAAGATGCCGTAATAACAAGAATCTTTTAGTGAAATACTAAAATGACACTCAAGTGTGTATTCTACTACTTGGTATTACAAACAGAAAACACAAATAATATTTTAGAAAGAAATAACTTATGCATAAGAGAGAAAGTTTCCCAGGATTTTGGATGAAGACCTACTTATCTTCCCACTTAATTTCAAAATTAGTTTCAGGTATCTCACTCTTGGACTTTCATATATTAAATAGTATTTTAATCCATGGGAATTATTTTGTTTATGATTAGGAACCAGATCTTCACTCCTCCAACAGATAAAGCACCTATTGGTTACCCACAATACAACATTTACATGCATTACACATTTTTGTACTTTAGAATATGCAAATCTCAAAAATTGTAGCCATTTTATTTTTTTGAAAATTTAAGTTAACTTAAAAATTTCTACAATCTAGAATTGCACTCTTACTTGTCCTAGAGTTAACTGTACACTTTAAAAAACAAAACAAACAAACAGATGTTCATTGCCCATATTGTAAAATTAAAACCTTTTCAATTAGGATAAAGCGGATTTTAGGGCATAATGATTTCAGTTTTATTGGAATCTAATATGTTAATCTAATAAAAATGTACTTCCGTTGAACATTGAAGAATAAACAATACATTTAACTATTTCAGTAGGTTTTGTGATATTTGTCAAAAAAATTGAGAATCAGAACAGTTCATGAATGTGGCATGCAAATAATGGAATATAATTTGTAAGGTTTTGGATCACAGAAATTCCATCTAAACATTAAATACATGTATTGTTAGACTATGCATCTGTTGTTTTTCTTTAAAGTCTACAAGGACCACTGGATTGTGATGTAATTCCTTACAAGTTCTTAGTCTAGTGTACATGCAAGAATAGAAATATTTTCAATATTAACCCTCTGCAAAAAGTATACTGTTGATGATGAAAAGATGGACCTCAAACCAAGAAAATCCTTTTTCTTGCCTCTACAAAAGGCTTTGGGCCTAATTATTTTAAGTATAATCCAGCCAACATCTTCTCATGCTTAGCTGCACTGAGTGACACTATTTGTGATGCCCAGTCTGCTGAAACTGAGCAGGTTGCTGTCAGTTTAAAAATGACTATAATAAAAGTGACCATGAAGATGGATCTTGTGATTTTGCGTTTCTAATCAGTCATCTGTGAAGAACACTTTTGCTTTGATTCAGCAGACTGGTGACAGCCATGATTGATAGTGCATGAGGATGAAAAAAGGTTATTAACTGTCTTCCTATTAAACTCAATGTATTACCCCTCTAGGTGCATCTCATACTTTAACTTAAAGTACTTACTCAGGTAAGGTCAAGAATGAACTCTATAAACACAGTATCCATCCTGCTGTAGATGACAATGAACTTGATGTTAAATTTCAAAAGTTCAGTATTAAATCTAATATAAATTGTTACCTTGATTAGTTTGTCTAAAATCAAAAATAATTATCCCATGTGCAAATCTAAAAATATTCACATATACATATGTACTGAAAGTGTGCGAGAGTGTACGTAACATATACGTTTTTTGGTTACAGTACTTCTAGCAAAAAACTTGTGATAGACAAAAGAAACATGGAATCAGAATGTTAAGTATATCAGTTTTTAATATAAATATTTATGTAATCATATTTTTTTACATCCACAATTAACCACTGAATTTATTTAATAGTTTATGAACAAATCCTGTAACATGCAAAAGTGAAACTCAAATGGTTTACTAGTTTGAAAACAAAAGTAAAATGTATATTAAAGGGGATTTTTAAAGTTTGATTTTCTCTTTGCACTGGTAAATGTTGTCACTCAATAGTCACAAATTCTAAGTTCAAAAAGGAAAGTGTGACATTTAAACTTGAGAGTAATTACTTAAATGTTTTAAAATTTTGGTAAACAGCTATATTAGTTTCTAGAGTGTTTAGATATACCCTTTTTTCTAAAGGTAATCTCTGAGAAGGACCTGTTTTAAAGAAGATGAAGTATTAAACAGAGAGACACATCCCCTGTATGTTATATTATCACTGACACAAGAAATCCACTGAAAAGGAAACTAATCCACACTCTGTATTCATACTTTAAATCATTTCAGATTTATGAGCTTTTTCTTTGAGAAAATATGACTATCAACTATATCTATATATCTAAACTTTTAAAGATATATATATATATGTAAGAACTTTTAAGTTTTATATATATAATTACAAATGAAACTGATTTAATAAAGAATGGTATATTTCAGATACTTCAAACTTCTATACATCCAAACATTCCTTGAATTGGTTTGTGGATATTAATGGCAATCTCTTAGCATCAGGTTCTTTCTTTGAACTACATAAACAAAACAAAAAACAGGAAGCCAACCATTACACTTCTCTAATGAAACATAGATATTTGTTTAAAATTAAACTGTTACCAAACTGCACTTTATCTAGATTACCTGCACTATGTAAAGACTACCCAAAATATATATACTACTCTGCCATGCGTATCTTTCAAAGCATTTAAACATTTTACATTGAATTTAAATTTAGCTTTAAACTCATCCCCAATTTCTTCTAGACATCATGTTGACTTTTATGTTAAAAAATATAATTCTTACGCTGGCAGAATGAAGCAGTGCTATTCCAAAGCAGGAAACTTTTAATATATTTCTTTTTTTAAAAAAAAGCTACACTGAGCATGCTGTAAAGTGCCTTGAGATATTAAAGTTTGTGTGTTTTCATCCCCCCCCCATAATGTTGGTGAATTTCAGCAGCATTTTTCTGCAAATAATAAAGGCTTTTGTAGAGGGTTAGAACAAATACCAAAGATAAGTGTAATCTACCTAAATATATGGTGTCTCTTTTCCTCAGAAGTCATAAATGTTAAAACAACACTCTATAAGGTTTGCATTTCTTTTAAATGAGTTACTCTCAGGTGTAGATTTGGGAATATGCACCAATTTTCCCTTCTGTAACATTTCTGCTTTATTATAAATTGCAATCCTGTCTTGGCTCTGTGTGGATTTACAGCTGGCATGCTTTCTTTCTGACAATTTGGGGTCACTGTGGATGTAGGTGAGCAATAATTTCAGAGGTGATGGGGATACTGACAGAATTTGCCGCTGAAGTTCCTGGCCAAATATTTGTTAAAAGAACAATTTCTAGGTTGGATCTGTAATTAAAGGCTTTAAGATGCTACTGGAGGCCTGGCTGATGTGGAAATATTTTGTATGTATCCACAGTGGGAAATATGTAAGGGGAAAACTATTATTCTTCCCTTAAGGAGTTTTAGCAAACTAACCCTTTTAAGTATAGCAAAAGGTTGGGGATATTATATGCTTGGTTCTAAAGACAGAGAGTAATGTATAAGAATCATATGAAAAGTATGATAAAATTTGAGTGCATCATTTGTTTGCAGTAGGCTGTTGTATGCTTAGAGCAGGTGAAGTCATTTTACAGGAGTCTGCACAAAATTTAGGGTATGCTGATAACAGTTCCAGACAATGGATCTTGCTCCAAACTCCACTAAAAAAAAGAGTCCTACTGACTATAATAAGAGATGGATCAGGCCCAAGACAGCTACTTGCAGGGACAGCAATTTAAGGATCAGGCTCACAGTACAGGCTTCCTATGTATAAACTGTATGAAATTTAAGTACATAAAGCAAAGACCTAACTCCAACCATACACAAAACAATTAAAATACTGCCCTGAACTCCTGGTGAAATTAGTAAACTTTATTTCTTCTGTCAGCATTTTAAAAGGAGTATCCATCACTAACAGAAAATCTAGGCCTATTGAATATGGAACATCATTTCCCCAACTTATTAATTATTAATTATTATTATTATAAATATTTATATAGTGCCAGCCTTGTGCCTGGCGCTGTACAGAACATAGAAATAGATGCGGTCCCTGCCTGTGGCTTACAATCTAAAAGACAAGGAGGGGGAGACAGGGGAGAAGACAAACAAACATTCAGGCGGATGCGAAGTCTCAGGACCGTGTGCTTGGCTTGGTTGCAATCAGGTTGGTCACAGCAGTCCACAGAGGAGGNGACAGGGGAGAAGACAAACAAACATTCAGGCGGATGCGAAGTCTCAGGTGCGTGTGCTTGGCTTGGTTACAATCAGGTTGGTTGCAGCAGTCTGTATATGAAATCTCGAATAGGCCTTACGCTGAGAGATACTGCACCCCCATACTCCATATCCAAGCAAGAGCCATAAACATATGCAGGGATTTCAGGATCTGAATGCCTATTGGCTGTAATTTTGAAACCACTTATTCCAGAGTAGTGCCACCAAAGGGATTACTCCCGAGTAAATGGTATGAAGATTGGATCTATTGCGAAGGCACATCAGCTATCTAGACTCCACTCCCCCAAAAATAAATAAATAAAAATAATAATGCTCCAGCAATGTACCCGGCGCTGTACAATCAACAGGGGGCAAGGCACAAGGTTATGCTAATATGGGGAGACCACCAATCTTTCTGTCGCCTTCCCACTCTTTCTTTTGAGAGGAGATGCTGCACTGACGGGAACAGAATTACCAAGAGCTAAACTGGTGTCGTGAAATTTGGCTGCAAATCTGGGTTTTGTTTCTGTTTGGGTGAAGGCCACGCACCTGGCTATCTGGAGGTAACTGCATCAACTGCCTAACCGCCGCGGCCACTTCTCTGAGACGCCTTCCTTGGTCTGTACATCCATCCTCCACCAGCCCCAACTATCCCTCGCCGTCTCTAGAGAGGAGAAGCGTGCGGGAGAAGGTGGACACTTGCGAGGCTGCCCTGCTTCCCTCGGGCACCTGGGTTTAGTGACTGCCCCTTCCGGGGGGGAGCACACGACTGCTGTCAGGGTCGCCGGGATTGCCATAGCGTTGCCTTCTAGTTTCTAGCCCCATGCCTGCAGGACTGGGATTAAGGCGGGAAACGACTGGGACAGCCTCCCTCATCTCTAGAAGCAGTTGAGGCGGGAAGTGCCGCGGGCAAGGCGGGCAGAGCCAGCAGCCAGGGGGAGAGGGGTGGGCAGCAAGTCAGCGTCCGGAAGAGGCAGAGCGGAGTGAGTAATGCGTGCCCGCAGAGAACTAGGACGGAAACGCTGCCATATTGAACACTCACTACACACCAAAGCCGCTCTTATCAAGGGGGGGTCAGGAGTGCTAAGAGGAAATAGATACTGACCCACCCCCCTTCTAATCGAAACCATAAATATGAAAGCAAGTTAACTTCACTGAACAAGTGACACGCTCTCTCTTTTTTATTGGGGGGGGGGGCTGAACGACACGGAGGTAATCTTGTTAGGGAAAGAAATATGGGGGCCAATAAAAGCTGAAGGCGAGCGGGATGGAAGGCAATGGCATGCCGCTTCTGTGAGGGAGTGGGCGTCAAATGAAGACTAACCTTAGCAGGGGGGGACAAATGGGCCAGAATGAAAGCACCACTGAACTTCAGGCAGGGTTTAAAAATCCCCACACCGACTGCAGTCCTGCAACCACTTTACTCCGGAGTAGTCCCGAACGATTCGAATTCACTCCGGACGGAGCATGTGGTTTCAAAACTTCCCCCAAATTGAGGAGGGTGTTTTCATTGCATGGCACTCGCCTTCCCTGGTACGTTAGGCGTGAGGGGGCAGTGCCATCATGGACCGCACAACCTGGAGAAAGACCCAATCCAAAAGCAGATGTGGACGCAGCTCTAGGAAAAGGGGCCGACTGGGGGAGACAAGCTGACACTAATATGAAGGCAGAGGCTACGATAGGTGAGCAGTAACCTGAGAAATGACGAAAGGAGTCGGGGGTGGTGGTGGAAGGAGAGAACTCATTGGGTAGAAAGAAGGAAGGAAACAGCCCCAGCAGAGGGGGAGAGAGATAATAAAAGTCACGCAGAGAGAAAATAGAGACTAGGGAGAAAGAAAGGGATGAGAGAGAAAACACCGGAAAACTGGAAGGGGAGTGAAGGGACGCGGGGAGGGAAGTGGGGAAAGAAGGGAGGAGACTGAATGAAGTCCTCTGGACTGGAGGAGGTGCAGCAGAGGGAGAGAGCTCAGTCGGAGGGTTAGGTTAGATTTCCAGAGCTCTTAGAGCTCATCGACCAGCCCACTGGAGTCACTATTCAGCCCGAGTCCCAAACACACGCCTCACTAACTACTTTACAGCCACTTTCATTGATTTTCTTTATCAAATAAACATAATACCCGTTACAGCAACACTTCCGCTTCATGCAGCCAGAATGCCACATGCTCTGATTGCTGCAGTTCTCCGGATTGCAGTCCCACCCCCACCCCATAAATTGGGTTCTTTCACATAAACGGTCAAATTTATTATTACGTTTAGAATTTTTCTGTAATCTGGAAAGTACTCTGTGGGCTAAGTGAATCGCCCCTAGATTGTAAAGGAAAGCTCCTTCCCCCTTTACCACCCCCACCCCCCAGCAGCCTGGCGTGCACACACAAATTTGTCCCTGTAATTCAGAAGGGGCTGGTATATTTACATATTTATTTTTGCTAATAAGGGATAACTCGATTTAAAGGGCAGCGTTCCCCGTGTCTTTTGGGTACTACAGAAAAATTAACGCAACTTTAGAAATTACACCTAGATTGTGAGCCTAGTTTAAAATGTCAGTTTTTAAGTCAAATTCATTTTTAAATGTTTCCACCTAAAAGTAACCCCCCCTTAAGAGTAGTTTTGAACAAGATTCTTCCATATATGTCAAAGGACTGTTGAATTATTCATTATTATAATTACTATCATCATTGTCATTATCCCTTTCCATGTGGAAATAATTTTATTATCGTAATTTGATATCTGAAGCATTTCCTGTTAGTCGTTTGATAATCATTTTTTACTGAAAAGTTTTGTTTTTAAACGAGAAAGAAATATTTTAAATGCTTTTATGTTTGCTATAGATTTCCGTTTATCTAATCGATCGGAATGCCAATAAATCGATTAAAGGTTTAGTGTTTTACAAACAACCATTTTGTGCTTTTTGATTTTACGTTCAGAATGATTTTAATAAAGCTAATGCTTTCCCAGAGCATTTGTTCACCCTAAACCTAACATTCCATCATTTTTTATTATTTACAATCGCAATTTAATGTGCTTCTAATGAGAAAAATAAACACAAATAAAAGAAGGAACTAATCTGTTTAAATTACTTTGTGCCCATGGTCAACATCTTTAGGCAAAGCCCTTCAAAATCTTCGTGAATTATATGCGATCATACAGTGATTGCGGAATATTAAATTAAACTTAGATAAACCCGCACTGAAGGAGGCAGCACCCAATCCTGAATTTATTTCCCATTTTCTATAACAGCATCACTGCGCTCCTCTCTTTGCAATGACAATGTGCCAAATCTAGGCATTTTGAAAACATTTTCCATATGCTTTAACTGGAGACTGATAGACAAAGAAGAAAAGGAGATGGTCTTTTTTCTCATGAGGTATATTTTCTTTAACATTTTCTTCAGGGTTTTCTGATCATCATTTTAAAACAAGACTTTGAAAATATTAGATCTTATTTATTTTTTCCTGCCTTTTACACCCCACCCCCCTCGTGTAATCAATTCCTGAACATTGGAGTTTCAGTTACGCTTTAATGCAGAACTATAGGACTATCATTTCTGTACCTTGGCGGACAACATTTTTGGGAGAAAGCATTGATTCGTTTAGATTTCGCTTGCTGCTTTTCGTAATTAAAGGTGGTTTTAATTATACTTTTTTGTAAGTCATATCAGATGTGCTGCTGCTTGCTGGACTGATTTTTTTTCCTTTTAACGATGTTTTTAATTTATGCGTAGCCTTTATGGACAACACAGAGGTGGTGGCTTTTATTTAACTGTAAAATCTACACGTTTTCTTTGAAAACTTGGCTCCTTGGGCGAAAATAACTTTTCCTGGTTGCTTTATAATCACTGTCGCAGAGGTAATTTAGCATACTGTCTACACAACAAAGATTCCTGTTTTATTGGCACTGAGGATTGTTGGAGTTAGGTATAAATATTTCATAACTTTCTTCTCAACAATAAGGTTTGTAGTTTTATTGGCTTTTTCTTTCTCTTTTTCTTTCTCTTTACCATGATCGTTTTATTTTTGAAGTCTCTTTTTCCCTTTCCAGAACAGAATGTAAAATTTTTCCCTTGGATATTTCGCTGCTGGAAATAGGCTCTTGGGCTTTCTTGAGGGTCTTGTGCGGGGGTGGGATGGGGGTGGTGGTGGTAAGCGGTCGTTTTCCTTGATTTGCATAAGAGCTAGTGAAGTGTCTGTGAAGTTGGGTGAACTGCTATTGTTTGGGGCTAGTCCTGACTGTTTTTGTTTATAAACACTGGGGTGGTTGCCGGGAGCGGAGGGAGGTCAAAGCACTGTCAAAACGCTGACCTCTGAAAGCCCAGAGGGCGCCTGGCTCCTTCACCCTCTCCTTTCTCTCTCCCTCTCCCCCTCTCTCTTTCCCTTTCGTTTCCCATCCGAGGCCAGGAGCACAGGTTCAGGGCATTTAATCCTCGCGATCTGCCCAAGAAAAGAACTGAAAAAGGGCTGTTAGGGCTCCTGAGGAAACGCCGGCAACAGAATGAAACCTGGAAGGCTTTTATTTATAGTAACGTCCGGGTGTTAGTCCTTATGGAGGTCAAGCCAGAACAACAACAACAAAAGCCAATCAGGAACTGTACTATTTAGCATACAAAATCTTTACCAGGATGCCTGGCCCGGGCGAATTTGATCTTTGCTTAGAGACGCATTTACAGCCACAGAACGTAGCTCTTTACCTATTTTAGGTCTAGGAGTGGAGGAAGGGGAGTTTTTCGGAGCAATGTTATTATTTCTGTATTATTTCTGGTTTTCGAACAGGACTGTAACTTAGTACAGATCACATAAAATGATCTCGGCGTCTACTGGGATTTCTTTGATGGTGTTTTGTGGATTAACATTGGATTAACATTAGATTTGCGTTTAGGATACCTGCAAATAATAATCATTAAGCCAATCGCTTCTGCTTCAGTGTCAAGTTCATCTGTGCGCCCCCCCCCCCCCCTCTCCAAAATGGTACAAGAGGTTGCTATCAGGTTTAAGTAGGTTTTGAAAATAAGTTGCTGAGTTAAACAAAAATGTTAGTTAACACATTGCCTTTGTCACATAGCCCCTGGGAGGAGAAGAGACAACAGAAAAGGGGAGACGAGGGAGGGGGGCTGGGGATCTAAAACTGTCTGCAGCTCAGATAAAGGGGCTCTAACACTGAAATCTTGTAATACCTCGTTTCAAACTGAGCTCATCTATAGACTTAGGCAACGCAGTCAAAAGACATGGATCCTCTTTCCCTTGGGCTGGGGGCTGAGGGGAGGTGGGACATTTATTGGGGAATTATGTAGTTTCATTAAAAGGGGGAGCGGCTGTAATTATGTAGATCCTCCTGGCCCTGTGAGGCTACTGCAGTGGTTTGGGGAACGCAGTGAGTGAGCCTGGCCAAGAGACTTGGGACTTGCAAACCTGTCTCTGTCCGCTTTGACTTGCCTTTGTTTAATACAGAGTGCCCGGACTCACCCCTTGGCCCCTCCAGATCCTTTTCACCCGGCCCAATAAGTTTTTGCCTAGGGAGGAGTGACTGTAGGGCAGTCTATCTGGTTTTCTTTTTGAAACGTAACGTCCCTGTCAGAGAGGGAGAGAGAGAGGAGAGAGAATGTGTGTGTAAAAATAAATAAATCCCAAAGTGTATAACAGTGCCTAGAGGAGATGTTTGCCGGGAGGGGGCCCGTAGAGACTAGAGCAGAGGAGCTGAGAGGTGAGGAAGAGGTCTTTGGGGGTGATCAGTTGAGTGAGTGTGAAGGAGGGGGGAGCCTTGCAGCCCGGGCCGAGCCGCTGGGGAGTCCGCCTGAAGGAGCAGCAGCAGCAGCAGCAGCAGCAGCCGGCCAGCCCCCGAGTCCTCCTGGCTGCTGCTCGCCTGCCTTCCTTCCTCCCCCTGCCAACACCGCGCCCGCTCTTATCACATCCCACAAACCTGCTGCTGCTGCCTCTCGGAATTAACCTTCTTCGATTTTTCCTAGCTACGTGGCGATCCCCGGGTTTCTTCTAAACTGTTAACATCCCGTAGTGCCTTTTTCCCCGATAGCTACTATTTTTAGGAAAAGAGAGAGAGGAAAAATCAAACGTTAGGAAGGACAGTGAGCAGTGGCGGAAGAAAGCCTGAAAATGTGGACTCTCTCGCAATTCCTTGTTGCATCCCCCCCCCCCTTTGTTCCTTTAGCTGTAACTCAAGAACACTAGGGGGAAAACGCTCTATCCTTTCCAAGGAGAGGAGAAGAGAAAGAGAGGGAAAAAATCTGCAACAAAAATGACTGGACTGATCTGACATTTGGTGTTTTGACGTTAATGACATTAATGATATTGATGTTTCAGCAGGGGGAAAAAAGCACTTTGAATACACGAAGGGACTTTAAAACTGAATTATCCCAAATTCCTTATTCTTCTATGACATTAAGTCTACGTGTTTCTTAACTTGAATTCGAAAGAGGTGTATTGTTCTCAGGTGTTTCTTCATCGTACCGTATTTAATTGTCTCCAATCTTAGGAAATGTGTCACCATTCTTCACACACACACTCGAATGGACTATGTGTCCTGCTAGCTCAGGTTCCATTCTCTCTGCAATTTAAGCCTAAAAGTCCGTTTTCCATCAGCGCCCCTTCATCTGCTACTGTAAATGGGTTTCAGGAATTCCATATTAGCTCTTTGTTTGCATCTCGTGTATTTTCCCCTCTCCTGTAAAGTGTGAGGCAGAATTATTGCTAGTATCCTTTAGACACTCAGCCACAGGAAGCTTTGCTTGCTGAGACACATATGTACACATAGGGCTACATAAATGGTTTCCTTTTGATTTCATCGATCTAATGCTTAGGGGAGGGATGCAGAAGAATAAAGTTACTCTTCAGATCCCTAAAGTGCCCCTGACTTTCTCATTCAGGGCGAGTCTGACAGGTTTTCCGAAGTTGGAAGTTGGGTTGCCCTGGACATAACTCCCTTCCATTCTCTCCTCTTGTGATAGGGGTACTTCTCCGCCATTGGGATAACCCTGAAATATACTTCCATGCTCTGGACTTTTTTAATATAAATCCTTTTTAAAAAGCCAGACCATTCTCTTCTCCAAACTCTTGGGACCTTTCCTGTGACCGTAAACATCTGCTTTTGTCAACTGACATACCTGGCTTTGGCCTAGCCTGCCTTTCCAGGATAGCCCCTTATTCACTGTCAGGTGCGGATTTTCCTATTAGTATTAGTTCCTCCAGGATTTGCCAAACGTTCCTCTAGAATGGAAGGTTTAGGGCCTAGAAGGATGCATATTTATTATATCTTCTGGGTTTTTAATAGGGGATTGTGATAAACCTTTCTGTTGGTATTTAGTGCTTAAGGCCTAAGCCAAGGTTTCGACATGTATCCCAGGAATCACTAACTTCAAAGACATGTCAGCTCTAAGGTTATGGTTCACCTGCGCAGGGTCTTTGCTATTGTAAATAGCCCTTCTATTTAACTCTTACTTAGTAATCTTCTCTGTTATCTCCAAAATAATATAGTGTTATTATTTAAAACATACTCTTTGGGGTATATTGGGATGCTCTTTGAATAGTCATGGGGTTTTTAAGTTCTTCAGCAGGGAGCATTTAAAAGTATCTCTCTTCCTAGATTTAGTTAATTACCATTTAATGAAAGTGTCACTCATATTTACATCTCTTATATTAGTTAAGATAATTAGATTTTCAAATTAGAAGCATTCACCCTAATCCCTTGCAAAAAAATAATAATAAATGTTTGTGGAAGATTTCCACTTAGTCATATGTGTACATTATCCCTTATTACCTATCCACTAAACTTCCCTCCCCTCAGAAAGATGTCTTATAAAATAATGTAGATGACAAAAATATTAATAAAATAGCAATCTCTGTCCTGATGCATGTAGGATATGCAAAGGTATTCTTTCCTCAGACTAGTATTTGCTAATAGCTGTTTACTGACATTTTATAGTCCATTTGCCATTGCATTTTACTTTTCTGATTCCTTCAGCCACTTCCAAAGTGAATACTAAATATGGTATGTGTATGTGCATGTAATTATACACATCATGTGTATGTGCACACATGACATATACATAGATAATACAGATATATAATGTCTGTCTGTATAATATGTATGTGTAAATAAATCCTTAATTAACAATATATAAATGCCTGTCTATCTCTATGAAAAGAAGATACTTCCGATCTCAGACTCACTATCCTTCCTCTTAAGGGTGCATTCTATATTCATTATCCCAATACAAGCATATTTCTCCCTTAAAAAAAAAATCTCTTCCCTGGTGGAATAATTAATTTGCATCCATATCTTTTAAATTCATGAGTAGTTAAAAGAGCAAGTCTTCTTTCCTCTCTTCCCCTCTCCCTCTTTCTCTTTTTAAAATTTCCCCAGCCATCTACTTTGTGTGTGTCTGTGTTACTAATGAAGTTTGCAGACTTATGTTTGTGTCCATGAGCTCCTTTTCTGCTGCCCCTTCTTCTTTTGGACTGGTTGTGTGTCTCCCGCAAGCCCCTACGAGCCCCCAGCAGCGGCGGCGGCTCTAGCTTCTCTAAGTCCGAGGCTGCGCGTCATTTGCAGTCTAGAGAATGTTGATCACCTCACTAATTACACCTCTCTCTCTCGCTCGCTCGCTCGCTCGCTCTCCCCTCTCGTCTCTCTCTCTCTCTCATTCCCAGAGTGCATATCGGGAATAGACACACAAAGACATGCGCACTCAACTTAATCAGCCATTTTTTTAAACAGGGCTAAAACGATAATAATTAGCAGAATAAAGACATATCGGATTTTCATTTCCTTTCCTCCTTTTCCCAACCCCTTCACAACCAAACAGCGAGACCGCGGTCGGCACATGCTTTAACAACTCCCGGACCCCAAAGGACCGCTCCATGCCCCCCACTTCTTGCTCAATCATTTTTATTTTCACCCAATAAAGTTGGAGGATTATTATTTTTTTATTTTTTTAATGAACCTTCTCTCGTTTACTTGGATGTGATCAGCTGTTAAGTAAATAAAGCAAAACAAAAAGAGAGGCGAAGATCCTGTAGGAACTGCGAGGGGAAATGGAAAGTAAGTTTTTTCTTTAACTTTTATTGAGTAGTTTGTGTTAAATTTAGGTCGAGTATCGATTATCTTTCCAGGCTGATCTTGCACAATCTTTGATATTTTGCTCTCGCTCGCTCGCTCTCCCGCTCTGCCTGCCTCTTTCTCTCTCTCACACACATACACACACACACTCACCCTCGCATCCCCAGTCCCCATGTATCTCTCCCTTTCTCTCCCCCCTTTTTCTGCCTCTTTCCCCATTTTTAGGTACAATATTTGCTCTAGTTTGGGGGAGGAGGGGCTGTTTTCTCTTTTTCCTTTTTTCATGCCGGGGGGTTCGTTTTTCGGGCTGTAACTTTTGGATTAAGTGGAGGATCCTACACGTTTGGCAGAGGAAAGAGACTCCTTTTCGTGCGGTTTTAGGGAGCGGGGGCAACTGTCAGATTAGGGACGCTGTTAAGGCTGTCGGGAAGCTTCACCTGCCCTACCTCCTCGCCTCACACCCCATTTTTCCCCTTCGGGTCCCTCCAGAAAAGTTTCGGGTGCCCTTTTGGGGCAGATTCTCCGATTTTTTCATCGCTGCGTTTGACTTTCGGGGTGTGAGTGCCAGTAGGACGGAGGGGACCCTGGCTGACTGTGTTTGTGTTCGCGCTGCGGGGCAGGGGTGCTGTGTTTGGCAGATGGTCGCCGCAGCAGCGGCAGCGGCAGCAGCAGAGGGCTTGTGCTGTTTCCCTGCCTCTGGCAGCAGGAAGAAGAGGAGCCCGTTAGCAGCAGCAGCAGCAGCAGCGTGCTTCGCCTCTGTGTCAGTTTCCACCGCGCTGCACTGAGAGCCCAGCTGACTGGAGGGATGTGCTGACGGTCGCTGCCTGGAGGTGGCTGCCTGCCTGAGGAGCTCGCAAACAGCTAGCTAGCTAGCTAGTGGCATCTCTGCCGCTGCTCTGTTTTTGGCTTCAGCTGTGTTTTATTCGGACCTTTTCTACGATTTTAAATGGAAATCTCTCTATTATATAATGGCTATTAACCTGAGGGAAGCGATGTAAAAACATAACTAATCCTAATGCAGTGCAGCCCGGCTCTGTCGCCCTGTGTCAGAATCAAGTGCATCCCTTTTAGCATAGAGGCTAATGGCAGACGAGTCCCTGCTTCCCCCTCCTGCTTTCCATGAAATCTCCTGTAAAAATGGCAATAAACTTTCTCCCATCCGATGCCAACTTACGGCTGCCCCCACACCCTCCATTTGCCCCCAGAAGCACCAGAAGCAGCAGCAGAAAAGGCATGGTTTGGTATTTCTTTTGTTACCTGCGAGCCTGGCGGCCGGGGCGTCTCTCATCGGCTGCTTGGGGCACTGGGTCCAGCCGAGAGAGGAAGCACATCAGTCGGGTTGAGCTTGGTTCACCTCAGCGCAGTCCCGAGGAGGCTTTAGCTCCCATTCAATAACAACACACCCTCCTCCTCCTCCTCCTCCTCTTCTTCCTTAGGTACCAAGGCACAGATCGCAAACATAACACCCCCCCCTCCTTCCCACACCAAAAAAAAAAAAAAAAAAAAAAAGAGCCCAGCCGAAAGACAACTTGCCAGGCTGAAGATGGTGGATTTACATTGAGCCAGACACAGCCAGGTTCACCCAGGAAGCCTGACCATCCCGTTTTCTGACAGTTGCATATCCTCTGCTCCATTCCATTTTCACCTCTCTCTCTTTTTTATTAACCCTGTTCCATTTTTAATCAAGGACCAGATAGTTGGCCAAGGAGAGAGAGAAAGAAAGAGAGAGCTTGTTGGTGGTGGATTTTTTTTTTTTTTTAAATTGCTTTCCCCTGGATTCTCGCTGGCTCGATCCATCCTTAGGAGCGGTGGTGGAAGTGGTTAAACAGCCTATGTAGTTATTATATTTTTAGTTTGGTGGATGGCTAGATGGATGGATGGATGGAAGAGGTAGGGAGCAGCTTTCGCAGCCATGCCTGTTGTTGGTTAGATTGAGGCAGAGACTTGGCTGCGATTGGGACACGACTGTGACATGGGCATCGATCGCTTCCATTGATAGCAATGCAAAAACACAGCCTGGGTATGTAACACTCTCAGTGCCATCAACACTTGTTTTACTTTATATTTACTGGCAAAACTGTCAGAACAAGCGGAGGGCTTTGCTTTTAAATAAGGAATGCAAACAACTGAATGGGAAGGTGCACAAAGATTGTTAAAATAAGCAAGGGGGTGAGAAAGAGACCTTTAATAATTATTACTCCATTTCCAGTTCAACCGACTGTATTTCAGGAGCTTCTTACTCTTCTCGACTAGGGGATCCTACTGAATTGAATGAAATAATAATAATTTTAAAAAATTACACCACCCCCCCCCAACAATCAACCTTGAGGGAATATCTGATAGTTTTGAGGGTTTTCGGTTTCAGTGGGCAGGAAGGCACACCAAAATAAAAGATGGCTAGCCAGCTGTTTTAACCTCTTGCACCTGGCTTCAGTGCTGGGGCTCATCAGGATTATTCAGTTATTCCTGCTTTCTGTGCTTGAATATTTATAGTGTACCATCTAGAGATCCACACACAGCATTGTGGCATCTATTTATGCTGTAGTCATTGTCTTTGGATTTCTTACAACATAAACATGTATTCAATAGTTTTCATTTTTTATGGTAATGAAAATAAAGGGACAATATAATATAGGGGGAAAGTCCTAAATCTGCAAGAGTGAAACCTATCCAAGGAACAAAGAAAGGTCAGGTAAACCATCTGTGTAAGTCACAGTAACAGTACCTGCTGTTGGATTTAAAGAGTGATACTGGTTTATTATTCCCTATAATGAAACTTATCATTTACACCAATTTACAACAAAAGAAAGCCTTTGTAGGGAAGAAATGTGCATTCTTTGCATCCTTCAGAACAGGGGTACTTTTTTGTTCTTTCATTGTTTTTTGATCAGTTAGGTTATTTATTTTTAAAACCAGTAAAGAACATATAAGAGGCTGAGAAAATCACTGTTTAATATTGTAGATTTTACTGCTTCCATTTTGACCATGAGCCTAAATTTACACAATGAAATTTGATTATCTCTAATAACAATATTAGATCCTGCCCTGGATGGATGAAAATTGAGGTGGTTTTGTTGATTGCAAGGATTTAATGTTGCATTTCAGAATCTGATGTGGTTTAGCCTCCCTTCCATTAACTGGAAAACCCCCGAGGTTTTACAATTATTTCTTAAAGATAATACATTTAAGATTGCATTGGTAGGCTGAAGAAAAGTCATAAAGGCAAGAAGGGAAGCCCTTAATAACTCTTGAGATTCAGACATGTTCAGCAGTTAGATTGGCTCTGACTTCACCAAGGGTCGACAATGTGTCATTTCCATGAAGCCAAATTGCCCTCTGCCTATATGATATTAATGTGCAAATCAATATTTCAGGGATTAAATTTCCCTTCTTCATTTTTTATGGTTTCTACCTCAATAAGTCTCAAGTCTATTAGAAGAGGCTGGATGATTTAAAATCTTTCACTGTAGAATGGCTTGTCGTAGCCTTGTTTCACAGACCATTTTTGGATTTTTGTTATAAAAGACTAAAAGCATTCCAAAGACGTTGATAGCCAATGTAGAGACATGCACAATACCGTAAAGCCCTTGTTCAATTAAGACAAGAGCTAAAAAAGTATTGAAAATATAATATATATGTTTATATATTATATGTACATTCTACTGCTTTAAAAATATTGTGTTAATCACCTATTGATTTATTTCAAAATCAATTGAAGCTCCTTTCTTATTAGTGATTTGTTCAGCATTCTTCAGCACTGTTGTTAATTTTCTTAAACAGCATGCATGAATTAATCTGCTGTGACGAGGTCTTGGATTTTCTTTGGAGAATATTTACAAATAAACATTTTAACCTACTTAACATAAGTGATGTGAGCAGTCTAGTACAGTATTGCTAGAAGAGCCAAGGCAATATTTTATGCATTTAGGACTATGTTTACAATCAAACAAAGGGACCTTTTACAATTTTTGTAAGATTTCTAAATAGATGCTTATTCTCAGTGTCAGTTGAGAGTGTCCTCTGGAATATTCATGATGAGTTAAAAATTAAAACTGATAGACCTGATCTGGAAGGAAGCAATACATGACAGAAAATTTAGGTCAAAATATGAGGTTGTGACTTTTTTATCACACAGTCCTGGGAAGGCCCTACTGTCTATCATTTGGTGTTGTTTTATAGTTTTAGACCATCTGGACCAAGTTCCGCACAGCTGCATGAATTTCATTTGTGATAGAACATTTTTTCCATTCAGTGTAAAACGTTCCTTCTTAAAAACTTACACCAGACTCACTTAATTTAGTCTGCTAAAAGAAATGCACATGAAAAAGGACAAAAGGCTCTTTAATCTCTGCACACTGTTTGTTTTTTTCTCAAAATTCCTGTCGGTTTGGGTTTGAGAAGTCATGTTTATTGAGGAGATGATTCTGAGGTGTGACATTAAAATAATATATGATTTTTTGTAGTGCTGGTTTCTGCTCTCCTACTTAATTTACAGAACTACTTTTTATGCCTGTCAAAACACACAGTTAATCTATTCTTATTTACAATTAATCTCAATAAAATTAATCTTAACTATGCCTTAGACAGTGGCTTAAAATATCTAATTATATTCAATTAACTGCTGTCATAGTAATTAACATTGCTTAATTGCCTTGGCATATATTTATGTAAAGCTCATTAGTTACTGCTTGCTCTTTTCCCCCCTTTTTCTCATTCTCATTTTTGCTGCTGTCAGAGGACTGACATCAAACCCAGGCTAGATTTGACAATCCTGATCTTTCAGGAGGTGACCAGACAATGACAATAAATGACTTTGAAATGTTTTGTTTAGTTAACTATTATTGCTTTAATATGCAAAGAGGATACTAATTCTGGGCCTTTAAAGATCCTCATACCCCCTCCCACAGTATGTACAAAAATATTTTCTAGTCTTGTTGATGGAAATATGAGAAGCCAGGTTAAGCTTTGTATTTATATCTGAAGAGCCTTTCTGCATCTGCCTTGGGGCTGTCCCCACAAGGCAGAGCTCTTCTGCTCCAAAATCATTCAAAGGGTTAAAGACTTGGCCAGGGTTCAAACTAAAAAGCGCCCAGGGAAAGTGCATGTGAATATGTACAAGTTTCATGTAATTAGTGCTTAATTATATTAACATATGCAAATTGACAACTTAGGAGCTTGTTGAGCTGGCAAGGATCAGCTAGGCACAATTGCTGTATTGTTCTGAAACAATAATGGATTTCAAGTTGGATTGTGGAAACACATAACTAGCTATCTAATTTAACTCATACCATGGTGAAATTTCATTAGTCTCCATGGAGACTGGTTTAATTGTGCTGACTAATGTTCTGGGCTGCAGAATGTCCTAAAAAGAAAGCGTTGTTTGCCTAATCCACCTTACAATGACACTTGTTTGTACATGTTTCCCTTGTGTGAGAATTTGCATATGCAAATAAATAGTTTCTCTGCCTCATTTGTCATGGCTGTTCATTACCCATGAACAGGACATTGTTACTAGGCTGTTACTGAGTCTCCCAAGACAGGATAGTGTCAACCAGTCCAGCCACATTCTTTCATAATTTGTTTCTGATTAATAGACCAGAGTGAGGCTCATTCTATTCAGGACTCTGCAAAGGGAAGGTCAGTTCTGTCAATGAAAAGAGTTTCCGCAGCAACTGAAGTTTTTCTCTTCTCTTCTCTTCTCTTCCCAATCCCCTCCCCCTTCTCCTTTAGCTAACATAATCATATTTAAAATAATGTATTCTTACTCTAAGGAATACCTCCACTAATAATCTTTAGTTTCCTAAAGCAAAAGATAGAAAAATAAAGGGGATTCTGGTATTGGAATATTAATCCTGTTTTTGACAGAAAGGTAAACTGATATAATTGCTTTTCAGTCGAAGGAATGGGGGTTTATACAAGTGTGAAATCATCGGAAAAGGATTAGCATTTTTTTGCATAATGAAAAGCTCTGTTGAATAGTGCACTGAATGGTTGACTGAATGACTAAGATGAAAGGACGATGAAAATGCAGGCTCCTCTTTCTTTATGTCTATGCTCAGCTCTCCCTAAAGTTATGTTTGTCCAAGACTTGTGAAAACAAGCAGAAGCTCAGATTTCAGCAACTTTATAGGATGCCCGGTTCCATCGTCATATGAAGTAATATGTATGATAATAGTGCAGCTTAGAAGATGATAAACACAGGTTTGTATGTAGAAGAGTTCCAGGAACACAACAGGCTAGCCAAATATTGACTATTGGGTATCAAGGTTTCTCAGCACTTTGCTTGGGGGGAATAAATTATTTTAAAAGTTATACATTAGTATACGTAAGCTAATGAGGCTTGTTGTTTATGGAGGTAGAATTTAGTCTGTGTTTTAATTGTTGAGCTATTTCTCTTTAGAAAGAGCTATGAATTCTGACTCAGTGTTAAGTATTTAGTAAGTGGTCGATAAGCCTTTGTGGGGGGGAAACACTCTCCTGTATTGAAAATGGAAAGATCTGATGTAAATAAAAGTAGAAATTAATGTGTGAGTATGTAATGAGCATTATTCTTGGCAGCATTGCGTGAATGTCCTTCAGCTTTTTAATGCATTTACAATGCATTAACATGCCACTATAGGCCTGATCCTACTATTGAAATCAGTGACAAAACACACTGACTTCAACAGGAGCAGGAGCAGGCCCAGAGTTAGAGCTGTAACTGGTTAGCTGTTGACAGTGTGATCAGTGCTTCTAATTATATACTCTCAACAGTCATTAGGGCAGTTAAAATACCATAAGTGTTGAGCCACTTTTAAAAGTGGGAATTGGTTCTTTTGTACATATGTAAATTGGATGCAGTGCGGATAATTATTTATCTGTATGCATTTTAAATAGGATCTTTAATTTTTCAGGTCACCATAATTATCATTTTAGAGTCACCACAGAAAAGTGTTGGTAGATTCCACAATATGTTAACCTGTTTGGTTTCTTAGCTTACTGAACTTGCATTTTCATATGTTGTCAGTTTAGTGCTGTGCTTGATTGACTAAGGTTTGATTAGACAGATTTACAAAGTAAGTAGTAAGTATGCTTCTGTGAATTAAAACTGCAGACTGAGTATGGAACCTGGTATAGTGTTTAAGCTGAGTCACCAATATTCTTTGTTTTTAGACAAGGTTAAAAAAAAATCTCTTTGGTTTTGGAAACTTTTATTGATAACTTTCTGAAATTCTTTAAAACTTTTTTTAAGTAGACAAGAAACATATACAAAGGATGTTCTTTCGAACTGAGGAGGGTTTATTAAATTTATTAAGTATTTCTGAAAGAAAAGTATGTTCATTTAAAAATAAATCTATATTTTAGAATACTGTTAAGCCAGCACCATGTGTTTTAACTGGCAATTTTCCAGTCACTGCAGAACTGGATAACACATGGGTTAATGGTAACTTATGTGATGTCTGCATTCCCAATGAATGGGCAGAAACCCAAAATATTCAGTTATTGAGATTTCCAGATTCTAGGGAATGACATACAACGCAGAATATATGTTTTGATATGAACATATGGAGAGATGTAAGAATTTCAGAAACATCTTGGTGGTTGTTTTAAGGCTATCACTGGTAAAATCAAATTTTTATGGTACTTTAAAAAACAAATAGATTCTGCAGTCTTTTAAAAATCAAAGCCTGCAGTCCTAAATCAGGCAAAATTCCTACTTATTTTTGCTGAGTAAGGACTGCAGAACTTGTCTTTTTAAATGAATGTGTTTCAGCTCTTTTCTTTTGTAATTGGCATATCCTGTGATGCTACACTAGTACTCTTATAATTCCTTTTGTTCAAAATTTGCTTAGAAAAGTTTGGAATGTAAGTTCCTGTCTAGAGAACCTTAAAAAAACAAACAAAAAAAACACAACTCAACCCAACAAATCTTCCCAAAAAATCTTTTAAGGAATGGTTTTACTAAGTTTTATGAGTGAAATAAAAAGTTTACCATTTTAAGACACTCTTTTATGTGTGCACATTACTCACAAGCAGCTTTGAGTTAAAAATGACATTTAGAAAGTGATTTGTCTACAACAGAGTTTATTTGTTTTTGCTGATTTTGAGAAGTATTTTAAACTTGCCTGTAAATTGAGAGTTTATTTCAAAAAGACATAGCACATATTTGTGACTGTCATGTTGACCTGATGGGGTGTATCAGGTTGTCCTGATGGGTTGTATCAAGTAGGTGTTATGGTCTTTCAGGTCAATAGTTCACAAACTAAAGACTATATACACATGATAGACCATGGGGCTCTGAAAACACACATTTACCACAAAGGCCCTTTTCACACGAGATGTCCCCCCCACTTGCCCACGTGGGCGACTAGGTGGGTGAGGGGGTGGGCGTCCGTGTGACTGCCGGTGTGGGTGGGTGGGGATGCGTCCATGCTACTGCGCTCCACCCACCTCCATCGATTTCCACACACACCCTGCACCGCTGATCCATTTGAAAAGGGTCATAGATTGTAGCAGTGTCAGTAGTGCAAAAGAATGCATACAGTAAGCAATGTGAAAAACACATTGAAAGATATTTAAACAGGTAAATGTTTTGCCTTTGAAACAAAATCACAGAGGTTTTTTATTGATTCAAACCTGTAACAGTTGAAGTAGAAAGAAATCAAGAGCTTGAATCTCTGGTTCTGAAGTCAGTAGCATTAGACTGATGTAATGAGAGACCTTTTTTCTCAAGTCCAAGTACACATGTTATTTAAACCCAACATTTAAAAACTGTCTTTTTAAAAGAAGCTTTAATAGCACACGTCTGTGTGTATAAACAAATTACACATGAGGCAATGACACCACCAGACTCTGCTCTAGAGGAAATTTCATTGCGTTGACTCTCAGTGATTGATTCTTCTCACCCACTAGGTAGAAGCAGTTTTATAGGGCTGGTAGCAAAGGATCCCAAAGGCCTGTTTCTACCAATCTGCTACAGAGGCCACCCCAAAGAGCAGCTCTTCTAATCTGAGGAGAAAAGTTGCCTGCCAACAAGAGCTCTGAGACAGCGGATGCAAGTCTGGAGTAATTCCATTGACTTCATCACTAATTCCAAATTGACACTGTGGCCCTTTTTAAACAGGCCACGGTTGAGGGGGCAGTCCGTGGGTGCACCACTGCGGCGGGGGGTTGGGGGTGGGTACACACAGGCACACACCCATCTCCCCCTATGGAGCAGCCTGCATTGTTGCCAGTTGCTCCGTGCGTGGGGATGTGTGGGTCGTAGGAGTGCTCATCCACGCACCCCCACATTTACACGGGATGCTTCCCGCATGGACAATGGGGAGCATCTCGTATAAAAAGGGCCTGTGACTCAGATCAGAGGGCGTTTTCAGACAAGACACTCCCCACCCACATCCAACCCACTATACATGTTACAGGGCACCCATAGGGCAACACCGCAGTCCTACAACATGTATGGGTGGGTGGGTAGTGGGTGGAGAGTGTCTTGTCTGAAAAGGGCCAGAATCTTAATTGGGTGTTTTTAGACAAGCGCCTCCCCACCCATTACCCACCCATCATGCATGTTGCAGGGCTTCATAGGGTGCCAATGCAGCCCTGCAACATGCGTGATGGGTGTGTAATGGGGTGGGGAGGCTCTTGTCGAACAACACACCCTTTCCTTTGTTTTAAGACAGGAGTACAGTTTTTTCCCAAGTGTGAGGAAAAAGCTTCCAAAATCAAAGGACCCTAACAACTTTACAAACAGGTCAACTTTCTCAGTTTGAAATGCCATGGTAAGAGCCTTTCCCTCTCCTCCCAATTTAAGAAACAAAAGGCCTTAGATACCAACACTTTTAATAAAAAACAGCTCTTTCTTTTGGGTCTCTAACCACATTGCTTCATCATTGTCCTCTCCTGTGCTCTGTAAGTCCTCTGATATGGAGTTGGGGAGTTTAATGAGAAAGTGCTTTTTTTTTCTACCCCCGCCCCTAAACAGGAAGAGGAATATTGATTTGGTTCTCTACTTACAACTCTGAGGGCATAAATAAGAAAATATTGTGGTTTTTACATTTAATTTATAAAAATAAATGTAATTATTGATATTTACTTAGCAAATTTCACCCCTTTCTTCCTTTCCAAATCCCTAAATCATGATTTTTTAAATTTTTTTTTTTTTTACAAAAAAACACTTCAACCTCAATTGAAATTCAGCCATCTCTGTAATGGAATGTGGCACACAGTACAGCACAGTAACACATAGCTATGCTACTCAGCAGGTTGGAGCAGACAGTTCAGAATACTTCATCCAACAGATACATCTAGGTAGGCGACATGATTTCTCAAATGGTATTTGCAGGACTGTAAAAAAACCACTCACCTGCTTACCTCTGGCAAATATAATTTTGATCTGGCGATTGGATTTTTACAGCCCTGGGCCTCCTTCCCCACCATAAGTACGAGTAGATTTTTATGGCTAGCTAGTGAATTATTTATATATTCTTATGGCTCTGAATATTCTGATAGTGTGAAAGGTTGAATATAGTGAAAAACAGAATAGTTGAATACTAGTGAAAATTGAATTTTTAATAAAATTTTAGTAAAAATTTAGGATCTTGAACTTAAGTCTCACCTGAAAGGAGGTACCTTCATTACTGGTAGCCTCCGAGGCATTTGGTACGACACTGAGGCAGTCTCGGTGCTTACCCAGTGCCTGGCTGCTGTGTGGGACTGGATGAAGGTGAGCCAACTGAAGCTGAAGCTAGACAAGTCTGATGTGATGATGATTGGCCAGCCTTGTGACTGGTTGGGAATTGGGACCCCTGTTATTCCAGGGGTCTGGCCCTTTCTGGTTACTCAGGTTTGCAGTCTTGGAGGGCTTCTGGACCCTCTGCAGCGCCTGGAAAATCAGGTTGCAACGGTGGCCAGGAATGCTTTTCTCCAACTCCATCTGTTGAGGAGACTGTGTCTCTTTCTGATTCTGATTTGGCCACCATCATCCAAGCTTTCATCACCTTGAGGCTAGACTATTGCAATGCGCTCTATGTGGGGCTGTCTTTGGTGACTGTCCCAAAGCTGCAGCTGGTTCAGAATGTGGTAGCCCAGCTCCTTTCAGGGGTGGGTCACTGTGAGTACATTACACCTGTGCTCTATAATCTGCACAGGCTTCCTATAGCTTTGCAGGCACAATTCAGGGTGCTGGATCTGATCCTTAAAGCCCTAAACAGCCAGAGCCCCACATATCTGAGAGACTGCCTTGCCTTCCATGCTCCATCGTGACCCCGGCGGTTGGCCAGGAGCGCTCTCTTGTGGGTACCGACCTGTCAGGGCACCCATAGAGCACACCTGCAACCCTACAACATGTATAATAAAATGTAACACCCATTTTATCAGTGTTAGAGTGTCTGTGTGAAAAGGGCCTATGTTATGGAATTCCTTTCCCCCAGACGTCTGTCAGAGCCTGAGCTTGAGCATTTTTGAGAGGGAGTGTAAAACATTTTTCTTTAGCAAAGTAAGTTTTGTTTTTTTAATGAGGTTTTTAAATGGAGTTTTATTCTATTTCTGTGATGTGTGTTTTTATCATGTAAGCCACCCTGAGTCTTAGCGGAAGGGCAGAGTAGAAATTTGAATAAATAAATAAATAATTTGTATAGGACCTGATCTAAACCCAAAGTTCATTGGGCTTTGGCTCAGGTTCTTAGAGGGAAGAGTGCCATCTACTGAATCACCAACACTACTAGTTTTCACTTGGAGGACTCCATTTATGTATGGATTAGGTCCAGTCCTGTTTAGTTTTTGACAGTGATGAGCCCACCGCTGAAGATGGTGAGGGTGATATTATTGCACAGGTAGAAGGGCACTTAGATAAATATTAAATGTGACAATGTATAAACATCTGTGACTGAGAGCCTAACAATGGGTAAAAATAGATGTGTGGTTGATGTGGTGGCTCCCCGGTGCTGGGTGGGAAACCGCAGAAAACATGGCCTTGGTCAGCAAGGGGCACTGAACAAACGTGCCTGCGGCTGGACAGCTGTCCTGCCACCTGCATGCCCCAGGTAGGATGGGAAGCTAAACAAATGAGTCATTGGCTGCCCCTGCCCTGCCCTGCCCTCAGTGCCCCCTGCCATGATGGATAGCCATGGCATTCGTCCATGGCAGTTCCTGGCCCGAGGTGGATATGGCGTGGCTGAACACATGTGCTAGGCTGTGTTGGCCTATGTTGGCCTGTGTGGGTGACCCTTAGCCTGGGCTGCGTCCTTGGAAATTTTCTGAGGACGCAGACTAGGCTAGATGCCTATCCGCCCCAGGACAGTCCCAGGATAACATCTGACATTAGTTTGTGCGAACAAACAGACGTGCTGGTGGGTCCCAGGCCAAAGCAGGCCCTTGTCATATCTGTTTACCCATACATTCTCTTGTTATAGAGAAGTAGATCATATAGGATTGAGTTTGTGATGCATCTAAAATGAAATACAAGAAATTAAAAATTAAGGGGATAATTGCATGTTGAAGCTCAGTTCTCCATCACGTTGTTCCTAAAGCATAGTAGCATGAACATGAGAGGTCTTGGGCATTTTCCTTTGTGTTGCTGGACCTAGATCATAGTCCAGAGTTTCCGGAACTGTTGGTGGTGATGCCCCCTTCCAACCCAAAGTGGGGTTGTATAATATATATTGCTTTCTGGATCATTTGATTACACTAAGGCCCTTTTCTCATGGGCACAGGTGCATGGGGGAATGGATGGGCAGCGTGGGCGGTGCATGGGGGGGCATGGCAGTGCATGGGCGGTGCATGGGGATGCATTCCCATGGACCCCCACCCACCTTCACCCATCTCCACGCACAGAGCATTGGGCATTGGTGCCCGTTGCTCCATGCATGGGTGATGAGTGGAGTGCAGGAGTGTGCATGTAACCCTACCCACCAACTGCAGCGTTCCCACAGCTACTCACTGATCTCCCTCGCACCCACTGCGGTGTTTGCGTGGGCGCCCCCCCCCCCGCACACGTGTGCAAGGGGAGGGGGTGTCTGTGTGAAAACAGCCTAAATCTCAAAATGGGATCACCCACGCACTAATTTGGGAACCATTGGCCATTGGGGGAAGGTAATGACAGCTTTGAAACCAGATGTGTTTAACTCAAAATCTGGGATATGACACTTTGTTTCCCAGTCCTATGATTATTTTAAATATAGCTTTCTCAGAATGGATAGGAATAAATTTAAATACATGTAATAGCAGTAGTGTATAAGTATTTCTAACCTCTCCCATTACAAAAGCACTGTGTTAGTACTGTAGATGTTTCATACTGGGTGCAGCCACACGAGCTGCGGGGATCCAATCCCTGTGTGGCTCCGTGGCAGACAAGCGCAGCCACCACACTGAGGAACCAGCATGGGGAGCTGGGCAGATGGGCAGCCCCCATATGGAGCAGTGGGGCCACTGTCGGAGCTCCTGCCATGGCTAGGGCAGACTGAGGCACTGGCCCCATGAGCAGTTGCCCTGCCCTGCCCAGCTACCCTCCCCCAACCTGACGAAATCCCCACCCCCTGCTGTGACGTGGCAGCAAGTGACAGTTGACTGTGCCTGCCGCTCAAATCCACACTGCAAAGCTTGTTGCATGGCAGGGCAGGAGGGGCCATGGCACGCGGGCAGTCACTCTTGGGCAGCCTTACCCCATATGGGGTAAGACTGCTATGCAACACGTCCTCAAACTTTTACCAAGGATGCAGTGTGTAGCAGCCAGATGCTTGCCTCGCGTCGCCACGCAGCGGGGGGAACATCTGGCAGGAGCCAGTCATATAATATACTGCATCTCATGGTCCGGCTGACCAGACTGAGTTGAGGCTGCCCAAGGAGTGGTAGCGTTTCCAGGGTATTTTGTGTGACTGAACCCACTGTGTTAGTATGGTTGATTTTTCAGAGGATTTTAACAGTGGAAACATTTAAAATATTTGTAATGATTTAGCTGGGAGGTATTTATGCTGCACAGTATAAGTGTATTTTACTAGCTGCAATTTTCTTTGAAGAAAGGGAAGGGTGGATGAAATATGTATGTTTTGTGAATGTAGGGATGACACTGAAGTGGGACAGTACCTGAATGTGCATTTCTGAGAAGCTGGGACAACAGTTAACCAAAAAGTGAAGACTTGAATAACAATAGGGTGGGTCATTTCTTTCCTGAAATGAAGCAGGGCACAGATTAGGACCTTTAAGGTTTGCCAGGAGTTGCTGGTCATAGAAGCCTGTTTAAGTGCTCACTGTCAACAAGAAAATCATGGGCAGCACTTAAAGTGGCTCACCTCTGATTTATTCATAAACCTCACACGAGTGCTTGGCTTTGTTCTTGCTCTGGTGCAGGGGAACTGATGCCAATAAGAACAGGAATAAAGAGCTCATTGCATGGTCCAAAAGTGAATAGCACTTTACCTCAAAGCATGACCTCCATTCCCAAGATCTGTTGTGTACAGTTGACTTTGTCTAGATCTGTATTCTCAGATGAATTGCTAGAACAGGTTATAACAAATATATACTGTGTAAATCCTCTCGATGTAATAAGAACTATATAACAGGAACTTGGGTTCTAACTTAACAAGAAGGGTTGCAGTATTCATGCTGAACCCAAGAGATTCTTTCTTTCTTTCTTTCTTTCTTTCTTTCTTTCAGCTTAACTTTAGATTTTTGTAATGCAAGCCAGAAAATGAGATTGTGTGGCTAAGACTGCTGTGAAAAATCTTATTTGTAGGAAAAGAGATGAATTTGAAAAATGCAGATTAGTTTGGGCAAAAAAAATACACTGAGTAGATGTGAGGCACAGATATTGGTTTCCTAATTTCTTAGGCATGTTTGATTGCAGTGCTTTATTTATGTTTCTCTAAAAATGGCAAAGCAGTGTTAGCAGTCTGCGATGGGGGAAGGGTTTTTTAGAAGACAGTCAACTGGCATGTTTGCACTGGGGCAGATGTTGAGTACAGTTACTTAAATCCCCAGAGAAACATTTAGTTAATGCTAGTCTTTTTCTGATCCTGTCTGAGTTCAGCTTTTTCTGTTTTTAATGAAGTTTATTTGTTGTTACTTAGGGTTCAGATGTTTCAAAATTTACTTGCATTTTCACAACAAATTAAACAAAAGGAGTCATATTGGAAGATAGTGATGAGAGTTAATGATATGTCTTTAGATAAAGAAGTCCTCGTGTGCAATCTGATCACAGCTATCAGCTCATTTGTCATGGCTGAAGTGAAAATGTCAGAACCAATGAGTGTATGAGTGCTGAAGGGGCGAAAGGGCTTTTGGAGACACTTTTTTGCTGGGAGAGGGCCATAGCTTAGATGCAGCTCTAGGGAAATACTGGGATTAGCCAACTCTGTGCACAAATCCCTAGCATAACAGAATTAGTTGGGAAAATGAGGTTTGGTGGGGGGAATAAAAACATTTATGTAGAATTGCTCTAAGCTGCAGCCCAATAACTATGTAAAACAGTGGGGGCATTTTATTAAAGTAATTTTAAGGATGTGAACTTACACATATTGTAGTTCAAGCCATAATTTGTAGTCAGTGTTATAGCAAAGCCCATTCAAATGCATTTTGCATAAACCTATGCGCTTGATTTTATAACATGATGGCAGTTTTAAAATAAATATGAACTTAAAAATCTCAACTGAAGGTTTTAAAAATTTGCTAGCGAAATTACATTTTGATTGTTTTCAACATTTGTTTAAAAGTTATGCAGGCAAATACAATGAAAGTTAATGTAACTCATTCAAGTGCTAACTGATCCTGGTGAAAATTACACAAGTTCAAACAAGAACCAACATTGTCAAACTCTCCACCAAAACTTCACTCTGAAGTTCTGTTCAGTAGTTATCAACCCTCTTTTCCATACTGTAGCTCCCTTTTCCATATCTGGAATCACTTCTCATCTAGCTAGGATTTTGCCAGAATGCTGTTCCCATTTAGCAGTATAGGTTTCTGTATGGGGCAATGCAGTTGGGATTCCCTGACATTTTTTCACAACTTCTGTATTGTGAACTCATTAAAATTAAAAGTGTGGCTTGTGTGTCAGGCCCATCAGGATGATGCCAAGGTGAGGTAGTAGCTCCTTTTGTCATGTACCAGCATCTATCAGGGCTGATGCTAGTGAACCAGGGTCTGTTACCACTACTCTTTGGCCCTTTTCACATGAGATGTCCCCCTTCCCTTGCCCATGTGGGTGACTGGGTGGGCGAGGGGTGTGTGTCCATGTGACTGCTGGTGGGAATGGGTGTGTGTGCATGTTTCTGCACTCCAGCCATCTCCACCCATTGCCCACGCACAGAGGCATTGGGGACAACGGAGGTGTCTCCATGTGTGGAGATGGGCGGAAGTGGGTGGGTGTCTGTGTGATGCACCACACACCCGCTGCCGCCTCCACCCATCCCCCACAGACTGTGGTGCCTCCGCAGTTCGTTTGAAAAGGGCCTTAGTCTCTGAAGGCTATAGGATGGACCACACTAAGGAATTGTCTGAGTCAATGGGTGTTTTCAAACAATCAAAGCAATGGGTGTGTGTGTGTGTGTGTGTGTAGCCTCTGGATGGCATTGCCACAGAGCACCCATGCAGGTGGAGTGCATGGGGAGTGTGTCAAATGGGTGCGGCTACTGCACCTACAGAGGCAACCACCACACACACCCCCTGCCATAGACCCCCGTTGCACGCCGGGCTGGTCTTTGCAAGTGATGTGTCCCACGTGCAAGCTCTGGGGAACCCAGGCTCCCCAGCACTCCTGGCCAATTCTTGTGACTTGCAAAGGCCGCTCCCACCCACCCACAGTACCTATGAGCGGTGAACCTGTCTTCTGGAGGTTCCTTGGTTGCCTGTTGCCATGGTTCTATTTGGCTTTCCCTGCACGGAGCACTGTGAATTGTCCGGCAGTGCTCTGTGAGTGGTCATGAATGGGTGCTCTGACTCTGAAGCTCACAGGAGTGTACATCTGGCTGCTCCACCTTCAGATGGGCAGTTAGCTCTGTGGCTTCTGGGTGGCCATGCGGGGTAGCATCTCATCTGAGAACACCTTATGTTTGTTTGTTTTGCCTCTGTGTGTGTGTGTGTGTGTGTGTGTGTGTGTGTGTTAGTGATGATGATCGTTTGAAATTCTGCTGGTGAGCCTTTAAGTTTTTGTCTGAAGAACTTCCTGTCTGAAGGGAACTTTTACCTCTTCATTCAGCCTTGTACAGTGTAGAATTAAGCAGTTTGTCGGGCTTGGAACAGGGGTGGGGAACCTCAGACCCAGGGGTCAAATTTTGTCCATAGCTAGTTGTTAATTGGCCCTTTTTCAGTTCCTTGATCAGGACCCTGGATCCAGTTCCTACACCCATTCAATGAATTCATGGGAAGGGAGCAGAGATGAGGCCATGCACACAATAGGGGGTGGATTTGTGGCATAAGATCCATGATGTCAATCCTCCCTCTCCTTTTCCAACCTTGAGCATACCCCTTAAGCACCCTCACACCAATTTCTATATCGCCTTCAGAACTTGTACTAATTTTCAAAGTGGCCCCTGGGAGGGAAAAGGTTCTCTATCCTGCTTTAGAGATATTGTGACTTCAGAGGACTCAAGGACATACACAGGGTTTAGACAGTTTGAGAGGTGGAGGAGTTTCCCCTCACAAATTTCTGGGATTTCCCCTCCCCGCAACTTCCTCTCATATTCAGCAGTAGTCAACCATCAATGTTTCACACTGACTCCTTGGTCTAAGACTGCCACCAGTTTTGTGGTCTGTAGCCACTACCGTGCAGTTACACACTATGCACCCATGGGGAGACAGTGGCTGCTCATGGGTCCACCATGAGTGGGAAGCACTTACACGTAGTTGTTGTGGGACCTGAACAGGGACATTGCAATGACTATGTGCAAGGTAGAGGGGAAGGAAGTGGTGGAGGGGAGCAAACCGGGTCCACTCCTCACAGACACCACTTTCTCCCTGACCTTCCTCCCTGCCACTGCTTTTCTTGGAGGCAGCAAGTAAAGTGCAGTGGGGAGCAACCTAGGGGCTTCCTCTGGAAAAGCAGTGGCATTGGCAGTCCTGAACACAGAGCTAGTGTGAGATCTAAAACCACCCAGAGTTGCCACAACACTTTGAGCATTAATTCCTTATGGTGGATCTCAGTCTTAGGCCACTTGTCCACATTACCAGGGCCAATGATTCTCCCGGTGGGGAATTGCCCAGCCAGGAAACTTATGCCAAGCTCCACACATGGGTGGGGCTAACAGCATCATCATCTGCATCCAGCGGCTTTTTCCCCCCTCCGTATGTCAAGGGCTGGATTTTGAGCCCTGACATTCAGAGGGGAAAAAAGCACGCTGGATGCGGCTGATGACCCGCTGCTGCGTGCAGAGCTCGGCATTAGTTTCCTGGCCAGGAGAATCGCCAGCCCCGGTAATGTGGGCAAGTGGCCTTAGTGACATTCCTTCCCAAAATCTGGTCTTGGGACTGAGGACGGCGAGGACTAGGTCACATGCTGATTGAATGAGTGGGAGGGAAATGGATACATAGAAGAGCATTTAGGATCTAACACGGATACAAAGTAAGGCTGGTACAGGTATACCTGATGGACTTGCAGCTAGCATATATAGCTCCTCTTTATGGTCACAGACTTTAGGTCTGTGTTCTTTTTAGGCCTTCAGCGAGATATGACTACAGGGACTAAAGATGCCAAGTAACCTTGGCTTCAATGAAGACATTTTTAATAAAGTTGCAACTACTGGCCTTTAAACCCAAAGCTCTTGTCTGCTTGTTTATGGGTGTTGTCGATGGTGGCAGCAGCAAAGTAATTTATTTGATCTAACTAGTACTTATCTTTGTTAGAAGCTGGCTACAGATTTCATGTACAGTGAATTGTCCCCATTCAGATAGTGTATTTGTACAACCTTTTTGTTTAATTCTATTGATTTACAGTGTTAAAGTGAAATATCTGATACCTGTTTCCTGCCCTTTGAGTATATGTAGTCAAAGGGGTTGATTAGGTTCCTCCTCCCCACCAGCCCTTTAGCTGTTTTAAATGTATAATTATCGTTGCATGTCATTTGATAGCTGCACTAATTGCTGCCAACCATTGTCTGTTTGCACTTAATGCTGAAACCTGATCAACATCCTGCTTTGGTTGATGTTTGGTGGTAAACTTTAATTAACTCTTATTGCATTGAAGAAGAGCTCAGTCTCAGTGCTAACTAATCATTTACCTTCATTATGTCCTGACAGGTCTGCTTGTTCCTGGTCCTAATAGATACACCAGTCAGTAAATAAACCTGCAAACCTTCATGCCTTGAAGTTGTTCCACATTGATATTTTGTTGCTTAAAGTATAAGATAATTGGGTAAAGATAATTATTTCAGTTAGTTTTGTATCTCTGGTTTTTCAGGCACCAATCTCAAATTGTCTTTTTCATGCCAGACAATTTCATTTTAATAGTAACTGTAGATTTAAGATAAAGTTATTCCTTCAACATGGTTCCTATATACATGCATCTTTTGAATCAATACAATTAAGCTTGTCTCCTGTTGGAATTCTGGTAATTATTTTTCCTGAAATACTTTTCCTGTAATGATATTGAAGTTAAAGTAATCAGGTTACTGGCAGATCATGTAAAATTCAACTCAAAATTGCTGGCTGCTTGATTTTAATTTGTCTGACATCAAGTTTGTTTGAAAAGGGATAATATGTGGTTAAACCAAGGAGCTTATAATTATGGCTGACATTTGTTTGTTTATAATGAAATCTAATTAAAGTTCATACATTTTAAAACACAAAAGTTAATTACTGAATTGCTCACTTCACTTATGCACAGCAGTCAAATTAACTTGTAGTACAAAAAAATAACAAAAGACTATGCATAATAAAAACAAAATGCCCAGCTGATCTTGGCTATCAAAAACAAATTTGCCACTAGATTATTCTAGAAAAATAAGTGGCTTATTAACGATTAAGCTCTGTTTTTAAAACTATTTTATTGACAACCTTGATTTAAATATGAAGTAATGTTAAAATGTTTGAGTACTATAACTGTAAAAAACATTATAGCTTCTTTTTTGTCAAATACATAATTAGGAATGCCTTATGTATTCAAAGTACTATTCTATATTCTCCTTCATCAAGGCTCTTTTTGAATTCATCTTTAGTTAGAGCATAGGTAAGAGAACTGAAATGCTTGCTCGAATACCTGGCCTGTGATTACTTTAATGAAGATAATTACAGTATTGTTACCAAACTAGTAAACAGTTGTATAATTTTTTTAATTTAAAAAGAAACACAAAGCAACAACAGCAATTGTATCATAGCATGACATGTTGTGAGAGGACAGAGTGATGGATTGGATATTATAAAACCAGAATACATCCGTAACTGTTCTGAACTTATTGGGAGGGTGTGCTTAGTGAAAACTACAAGATTAGTCTTTGAATAACTTGAAAAGATTAGTTTACTTAAAGAGGGGTGGTGTTCTTTTCAGTAGAAGGTGGGTAACTTTCAACAGGGACCTAGAGGCTAGCTCTTGGATTTTTTTAAGGTTAAAAAAGGAAGAGTAGTCTGTTTTAAGAGCATTTGTTGTGAATATTTTCTATATCTCATATAAAAAGACATTGGTAGTGCTCAGGAAGTAGTATGAGACAGGATGGGAGTGGGGCAATAGTCCCCCTCATCCCTGTCCTCCCTAAATGGCACCCCAGATCAAGGGCATAATAGGCGCAGCTGCACTAGGGCCCACAAACCGAAGGCAGCTGTATCTGTGCTTCTGGGAGAAGAGGAGCAGGGGGCCCACTCCAATTTTTGCACCACAAATTGGTGTAACCTAAATATACCACTGCTTCTGATTTACTACAATGTATACAATTATTTAAAATATTTGCATACCTATATTTGCATAATGTGAAACTAATGGCAACTCTGAAGTAAGAAGAAAGACTAATTTCTTTACACTGTTAGATAATAGTTATCTAGGTTGGAAACCTTTTAGATCACATACGTGTATATGCAGCTGCTCGGCGAGGTTGTAAGGAGGTTTGGTGTGTGGTGTTACCAATATGCTGATGACACCTAACTTTACCTCTCCTTTTCATCCGACCCAGACCCGGCAGTCTCGGTGTTTGGCGACTGTGGGGGACTGGACGAGGGCTAACAGACTGAAGCTGAATCCTGACTAGACGAAGGTGATGTTAGTGGGGAAGGCAGTGGGGTTTCCATCCCTCATCATTGCTGGGGTTTGTCCCTTGCTGGTTCCCCAGGTTTGCGGTCTGGGTTTGCGCCTTGATTCCCAGCTCCACCTGGATGTTCAGGTATGGCACTACTTATGAGGAGTGCTTTTCGCCAATTACATCTGGTGTGGCGGCTTCGGCCATTATCATCCATGCTTTCATCATCTCATGACTGGACTATTATAAAGTGCTCTATGTGGGGCTACCCTTGGTGATGGTTTGGAGACTACCGCTGGTTGAAAATGTGGCGGTCCGCCTCCTTATGGGGATAGGCTGCTGGAAGCAGATTACACCAGTCCTCCATTCTTAGCACTGGCTCCCTATAGTCTTCCGGGCCCGATTCAAAGTGTTGGTACTTACCTATAAAGCCCTAAATGGCTTGGGGCCTACCTACCTGCAGGACCGCCTCACTCCCTGGGCTCTAGATCAACCCGTGACGTTGACCGGGGGTGCCTTTCTTTAAGTCCCCCGGGTATCCTGGTGGGCACTGATGGAGAGGGCGTTCTCAGTGGCTGCACCGAGGCTGTGGAACTCCCTCCTGGCAGAGTCCTTGGTGGTCGTGGACCTCCCCTCCTTTCGACAAAGTTGTAAGACTTGGCTATTCCGCCAAGCGTTTGGCAAGGAATATGGGTGAGGGGAGTGGGTTGGGGGGGGGGGGGGAGATTGGTGTTTTTAACCTCCAGTGTTTTATTATTGTTTTTATCTTTATATAAATTGTAAGCCGTCCCGAGCTGTCTGTGGTGGAAGGGGTGGGGTATTAAATATTTTAATTTTAGTGGGACTAAGTGGCTTGAAGATCATGGCCCTTGTGTTCCTGAATGGGTGACCAGTATAAGTGATGTGACATTTAGGGAAAACAATTAGGATTAATTTTCTACCTAGTTTTATTTAATTTGCTTCTGTCTGACTTTAAAATAGCAGATAGTGTAAAAAACTTTGGTTGAAGTTACAGATTAAACTGTGAAGATTTTACAGATTGGGAGTATTGACATATGAATAAACGTAGTAAATATGATTTATTAATTCCTAAAATGATTAATGCAATAAGATTCTTACAAGAAAAAGAAAACTAATGGACACCATGGTTAAGCTTAATATTTAGCGGGATTATTAATTTGAACTTCTAAATCTAATAGGGATTTTGGGGGTGAAAAGGGAAAGCATAGGGGCTCTTTTAATTAATGACATGTTTGTAAAATTGAGTGTCATTTACATAACTTTTAATAGTGTATATTGTGTGCATTATAATACAGAACTTGATTGATTTGTAGATTAATATTTATTTAGTAAAGGAAAATCAAAGGGATTAAGCACTTGTCATTTTAACTCTAATCCTACTTTGCATAGATGAGACAAAGGGAGATGATTAATGCTTACATCTCACTGTGTCACAATCATTCAGAGACACCTTTCTTTAAAAGAAAGAAATGAGAGAAAGTTGGTGTATCCTCCTGAGCATGATATTGGTAAACAGCTGTTTTCTTGCAATATTTTAGGTGATTGGCCATACTCATTAATGAAGGAATCACTACAGAATCTCAGTGTCAGGTGGAATACTCACAAAACAGTATCAAAAAGAGAATTGGATATACTGCAGATAATTAGTCTATGCTCTTGTTTCACACTGGTACAAATTATTAATTAGATAGAATAGGCACAAAATCAAAATGGTAGGCAAAAGAACCATAATTTGTTTTCAGGGATAGCACAAGAAATAGGCCTTCCATGCATATAGATTATGACATTGTCCTGGAAAAAAGAGCCATATTATAAACTAGCTTGGACAATGCTGAGATTGCTGATCATGCTCAAAAAGGAGAGCAGCTGAAGTGGTTTCATTAAAACTGTGGAAAGAAGACAGGCAAGTAAAGCAACAGTTCCTCACCATTATAATTAAATTAAAAATTCCAAAGCCTATTATAATGTTATTGCCATCTCGTATGTTCTCCCATTGGTTCTTCAGGATATAGAAACAAATTTTTTTTATCAAAGCTTGAGATAGCGGGAGAGCTCATCAGTTACATGAGATTTCATTATAGAAGTTTTAAAAAACCATCAGAAATGATAGCCTAGACTTTGATGATAAGGGGGATAAATGAAATAATGTAGTGGTTGATGAACCCAGTTGAGTTTGTCATTTCTAACCTTTTTTTTCCCTTTTCAATGTGCTGTTTTTAAATGCACAGTATATTTGGTTACATCCCTCTATTCAAACTTAATTACCTTCTCCCCTTTGTCGTGACATGGGTGGAAAGTTTTTGCTGTGTCAGGAGAGGTCGTCACACATTCTTTTGCAGTTCTCTTCATTAATTCCTTCTTGCAGAAGCATTTTCTATCGTGCTGGGAAGGTAGAAGGGTGTAATAGAAGAGCCCTGAAACATCAGCAGGAAGCTCTAAGCTGGTTAATGCAGTATAATTGTCTGTACATAGACTGGTCTTTGTTTGTGTGGTTCGCTTCGAATCAGCTGTAATTAACTCCAGAGTGTTTCCAGATTGCCAGCAAAGAAAAATTACAGCTTTTCTGTTTTAAATTGGAAAGCTCACAAAGACATTAACTATGCAGATTGCTTTTACTTTGATATATTTCTATCCTGTAAGAAAAAAGCTTATTTGGCTCTTTTCCCCCCAAACCCTAAAAATGTACTTTTGTTAATACTTTGATTTAGGGTCTACTAGAATGTAATGGCTCTTTCATAGTTTGGTCTGAAAAAATATTTTCCTTTATATCTTCAACCCCCAAATTTGCCCTGACTCTTATTATTTCTTAAAGTATTTTTTTCTTCCAGCTTGGAAGCAAGGTTCTGATATATATACCAGGAGTCTTTACATCTAGTAGACCTACATACTAAGTATCCACTAAACAAGCAGACTGAGCAGAAGATCCCCCTATGCTATATTAGATGTACATCCTGTTTACCTTCCCACCCCACCCTCCGCTATAAACTTATGGGGAAATGATCTATGGTATTGTACAGGTAGTTTACCTGTATTTGGATAATGAGTTGCTGTGAGAAAACTGCTCAACACATGGTCAGCTAAATCCCTAACACACCCTGCTAAAAGGTACTGTGTACAGTAGTTTATAATTATGGATTCCAGCATGGGCTAAAATGAGGTAGCAGTCTGAGCAAGCCTCTAGCTAATGCATCTAATAATACAGCGCTGTACACAAAAGATCTGTCAGCAATTGATGCAAAAAAGCCCAACCAAAATCTTTTTTCCCCCTTTTCTTTCTTCTGAATTTAACAATAAGGAATTTAAGCCTCAATGTGGCTTTAGCAACCAAAGAAAAGAAGCTCTTGGTGTCTGCATAATACCACTTTGATGGATTTTTTCATCAGTCCTCTGTACGTGGCAACAAATAAACAAGTATAATTATACTTGTGAAGGCCTATTCATTGCTTTGTCAGGATTAGATATATGTGCAGTTTTCACACTGAGCCTCTCTTTTGTCTTTGCCTAACTCACTATGACATATTGATAGAGGATTTGGTATGGGGAAAAGGCCACAGCAGAGACAGTGATGACCTTTTGGAAACTTGATATAATTCAAGGATTTTTATTTATTTTCATTATTTCTTTTTTAAGATCTGTAACCTGTTGCCATATTCTGTTGTAAGTGGGCAACTTTTAACCCATTTAAAACAGGGTAAATAAAGAATCCAAGTGTTATGAGATGGCTAAAGAGCAGATGGGAATAAAAACAATAGACTAAGAAGCCTCTTGGTCTTCTTTCCCAGCACTTAGCACTCTGGCTAACCTAGCATTCCTTTCCCATTATTCTATCCTCTTGATCAGATCACGTTCTTTTTAATCATTTCACAAACACTGTCTCACTGGACCATAGAAGAGGGCTGGGACAATCTCAATTAAAAAACAGAGGTAAAACTGGCATTTCTGAGTCTTTGTTCTAATGTGAACTCTGCATTTTACATGCAGAGGAATTCTGTTGTTCAGAAAGCACCCCCTTTTCATTAGGAAAGCTGGCTATAGGTGGTTTTTATAATTTGGCTAAGCAGAGTTTAGAGAACAGTTTTTCCAGGAGGAAAGCAGAGGCTAGCAATTTAAGTTTTCAGTATATCACCTATTAGCTGGGGGGGGAAAGGGGGCGGGGGGGAATGATCGAAGTCACTGGCCTTGTGAATTACAGAGGGAACTTACAATACTAAGCAGACCAGCAGGTATGTATTTATGTGAACTCAGCTGATTGTAGAAAAGAAACGTTTGGTTTCGTCTTGATGTCTTTAGGGATTTGTTTATGGATACTGGAAATATAAAAGCATTGATCATGTATATTTAAAGACAGAATAACAATATAATGAACAAATTAAATTGTAGTTTAGTTTGTAAAAAGGGTTGAAATCTGCGATGTTGTACTTTGGAAAAAAAGATTTATTTTGGTTCAATAGCAGCCCTTGTGGTAGTGTTCCTTTTTACTGCAACTTTGTAAAACTTCAGTCTAACTTTCAGAGGTGGTCTGCACATTGAAAAAAGGGAATATCTTTCTTGACACTGAGAATTCTGTAACCTTTAAGAGAATGTGTGGTCAGTCAATGATCTCTGGAAATTTTTATTCCTCCTCAAGGTGTAATGGTTTTATCCAACTAACCTGTTAACAAACATGGCCAAGAAGACTATAAACAGCTGAAATATGAAAATATACATTATGGTTGCTGTGTGCTTTTGCTCATCAGTTCAGAGAATTAGTATTTGTTTTAACTGGAGTGAAATGTACATTTGTTTATACAATTGTGATCAGAAGACTGATGTCATTGTTTAGAAGTCTGATTAATGCTGAAGTTATGTAAGGAGAACTGATAGCTATAAATTTGCAGTTGATTTAAAATAATTTTTGATTAGTGTAGCAGCACATTGACACTTGTGTTATGATGTTTTTGTATTTCTGCTTATATGTTTAATTATGTGATGGAAGATAAAGAGTCAAGCCTATTCCTGTAAAGCCTTCAAGAAAGGGAATTACAGCAACAAAGCTGTTCTGTGTTTGGAGGTGGGAGAGGGGAATGGTGAGATGATGCAGTGCAGAGCCTATTTTGTATCTGTCTAGAATTATTAAAGCACATTAAATACCAGCCTGGCTGAGGTCCACTGTAGATGCCTAGGACTACTCTGGCAAGTGTTTTTGAGTGCTGAATACTATAGTATTATGACACAGGTATATGGATAGACTGTCCTTCAAGTATTATCAAGTAAATGAAATCTATATATTTGGGAACATTTCTCTTTAGCCCTTCTCGACATTTTGACTCACTTTTACCTTTTAGTTTTACCCATGTCAGGAGTTGCACCCCAGCTAATCATGTAATGACTGTAGAAATAGTAAAGATATCATATTTTAATATTTTAAGAAAATTATTACTACATTGTTTACCAAAACAGCTGTTGCTTGTTTTCCTGTTGATAGCAGATTGATAGACATGCTGGCTGTCCTTAGGATACACATATTGTTTGTGCAGCTCTTCCAAATGTAAAGGTAAATATCCCTATCTCTAGGCTAATTAGAAAATTATTAGGTTTTCATGCTCTTTATGATCAGATTACTTAAAAGGGTTTTTACATGGTATGTGTGCCATGAGCATAATTAACCTGGAGTTCATCAATGATTAAAATTACACACTAAGCTTTGTGATGTTTGATTCAGGAGCAATTAGACTGTCATTTTAGCCATCTGAGATACCCAAACTAATCTTGATTCATTTTCAATCTATGCAAATCTTCTGATGTTATCTTAAACTGATCTCTTCCTCCCTCTGATTTATATGACAAGATTAGATTTGATTACAGATTTTTTTGTAAATTAAGCAGCTATCTTTTATATATTCCAGTGATCTTCACTGAAGACTTTCCTAGTCAAGGATTAATTTTTTTTCAAATCCCAAATTACACTGAATAATGTTTAGTGATATCGTGAATAGCTTTTCATACTATCTAGCTGTGTAATATATAAATTCGATTGACCTTCCTTTACTTGGAAATTAAGAGCTCAGAGAAAGTATTAATGACTACCATAGTTAAAACAATAGTAGTTTTTTCCCCCACCATGCAATCAAAGTCTTATACTTAACTGGAAACTTAATAAATTGGCACCTGCATATCTTATGAAATTAATGAGATAATTGTTGACCTATGACTGGAATGAAGATTACTTACCTTCTGCATAAAAACAAGACACAGCTTATATAAACTGAAAATAAACACTAAAGTTTTAGATCACTCGGCTGTTGTGTACAGTGCCATCATTCTGCAAACTGAGAGATCTGCAAGGACTCAGAGTAGCTTAAGCTGTAATCAGGCTACTATTACAGTAGCTGGAGCCTTGGAGGCTCACAAAAAATATGAAGGAAAGCAGACTTTTAAACAATGTGTGCCCAACTTTCCTCTGGTTCTTTACCCTGCTGCCAGAAACTGATATGGCTTTTATAAAGTGCATCTTGTTCTCAACAAAGGGAGTT
>QEPC01005778.1:653140-689054 GCA_003113815.1 Sphenodon punctatus
CAAGTCCACTGGCAATGGCATCAAGTTAAGAAACTGTTGGCTAATGTTGGTTACACAGCGCTGCTTTTGAATTCAGTTCTGATAAATGTGTTTGGAGAGGGCCCTTCAGATTTGCACTGGGCATATTTTAATGTCTGAATATCTGAGGCCATATATTGAAACTGGTACAGTTTTAAACTAGTTATCCTAATTAGGATATTAAATATATGTATATATTGACCCACCTTCAGGAGAATTTAAAGGGTATAATGAAGCTACAATTAGTGCAATGTAAGTTAATCTATGCTTTTAAGTTGCAAAAGCATTGCTGTTTTGTTATTTTATTGATCAACTTTCATGTCTTTGAAAATACAAATTCCAGAATGACATCATGCCCAGTAGGAGTAATTAAAGCTATCTGATGAGGGAATTTAGAAGTTAAAAGGGATGATTGTAATTGATCCTGATTCAATCCTATTACAGCTTTTTATAGTTTAAGCTCTAGAGAAAGCAAACTCCTTGTCAAGGCTTTATTTTACAGATTCCTTTGTGTGTGCTATGCTTTCTGGTCTCTACTTTCCCTTTTCATTTTTTTCCCTGTAGTAAATAATGAGCTGCCGCCTGAAATCCGGCTTGCCAGTGGTCAGCTAATGGGTGATGACCTGTCCCTCCTTACTGCAGGAGAGCTGTCACCTTATATCAGTGACCCAGCGCTGAAGCTATTCCAGTGTGCTGTTTGCAACAGATTCACCTCTGACAGCCTGGAGGCCCTAAGTGTACATGTGAGCAGTGAGCGCTCTCTCCCAGAAGAGGAGTGGAGGGCTGTAATTGGAGACATCTACCAGTGCAAGCTCTGTAACTACAACACTCAGCTCAAAGCCAACTTCCAACTCCACTGCAAGACTGACAAACATATGCAGAAATATCAACTGGTGGCTCACATTAAAGAGGGAGGCAAAACTAATGAGTGGAGGCTGAAGTGTATTGCCATTGGCAACCCAGTTCACCTAAAATGTAATGCCTGTGACTACTACACCAACAGTGTGGATAAATTGCGCTTACACACCACCAATCACAGGCATGAGACAGCTCTGAAACTTTACAAGGTAAGCCCATGACAGAAATTTGAGTTGGCACAAAACAGACAAGAAAATTAACTGTTTCAATGCTAGCAGAACAAGACTTTGATTAATCAGCAAATTAAAGGGTTATTGAACATTTTTTTTAACAACAACCAAAATCATACTGCTTAGCCAAGAAGTACTGCACCTGGAGAGTTTTATAGATTTACCTTATGGCCCATTTAGCATTCACTTTCTTTGAACACCAAATGCATCACTAAATTCCTAAATAAAAAAACAATACTAACACATAGTTTATGGGTAAAGGGTTTTTACATATGTTTTATAATTATAGCAGCCTTTGTTAACTAAATTTTCCTTGTAGACCTTTTTGGACACAGAAAGTGATGAATAATTCATGCTTTGTGTAAGGGAGGAGAATTTTCTGGCATAGAGAAACCATTATTTATTACAGCCAAACTGTTTTACCACTGTTTTTACAGAAAACACATGCACACACCCCATTATTACCAAGAGTATTTAAAAGGAAACACTGCCATCCTTTTGCCTGCTCTTCTTTTCCAAGTCCGTAATGATTTTTGCGAACATGAAAGGGTGTTGCGTAGATAAATATGTTGGTATAATGGCAAATATATTTTTTATCTTTACTGGGAAAAACTATGCAAATGTAATGAATATGCAGAAGTGATGAACACCATTTATTACATGACTTGTCTGGACTTTTTCCAAACCCTAATTACTGGGTGTTTACCGGATTGGCCTGATTGCCTTGGTTCACGTACAAAACGTAACACATTAATTTCCAAGATGAATAACTTTGTAACTTATTAAAAACTTTTTTTTGTCTAAAGGATATTAGAATTCAGAAAACGTTACAAACCATTTATCAGCATAACAAGATTTAAATATGATTAGAAAATACATTTCACAAGTGTTATCTATTGATTTATACTAGAAATCTGTAATAACTAAACTATCAGGAGTCAACTACAGATTACAGTACCTGTGCTGTTTTTAAAATTATATTGAAAATGTATACATGTGTAGAGAAGGGAGAATAGTGCCTCTCTAGTTTAGTGAGAAATAATAGTTCAGTGGAGTTCAGCTAATTTATAATGTTTGTTCTCTATTAAATACCATGTGTAAGCCATAGAAGTAGAATTTGTGATATTATAATAATAATAATGATAGATGTAATGTTGTTGTTTTATGCTACAGACAAAAATGGAGACATTACATATGTATTGATAACACACGTTAGAATTAATATATTCCTTCCATAACTACAGTTGCTGCTTATTAGTTTATTTTAAATTTATTTACCCATAGTCCAGGCACATATAGTATGCAGAATATTTGCAGTATAAAAATTGGACCTTCTATCCAAATCCAAAATTAATTATCCTCTTAACAAATGACCTAATTAGAGGTTTTGTTCCTTCTTTTATTCTACCTACCTTCCCAGAGAAATCATGAAAAAACTAAATTTGCTTTTCTAAATGTCTTTCAGAACAAAATTTAGAGTCTTGAGGACAAAGAAAAGGTATAATACTTGTCTGTATGAGAAAGTTCTACTGTTGGTTTTAAAGCCAATTTAAGATAAACTGGTTCAACTTCTTTTGTAGATGAGACCTGAATTTCAAATTCTAGCAGTCCCTCTCTGAGAATGCTCTGCCACCGGTCCCTCCTTCCCAACCTTTGGCTTATTAGCCCAAGAGCTTTAGCTGACCTTAACTTGTGTAGTGTAGTACAAAGAAAGAGGCACTCTAAAATGGCCTTGACCGGAACCACTTAGGGTGAAATTCACCTCTCTGCAGTGTGGCTACCCAAGGCCTTACACACTACTTATTTAAGCTTCTTATTTAAGCCTCTTAGGTCATGGGCAAGGGACCTATGTTCACTGCATTTTCCCCATTGTCGCCAATAACTTACGGTAGTGTGTAGGGCCTTGTGCAGGCCCTTTGCAGTGGGGTAAAATTCAATACAGGATAAAGAATTTTCTTGAGTATGTGGATAAGTAAATAGGTCTCTAAGAATTAAACTATTCTAAATATCTTGTTTAAAAAAAGATATAACAGTCCCTGATCTTTCAGTCCATGCACATTTCCAAAACGCTGATAACTTGAAAATGAGTTTTGGATGTGCAAGACCCAGGTCTTAACAGGAAATTGTGATATTTTTAAAGTCCATAAAGTATCTGCTGACACATCTGACAGTTTTGTAAAGTCTTAGTGAAACAGTTGCTATATCAGATAAACTTTCTGAGTACCTAGGAAAAACATTAAATTGTATGCCTTGGGAGCTGTATAGAATATTCATGAACTGTATTTATATTCAAGCAGCCCCTCTAAGGCCCTTTTCACATGAGACACACACCCATTGCCCACGTGGGCGCCTGGGTGGGTGAGGGGGGGCATCTGTGTGACTGCTGGTGTAGGTGAGTGGGTATGCGTGTGTGCTTCCGCACTCCACCCACCTCCGCCCATCTCCACCGATCCCCCAGGCCTGGAGGCATTAGAGGAAACGGAGGTGCCTCGGTGCATGGATTTGGGTGAAGGTGTGTGTGTGTGTCCATGTAACGGGCCGCCCACATGCAGCACACCCACCGCAGCCTCCACCCATCCCCCCTGCACCGCAGACCCATTTGAAAAGTGCCTGACTCTTGGGCCCTTTTCAAATGGATGTGGGGTGGGTGTGGGTGTGCACCGCAGTGCGAGAACAGTAAGTGGGGGATGTTTACATGGGTGCACACCCATTTCCACCTATCCCCCATGCATGGAGCAACTGTCATTTTCACCAGTTGCTCCATGTGTGGGGGATGGCTGGTGATGGGTGTTACAATCGCGGTGTTTACATGGGACTCCTCCATGCATGCACAAGTAGGAACCCACGTGTGCATTGCATGAGGGCATCGCGTATAAAAAGGACCTTTATATTAAGATGCTGTAAATATTGTTTAGTAGCAAGAAACTTTAACACTTTAAACAATATGAGAACATAGAAAAAGGCACCATGAATTTCTTCCTTTGTTTCCTTAAGAAACCCATAGATTTCCTTATTATTTAGACCACTTATACTCTTTATTTAGATGTTTTGTTTGTGAATTTTCTTTTAGGCCCTTTTCACAAAGATGCTCTAACACTGATAAAATGTAACACCCATTTTATCAGTGTTAGAGTATCTGTGTGAAAAGGGCCATAGAAATGTTGCCATTACAGCATGATATATTATTTCAGTGCTTAACTATTGATGGAATAGACGGATAGCTCTTAGGCCCCTTTCTCATGGGCACAGGTGGGTGGGTGTGTGGCGCAGTGGATGGAGATGGGTGTGGGGCCGTTCCCATGGGTGCACACCCACCTCCACCCATCTCCACGCACAGAGCAGCCGCTGTTGTCACCGGTTGCTCTGTGCCTGGGCAATGGGTGGAGGTGGATGGAGATAGGTGTAGCGTGGGAGCGCACATGCAAACTCACCCACCACCCGTGGTGTCCCTATGGTGCCCCCGCGGTGGTGTTCCAATGGGTGCCCCCCCCCCCACCTGCACACGTATGCAAGGGAGGGTGGGGTGTCCGTGTGAAAATGGCCTTTGTAACAATGGCTGCTCACAGATGCTCAAGGAGAGGCGGGGACTATCATGTGTTTAACTCACATTGGCATGATTCACCTGAAATCCCCACTCGTGCGCACGGAGTTCTTAATGTTATTGTCCCATTCTTCCATTAAATTCAATAACATGATACAGGGGAATTGGGATCCACCAAGTTAAACTCACGTTAGTCCCTGCCCATCCCTGAACGTCATCAAGCACCCATTAGCTTTTAAAGCTACTATGAACATCAGAGCTTCTCTGCCAAAGCCATATAATTTTAGACTGTATCAATATGTCACTTTGAAAATTAGATTCTAAATATGGCAAAGAAAAACCTTTAGCTCTTTTCTTTAAGTTGGTGAAGTTGGGGGGGGGAGCCCAAATACAGTTCAAGTGGTATTTGTAATGGAATTGCTAGGTATCAGAACAAAGATAATTTTTTCTGTGTAAATTGAGCTTTGACTAACAATGGAGTTCTAAAAAGACTCACATTTTGGAAAGTTAAAGCTTGGCATTAGAAAATTAAATAAGAGGGGAGTTGGGATTCACCAAGAAGCATTCAATAACTCTACAATAAACAAAAAATATTGTGATAGCAATAAAATGCACTTCTATTCTTTAGGAGGAAGGATAAGTTAGACTTCCGCAGGTTAGAAAGATTAGGTAGGACAGTGATCTTTGTTTCCATAAAACATCTGTAAGTGCAGCTACTTTAAGGAAGTCATTTAAAAAAATTTTTTTAGTGATCTATGGTGCTTGCCTATTCTATACACTGCATTCAACAGTTTTCAAGTAAAATTAGTTTCCCTGTGTGTGTCTGTGTATTCGCACACAATACTGGTAGTGAATAATGTTAATTAATTTAGGAAGCATGATCTGGTGCTAGCAAGATGTTTTTGTAATTCTAGAGAAAATAGTAAAACTAGACTCCCTGAATTGTTTGCAGTTTATTAGGTAATATTTTAAATGGGAAATAAATTTCCCCAGGTATTTATTTCTCAATACTTTGCATATTCAGTTGTTTAGATTTTAAGGGAACTTGACAGCAGCAGTTAGCAGAGACAAACAGTCAGCTGCATGGAAATTACTTTGCTTTTGTCTTTATTGACAAAATATTGATTCATAACACTATTAATGCTATGATTGTCAGTTCAATTTGAATAGATCACTTTACCTCTCCTGTGTTCTCAAACAGCAAGGGTATTACCAAAAAAGAAGAGAGTGACCTAATTCCAGTTTAAGAAGGTTAAAGGTGAAAGGTTAGCTCAAAAGCATCATCTGCCTAGCTGCTTAACTTTAAAGTGATCAATTTAATGAAAATCTGTTTTACAGATGGTGTTTTAATGTCTTTGGCAGGATTTAGACAGCTTTAACATTAGATGTATGCTAGTAAAAATTATTTCTTTATTTGACCAGAACAACACCTTTTCTTTTATGTTTTAAGGTAAAAGGCATGTGGGATATGGTATTTTGGCAAAGGACCCAGAAGCTGAAAGTGTTGATGATTTTTCCATATGTGCTCAAAAACAGAATACCTTATGTCTATTGGTAACGATAACTGAAAAAACAAACAAAGCTGTATTCATTTTTAACCATAATGTTTGACTTTAGAAAAAGAATTTTTAGATGAAATTATCCTTGAAAAGAACTTGTCCTTAAATTTTTTAAATCCAAAACAGCGAGTTAACTGTCCTTTATTTACTTATATTTACTTATATTAGTAGCTTTTCATAATTTTATCTTTCTGGTCTCAGAATATAGAATTTTTCATATGTTGTTTTTTTCAGCTAGAATAATAATAATAATAATATAATATAATTAATAATAACAACATCTAAGGTGACAGAGTAAAGATTCTAGAACAGATTATTCTAATAAAGGACTGACTTCTTAGCTGGTGTAAATCAGGACAGATGTGATTTATACCAGGTTAAGATATGTTAGGATAACTAATAAAAACTGAACCTCATTCGGTTTTCAAAAGCACTTCAATAAGAATTTCTTATATTGCTAGTGCAGAACTGTTTTACACTAGTCTTATAATTCACTATTACCCTGCTACTGTGCTCAAATGCAAAATATTTGACTGCATAATAGCATGCTTAAAAGGGAACGTGTTTGGTTTATAACTTATTTTTAAAGGGTTTACAATGAATTTTTATTTTGTTCACAAATGATCTTAAACAAGTTTCCAAGGAATCCAATAAAATGAGATAATCGCAAATGTATAACATCACATATTGAAAGGATAGAAGAACAAATGGGGCTTTTACTATATTTTATAGGATGGATTTATAGTCTATTCTTGGGTCACTTAGGGCCAAGAATTTTCACGGTCAGCTGGTTGGTCCTGCTAGCTAGCATCCTCTGCAGGAAATGCAAATAGCATGCAGCACCTGCTCTTCAGCTGGGGTTCTGGGGTTGTACTACTATGATTTTTAAAGAGAGGTGTCCTCCACTCTTCTGTTCAAAGTCAAAAGCTTAATTATTCTAGCTTTCCTCTGCATCTGTCATCAGTGAAGCAGAATAGTCTGTCTGGATTCCATAATGCTGTTTGCATATTTGGATTTTAAAATTGGCCAAGGATACTGAATGCATTGCTTGTCTCTATCACGAGCAAAGAGGCACAAGTGGGATTTAGTCTTTAGGTAACTTTTAGTGTAACATTTCCCCAAGGAACATTTCTTGGGTTTCTCTCATTATCTTTGCTATGGATGAAAGCATCAGTGTTAAGAATTAAAAATTTGGGTGAGGGTGAATGAAATAGCAGGGGGAAATTCAAAAAGGACTAATAACCTAAGCCACTTTCTTCTTCTTTATTTTGTTTGGCATGCGAGGATGATACCTTGATCAGTTTAGAATTAACACAGCATCACATTATTTTCATTTCAGTAGTCTTGCCCTAACTTTGTAATTTAAAATCAAATATCCCAGATATGTGCCATTCCAATTATTGAACTGTCATTGTCCCAGTATGATGGTAAAGCAGGCCAGCAGATTGTGCTTATTTGCATAAAAATCATTGTGCAAAAGGAAATTGGAATGTGTCTGTACATCTAAGGAACAAAACCATGTTTCGCCTAATCTTATACTCGGCATTGGTTTAGATGAAGAACGCTGTTTTGAGAGATAAACACAAGTTATTATTTTCTGTTCCTAAACGTATACTTTGCTATGAAAAATACTTTTCTTTTAATATTAGTTTCAGATTTTATTCATTTCTAGAAAGAAATGCTGTGTGAAGTTTAATTTCTGTAACTATTTTTGTAGTAGGAAGTTTCTGCTTTGTTTTGGTTTTTTTAAAGTAATAACAACTTGAATTATGCTATTATACTCAGTCATGTAAAAAGAGAAGACAAATATAGAAATAATCGTTTTTGTAGTAGAGTAATACATGTATGCATATGGTATGTACATATACATAGTAGAAAAGAGCATTGATTTTTTTTAAAAATAGGTGGTTATGTAATACTAATTTTAATTCACTCCATTCTCATTTTCAATAAGGAAAGAAATAGGAAGTACTGTCCTGTACTGCAGCTGCTGTATAGAATGCCAGTATATTAGTTTTGCAGTATGTGAAAATATTTTTCTGGATTTTCTGCCATACTGACCAATATAGTCAAATGGGATCCTAGCCTATTCTCTGCAGTGGGGAAAGAAACTTCTGAAACCCCAAGAGTCTCATTTTGAATGAGGAAATAGTGTTAATCCTGGACTGTCTCTTATAACAGGCTATTTGGACATCTCTGCCAATGTGAAGGAGGCTGCTCAGTGAAGTCTACTACCCCTTAATCTGACAGGAAAAGTGAGCGTGCTGGAAATAGAGAAAGAATGCTGTGGCAGGGTTCGATCCCAGATATTCCATATATTGGATAAAGAAAATTGCTAAAAAAGCGTCATTTCAGACGTTACGTTACCACGGTCAACCATGGTGAACCCCCCGTGGTGACCGCGGCACTTTAACGCCTGTTGGGCCCAAAAGAGATTCCTGCCAGATGTTCACCCCGGTGGGAATCACTTTGACCATAATTTCAGCCCTCCGGCCGTCCGGATCTCCGGAAGCATGGTCAAAGCGATTCCCGCGGGGGTGAACACCCGGCGGGAATCTCTTTTGGGCCGAACAGACGTTACGTTACCACAGTCAACTACGGTGGGGTTCACTGTGGTTGACCGTGGTAACGTAATGTCCTTTACAGCCCCACGGCCCGGAATCGGCAGATGGTGCAGGCGTTACTGCTGCCGATTCCAGGCCGTGGCCAATACCCCAGGGGGCGGGCGGGTGCAGCGGCCAGATTGGCCACTGCGCCCACCCATCTCCCGGAGGGCGGGCGGCCGGGGGAGTGGTGGTGGGGCTGTGCGGCCGCACGTTGTGCCGCGCAGCCCCGCCCCCTCCCCCGATTCCCCTACGGAATCAGCCGGCACGTCTGTTGACAGACCGGCCAGATTCCGGAGGGGGATTAAAAGGTGATTCCGTGCCGGGGCCAAAGTGCAGCTTGGCATGTCTGAAATCACCCATAGTAGTCCTTTTTGGTATCTAAAGTTATTTTGCCTCTAGAAATAGTATGCAGTTATTTCTGTGTAGGGATGTGTCACGCAGACCTGCAAATGCATCACTGTTGCAGACTTGATAACTTCTTCCCACCAACCTTACAACATAAAGGTTTTTGTTGTCCTTAACTTGAAGGGTTTTTTTTTTTTGGTTAGAGTTTACGGGTGAAACTTTTTTTGTTTGTGTTTGGAGAGGGGTAGAACTTGTCTTTTATTTGGCATTAGTAGCCAATACTATACAAACTGCTTAAGTAAATTCTAGGAAATCTCTGCTGCATTTTAACAGCTGACACTTAAAGAAAAAATGAGTGAAGAGACTAAGGCCATTTTCACACAGATCCCACCCCCCTCGCACACGTGTGCAGGTGGAGGGTCACCCATGCGAATGCTGCAGTGGGTATTGGGGGGATCGGTGGCAGTTGTGGGAACGTTGTGGGTGGGGGTGCGTGTGCACTCCCGCATTCCACACATCTCCACCCATCACCCATGCATGGAGCGACGGGCTTGTTTTGATTCAGTCTCTTTCTATACATTGGTGCCCACAAAAAGCAGAGTTGTTCTAGATGCCTTTTCCCTAGATTGTGTAAGTAAATGTAACCAGGTACCTGACGCTGCAAGGTGCAGAGCATTCTCCCATTTAATTAGTGGAAATTCAGCAGCACCTCATAGAAGGTAATGGCCACTTCATAGGATGAGCTGTTCCGGGTGGTGAGGGGGCTGGTCAGTCCGGCCTCCCTCAGCCTGGATGTGGAACCATCAAATGCTCGCTGTGATTTGTTTGTGAACTTTTTTGTGGATAAAATTGCTCAAATTCACCATGGTTTTGATGCGACTTTTTTAGTAGAGAACGGGTCTGAGGCAGTGGAAGCCCTGTCTGGTCCTGTTTTGTGGGATGAGTTTTGGACGGTGTTGCCCTCAAATGTGGGGGATGCTCTTGGGACTGTTTGAGCCACCAATTTTGAATTAGATCCATGCTCGTCCTGGCTGGTTAAAGCTAGCCGGTTAAGGCTAGCTGGGAGATGTTGCTGGCGGGGATAGTCAACGCCTCCCTTGGGGAGGGCAGGGTGCCAGACTGTCTCAAGGAGGCGGTGGTGCGGCCCCTGCTCAAAAAGCCATCTTTGGACGTTGATGTTGTTGCCAGTTATCGGCCAGTCTCTAACCTTCCCTTTTTAGGAAACGTTATTGAACGGGTGGTGGCTCAGCAGCTTCAGGGGCATTTGGACCGGATTAATTTTCTCGATCCCTCGCAGTCGGGTTTTCGTCCGAGTTATGGCATGGAGGCTGTGCTTGTGGCCTTTACTGACGACCTCTCCTGTGAATTAGACTGGGGTCGTTCGACTCTGTTGATCTTGTTAGATCTTTCGGCTGCATTTGATACTGTTGATCATGAGTTGTTGGTGACTCTTGGCTGCGGGACTGGGCAGGGATTGGCGGAACTGTTGTTGGATGGTTCCGCTCATTCCTGGCTGGGAGAACCCAGCGTGTGGTGCTGGGGGAGTTTTCATCTTCCCCCCGGGGCCTCACGTGTGGAGTACTGCAGGGTTCCATCCTATCCCCTCTCCTGTTCAACATGTACATGCAGCCTTTGGGAGAGGTTGGGAGAGGAGTATGGAGTGAGTTGTCATCAATATGCTGAAAACATCTAGCGATATCTTTCATTTTCCTCCGACTCAGGCCATGCAGTCTCGGTGCTTACCTGATGTTTGTCCACTGTAGGGGATAGGATGAGGGCGAGCCGCCTGAGTCTAAATCCTGACAAGACGGAAGTGACAAGATGGAGGTGGTTGTGGAGAGGGCCGGGGTGATGGTGGCCCCATCATTGATGGGGTCCGCCCCCCCGGTTTCTCAGGTCTGGAGTCTAGGGGTGCTCCTGGACCCACAGCTCCACCTGGATGCTCAGGTGACAGCTGTGGCTAAAGGAGCATTTCGCCAGTTACATCTGGTGCGTCAGCTTAGGCTGTATGTCTCAGACTTGGATCTGGCTACAGTCATCCATGCTTTTATTACCTGGAGACTGGATTACTGTAACGCGCTCTATGTGGGGCTACTCTTGGTGTTGGTTCGGAAACTGCAGCCGGTGCAGAATGCAGCGGCCTGTCTCTTAACCGGGATGGGCCGACGTGAGCCTATAACACCGGTGATTCGCTGCCGATAGGTTTCCGGGCTCAATTCATGGTGTTGGTGCTGACCTTTAAAGCCCTAAACGGCTTGGGCCCCATCTATCTGCAGGACCGCCTCACCCTCCAGGTCCTGGAGCGGCCCCTGCAGTCGGCTGGGGGCACCCTCCTCAGGGTTTCCCCAGGTTTCCCGGGTGTCTGCTATGAGGAGGGTGTTCTCCATGGCTGCGCCGCGATTGTGAAACTCCCATTGGAGAGCTGCTTGGCTGCCGACCTCCCCTCTTTCCTCAGACAATGTAAGACCTGGATGTTCCGCCAGGCCTTTCCTGAGGGAGATGGGGTGGGTGGGTGGGTTGGGTTAGGGTAGGGGGGGATGGGGTTTTACATTGTTTTAACTGAGATTATTATGGTTATTTTAATGTTTTAATGTTTGAAATGTTTTAGTATATTGTGAGCCGCCTCGAGATGCCTGAGGCAGGAGGGAGTGGCATATAAATTGTAAAAATAAATAAATAAACAATTGTTCGTGTGAGCCAATAAAAAAACCAAACTTCTTAGCAAGTACAGGATATGCACAAGCTACCTCCAGGCTTCTATGTTAATGTAATGAAGCAGATAGGTTTTAATTTTTGTTTCCTCATGGAATGTCTCTTGGGACAGGGCCTTCATACAGTGAAATAATACAGAATGACCCACTGGTAGAGATGTAGGCCTACGTGCCTTTGCGTAAAGGAATCTTCAGAAAGAACCCTGGGACTTTCCTTTTGTGGACTGCCAAGAACAAGCATGTCATGAAAATGATCCACTTGGTCTCCAGAGGGATGGTGCTAGCCCTGCTGTTCAATAGTGCTTGGATACATACAGCATCATCTAACATGGCCTCAGGGGAAGCTGCATGTGCTATCCTCCCTGCGGGAGGGAAGGTATTAAGATAATCTTTAGCTTTTAGAGGCAGGGGGCATTGAGGGAAACAAAAATGGAGCAAAAGGTAGTTTCAGAATGATAAAATGAGCAAATTCCCAAGCCTCGGGCATCCTGTTTCAGCAGCAAGAAAATCCAAACAAACAGGGAAGAAAAATAGTTGTTTTTTTTAAAAATCAGGTTGAAAGAGTTTAAGCAATTCTGTTCTTTCTGCTATCATATATGAGCCCTAAACAACTTATAACTCTCATTCTTCGACCCTGCATATTGATGGAACTTTCCTGTCTGAACAGAGCTGTTCTTTGCCGACGCACCCCTCCCCGAGAAATGAGACGTGGAGACTTAACATGGATTTTAACTGGCTGCACTCTTTATTAAACAAATCAGATGAGTTGGTGGGATTGCTGCTAAGCAATCCAGGGTCCAGTATTTTTCCTAAGTTTCAACATTATTAAACACAGGTGTCTGGCCTGGACATGCCTTCCGGTGCCAGCACCAAAATAAACCTCTAACAACATCCCCTTCGAACAGCTCCCTGGCCAAGGCCGAAGGGGAAAAAACTTGCCCATTCGGGCATGAGTAAGGAGGGTGATGTCATCAAGATTGAGGGCCATGCTTGCCCTTACCCCTTTCTGACAGTCCTCCCAGGGGAATGATCATGCTGTAGCCATGCCCTGCTTCTCAGCAAGTCTCACTCCCCCATCTCTTATGGAGATGACTCTTTCATCTATTCTACCTCTATCTAACCACGAAATCCTATTAGCCATACTGGACCCCTGCCACCACTACGGCACCATCCAGTTTCTGGCCACCTGCCGTAGCCCCACCAACTCCCTTCTACACCACAGTTTCCAGTGTCCTTACTATATTATCTAAGTATAAACTAGTGCCCTCCGGCGATAAATGAACCCCATCATTCAGAAACAACTCTGGCCTCGCATAGGTAATTTGCACACATGTGCCCCCTAGCCCTAACCACCATTTATTGACTTCCCTGTTCACCCCTCTTCTTGCCCTATCTATCTTTCTGGGGTGAACGTCACCACCCCATGCAAGTCGTGGAACCAGGTGGGTCCATAAAATTGTGGCCCCTTGAAACATACCCTTGATTAGTGGTAACTGTGACTTAATTTGTATTATTAAATTGACACTAGTTCCTGCCCTCAGGTCATTCTCCCCCAAATGAATTATGAGGATACTCGGGTGCTCCTGAGTTTTTATATTGGCCAATGTTGGTATCAATTGGTTCCACCTCATACCCCCTTTTCCTATCCATCTTATCCTTGCCCTGTGTGCCAAACCAAGTTGGGTTCCCTTTTGAGAGCGTTTTGCCGCGTCTTCTGCACGGCGAACAAAACTGTGGCCGACTATCCATACCACCGGCTTCTCCCCCAGATGGTGTCTATGTCCTGCATAAATAAAAGAAGTTATTGGTTTTGTTTTTCCGGGCAAATATATCCTCTGTAGGCCCTGGACCGCCACCTTCCTATGGCCCTAATATCAGTGCCCGAGAAATCTGCAACAGCAGCTGCGGTTGCTGTGCCCATCCTAAACGAGTGTGTTCCATATCTCTCTGGTGGCATTCCCGCCACCCTTAAGGCTTTCTTAAGAACACTTGTAAATTGGTACCGTGTGATTGCGGTGCCGTTCAGATGTAGAAATAATTTCCTTGATGGGGGGCGGGCTTGGAGGTAAGTAAAAATTAATTGAAATAAAAATAAATAAATAAATAATTATGCACTGCTCGCACAGGGCATATGTCCAATGTGCCTCTCGGATGTAGCGTAACGGTCTGTGCCCTCCTCTTTTGGTCAGTCTTGGACCGGCGTAACAGGAAGGATAGTACTCCAGGTCTTATTCCTATGCCATGCAGCATTAGGGCCCTTCCCGTTCTATCATGTCTCCCCACGGCTACCACTTCGCTTATTCTGAATGCGCCAAAAAACATTACTTTAAAAATGGTGCCGAAAAGCATTGCCTCATAATGATCAAAACAAAACCCTGGCAATACCTGGCATAATGCCCTCAAATTTGTAAGAGAAATGGGGGCCCATGTATCCGTCTGGTGTTCTTGTTCCTGTGTCCAGCTTTCTATCATGCGCTTTGCAAAGAATCCCTTATCAGGTGGGGGGTACCCATACAAACGGTTTATAAATGTCAGGACAGCAACCTTTACCGCTAATGTCTTGCCCGCCAAACCTTTTTTTTCTTAAATTTAACATGAATTGTAACAATTCATTCTCCTGTATAGGACAGTCCAATCTCCACCCTTTTCTTAACCTAAATTCCTGAAATTCTCTAAAAGCCCAATTATAAGCTGTCTGAGTGCGGGTGGCCAGGGATCCCCGTACGATATTCCTCATCTCTATTCGCCAAGGGTCCAAAGCCCCTTGGGGAACATTTCCAGGTCGGGGGCTGCCTCCGGTGCTAACTCCCGGAATCGAGCCACCTGTAACCGAGAGAGGGCATCGGCAATGGTGTTATTTACCCCGGGAACATGGTGGGCTGTGCAGAGGACATTGTGTTTAAGGCAAGTTAAGACCAAAAAACATACCAGGCGCATCACCCTCGGTGATTTTGATCACATGGAATTGACCACATGGACCACGGCCATGTTGTCACACCAAAATACCACCGTTTTGTTGCTAAAGTCCTTCCCCCACAGTTGAACCGCCAGGACGATGGAAAAAAGTTCTAAAAAGGTCAAATCCCGAGTAACCCCAGTTTCAGCCCATGAAGGGGGCCACGGGGCTGCGCACCAACGCCCGTTGAAGTATACCCTGAAACCTACTCCACCCGCCAAATAAGAATGAACCTGGAGATGCCCACCTTCCTTAAGTTTGTCTAACCAAAAACTCACTCCGTTAAAAGTTTCCAAAAATGATGCCCAGGTCCTCATATCATCTTTCATCTCCCTTGTCACCCTCACATGGTGGTGTTGCGGGGGGTTACCAGCCAGTGGAGCGTACAATCTGCAGGCTGCAGTACTGGATCTCCTTGAGGAGACAAGAGTTCTTTCCCTGCATTTTCATGCTGGCTTGGGGGGCAGATCACTGGGTTAGTGGAGCAAAACACCCACCTGCAGCCTGAGTTTTCTCACCACTCCTTTGCTTTCCCTGTTTGTGTTTCCCAGAGAAAGGAACTGGGAGCTTCAGCAGTGCGTGTGCTCCTCCCTCCCACCCACCCAGCAGCTAATCAGGGCATTAGCCACTCCTCCAGGCTACCCTTCCCCTAATCAGCTGTTGGGTGGACAGGGAGGGAGTGCCGGCTCTTCCCAACCGCCCAACAACTGATGGGGGGGGGGGGGGGAGTATGTGCTCTCCTCAAGGCCTCCCTTCCCCCAAATCAGCTGTTAGGCAGGCATGGAGAGTGCTAATACTTCTCCAGGGCCATCCTCTCCCCCAATCAGCTGTTAGGCGGGCAGGAAGAATGCACTCCTCCAGGCCTGATCCTCAGACTCCACCTCATGACTGGGCTGCAGGGGCTGGCCAAATGGGAGGAAGCCTGTTATCCCACTTTGGACAATGTTACTACATGCTGTGTCCCTGGCCCTTTCCCAGTGCACGCATCATGTAGCAGCTGGTTTCCTGTCCTGCTCCAGGGTGGAGTAAGCATCTGGCGGCCACCGGCCATACAATTTACTGTATCATTTATTCATTTATTTACATTTCTATGCTGCCCTTCCCAAAGGCTCAGAGCAGCTTACAAATCATAAAAACAATACAAAAACACTGTAAACACTTCCAACCCTATCACAACCCCACTGCACAAACCCACCCAGTACCACCACCCCATTTCTGAACCTCAAACCATCCCAATCCCCAATTTATCCCTGCCCACCAAATGCCTTTTCAAATAGAAAAGTCTTACACTGCCTCCGGAAGATGCTCGGGCTTGGGCTCAAATGAACCTCCAGGGGAAGGGAATTCCAAAGCATTGGGGCAGCAACCGAGAACGTCTTCCTGTGAACCCTTGTCATATGAACAAGACTGACCGACACTACCCACAGGGAGATGCTCCTGGCCGATCGCAGGGGCTGCAACAGAGCATGGAAGGACAGGTTGTCTTTCAGATATGTGGGGCCCAGACTGTTAAGGGCTTTAAAGGTCAAAACCAGCACCTTGAATTGTGCCCGGAAGGCTATAGGGAGCCAGTGCAGACTTCAAAGCACTGTTGTGATGTGCTCCCGGTGCCTTGTCCCCGGAAGGAGGTGAGTCACCTCATTCTGCACCAGCTGCAGCTTCTGAACAGTCATCAAGGGCAGCCACGCGTAGAGCACATTGCAATAATCTATCCTCGAGGTGATGAAAGCATGGATGACAGTAGCCAAATCAGAAAGAAAAGGCTGCAGCCTCCTCACCAGATGGAGTTGGTGAAAAGTGCTCCCAGAAACTGCTACAACCTGACAATCCAGGCACACTCCAGGGCTGTGAACCAGATGGGGCCAGACTCCATCAATAAGAGGAATCCCAATTCCCTCCAGGTCACATGAATGGCCAGCCATCATCACCTCATTCTTGTCTAGGTTCAAGTTCAATTGGTTTGCCCTCATCCAGTCCCCGACAGCAGCTGGGCATGGGGTAAGCACCAAGACTGCAGGACTGAGTTGGATGAAAAAGAGAGGTAGAGCTGGGTGTCATCAGCATACCTGGTCTTCTTCCCCAACGGCCTCATATACACCTTGAACAAGAGGGGAGAAGAATAGAACCCTGAAGGACCCCGCAGTGGAGGTCCCAAAAGGATGATGAGTAATTGCCCATCACCACTCTCTTGGACCTCCATGACAGGAACAGAACCACTCAAAAGCACTCAGTTGCCCCAATAACACCTTGTGATCAATAGTATCAAAGGCTGCCGAAAAATCTAAAAGATCAACAGGGTAGAATTTCCCTTGTCAATCTCCAGGTGCAGGTCATCGTCCAAGGCCACAAGCATAGTCCAAGGTCTCCATGCCATACCCAGGACAAAAACCTGACTGAAACAGGTCCAAGAATTCAACAGCATCGAGATAACTCTTGAGCTGTAGGGCAGTCACCCATTCAATAACCTTCCCTAAAAATGTGTTAACATAACACTGCCCAAAGTGGGATAACATCTCATGTGGCTACCCACACTAGCTGGGTGGGACCAATCCCCTGCGCACCCTTGGGTGGCAACACTTTGAGGCCAGCGTGGAGAGCAGGGCACATGGTCTGACCTGTGTGGGGAAACCAGGTGAGTTGGCTGCTGTTGGACGTGCTGTTACACCCTGGGGAGGCTGAGGCGGCGGTTACATGTGGGCGCCCAGCTCTGCCCACCCTCCTCCGGCCCACCCACTATCCTGTCCCCCGGACTTGGCCCATTCAAAAACACTCCTTGTGTTGGTTCTGTGCTAGTAGCTGTAACTCCATGATGGCTGTATAGGACCCCTATGATTATAGACAGGGAGAAGTCAGGAAAGGAAGCAGGGGCATAGGCAGTCATTGCCAGGCCTACTGTCATATTCCTGTTCAGGGGCATAGCTAGGTTGGAATGGGCCCAGGTGCAAGAAATGGTCCCCCCATAATCGGTCACCATCCTCTTTCCTGTCCCACCCCCACCCCTTCTTCCTACTCCCCAGCGTCCTTATTGCAGAAAATTGTTAACTTACATGGTAAAGTTTCCAGAGACACACTTGACCCCACAGCGCCTCTACCAACTTCCACTTGCTCCACCCGAGTCCTGGGTGCTGTAGGTGTGCCACCTACTTTGTGCCACCGTCGCCAGTGCTTGCTCCATCCTGTGCTGCCCACTGGGTGGGTTCCACATGTGTTGTGTGTTGCAGGCGCTTCTGCTTCTGCTCAGCTCAATCTCTGCCCAGCTGCACTGAGGGATTTGTTCCCTCCAAAGTTGGATCCAGGGAGAAATGTCCCTCCTGTCCCTATGATAGCTATGCCCCTGTCCCTGTTTCACTGATGTTTGCTGCAGCACAAGAGATGTCACAAGTAACTTTTTGAATCTTAACTCAGATGGAATTCAAGAGATTAAGCAATTAAAAAAAAAGAAAACCTCTTGTTTTAAATGTGTTTTAGAAATCTTTAAAACAGGTGAGAGTGGGAAATTATTTTTTATTTGAGAGAGTGAATTTATTTTTACATAGGCTTTATTGGCTGGATGAGGTTTGTAGCATTAGTTTTGGATGAATGGGCTAGTTGCTGAGAGGGCTCAGCAATAGGACTGGAAGGAACCCAGAAAACTCACGGCCACAAGTTGCCAAACTCTGGGTCAGGACATGAAATGGTGTTATGCCATCTTTAGATGGAGTCATGATTTCAATTTGCAACTTATAAAATTTCCTGTTTCTCTTTTACTGTCTGCAGACATGAGATTAGTGTTAAATCACACAGAAAAAACATTTGTGAACTATTGCTCTAGGGTGTTTTCCCCCGATGCCTCCACTGACTTACTGCATGACATCAGGCAAGTTTGTTAACTTCTCTGTGCCATCTGTAAAACAGAGGCAATGAAGAGTTTATTCACACAACAGAGTAGGTAGCGGCACAAACTTTCCAAGTTTTGTGTGAAATCCCTTCTGCTCTCTTTGATGTTCCTATGTTGTATACTACTCATTTCCATTTGGTATGGGAAGATGTCATTGAAATGCAGAGAAAATAGTTGTGTGGATGAATGAATGAATGAATGAATGAATGGTGAGTCTGCAAGAGGGAAGAGTGTTGTGTGGATAAACCCCTAAACTTATGTACCTTTGTAAAGCACTTCGAGAGTTAGAGGTGGAAAGGTCTTTTTGTATGTATAAATTAGTAGTAGTATGTTGTTGTCTTGGCTTCCTAATCTAACAAAGCCCCCAAATCCCACTGCAAGGCACAGAACCGTATCCCAGCTCTAGCTCTCTTAACTCTTGGATCTTACAGAGAACAAGCCTTTTCTTATCCCTGCAAGCAATACCTGAAATAGAATTTTTAACTACTGGAGTAGAAGGGGAAGGCTCTAGTTGATTTGAGATGGAGGCAAGGGAAAATTCCAGGTGCAGCAAGGGGAGTCAGAGGGTACGGAAGAGATCTATGTACAATTGTGGGAGGAGAGGGCAGGAGGCCAAGAATAGTTTGGAGAAGGGTAATAAGTGGATTGGCAATAGCATGGCAGACAAAGAACTAGTAATAATACATCACCAACTGAACATGAGTCAGCAGTGTGATGCTGTTGCAAAGAACATGAATGCCATCTTAGACTGCATCAAGTAGTGCTGCTGGCAATTCTTGTATGCAAGACCTAGGAAGTCATTATGTCAATCTCATCAGCTCTGGTTAGGCCCCAGCTGGACAACTACATTCTGTTTCGGCACTGCATTTTAAGAAAGACAGAGAAAAGTTGGAGAGGGTGCAGAGGGGAGCAACAACCATGATAAAAGGTTTGGAACACACATGATATGTGGAGAAGTTTAAGGATTTGACTATGTTCAACTTGGAGAAAAGAAGACTAAGGGGGAAATATGATAGTCTACAAATATTTAAAAGAGAAGATGGAGAATAATTATTCTATATTTCTGTGGAGGGCAGGACAAGAGGTAATGGATAAATGCAAGACAAGCTGCAAAAAGGGAGGTTTAGACTGGACCTCAGGGGGAAAAAAAATCCTAAATGAAAGGGCAGTCAGGCAGTGGAACTGGCTACCTAGAGAAGTTGTGAATTCTCCATCATTTGAGGTTTTGGAGACTGGGACATATATCTAGGATGATCTAGGAATGGCAGATCCTGCAGGGAGCTGGACTCATTGACTCTTTCAGTCCCTTCCAGCTCTGTGATTCTAGGGCCTTTGCAGGGCCAAGGAGTAGTCTCAGGTACAGGTTCCATTCCTCCTCCCTGAGGGCTTGCTCTGCTGCTGATACTCTTAGGTTTCCATCTCTGTAGCTGCTTCTGCACACTCCCTTGGCCCCTGTTGGGCAAGAGAGGAGCAAGAGTAGCTGAATGTATGTAGGCGGCTTATCAGCCCACCCCTCTCCCAGCCATGGGGTTATTGTCGCCGCACCCCCCAATAAGACACAGAGACCAAGTGCTGGATTAAATCAGGCCGCACTCTTTATTCAACCAATTCAAAGACGGTGGGTGATTGCACAAGCAATATGGGTCCAGTATGATTAGCTAACTGATTCTTNAATTGCTCTCCTCTGCAAATGATATTGCTGCTGCCAGGCACTTATTTCCCAATACATTTCCTGTGGTTGTGGGATTTGGGGGAGCAGAGAGAGAGGTCTTTCTGCTCAGGAGGTGAGATAGCATTAAGAGCAGCCCATCAGATGGTTATTTCCCCATAGGCTACTACCTTAGCCTACTACCTACCGCTTGATTTGAAAACCTGCTGCTGTGTCAGGTTGTGACAATACTGGACTAAGATGGACCATTCCTCTGACTCAGTTAAGCAGCTCCTTATAACCTTTGGCCATTTTTGCACAAGCCACGCAGGGTGGGGGGTCCAGGTTTGCGCTAATGTTATTATTATTTATTTATTAACGAACATTTATATAGTGCCAGCAGTGTACCTGGCACTTTACAAAAGTAATAAAATGGACACGGTCCCTGCCCCTAGGGCTTACAATCTGAAACCCCGGAGCTGGGGGAGAGACATAGGAAGGGGAACAGAGGGAGAGACAAGAGGATGCGAGGTCTCAAGTGCACATACTTGGCTTGCTTACGATGAATGCGCAATGGGTGGGGAAGAGTTTAGATGAGCGTACATGCATCCCCATGCACCATCCGCCCATCAACAAGCACAGAGCAACCACCGTTTTTACTGGTTGCTCTGTGCGTGTTGATGAGCAGGAGGTGCGTAGGTATGCATGTTTGGTGGAAGCGTGCATGCACAACCACTCACCGCAACCACCATGTCTTTTACACAGGACTCACCCATGCATGAACACCCAGATTTCTGGGTGTTCATGCGTGGGTGCATCTCATGTAAAAAGGGCCTTTGTTTTCTAGTGCTGGAGCTGTTACTGGCATTTGAGATCCAAAAAAACAAACAGAAAAAGCAACTACCATCACAATGCGCCCTTCTCAAGGTCACCCATGTGGCCCGGGGGGAGGGGGGGCACTATGGAGAGGGCGCTCTCGGTGTCCGCACCTAGTCTGTAGAACTCCCTCCTGGTGGCGGCCCGGGTGGCCCCGGATCTTCCTTCCTTCTGTCGTACCTGTAAAACCTGGCTGTTCTGCCTGACTTTTGGTGAGGGTGGGATGGGGGGAGGAGGAGGAGGCAGTTTGGTTTGTGCTTTCCTTTTTACTGTGTTTTATGATTTTATTGTTTTTGTTTTGTTGCTCTCTACTGAATCCGGCCTCTACCATTTGTCTACACCTTTCTTAGCAGGGTGTCCAAAACTCAAGTCAGTACTCCATCTGAGGCCAGACCAGCACTGAGGGTGATTTCAGACGTTACGGCGGGCCCCATTCACCACGGGCCATGGGGTGTTTCGGACTACGGCCTGGGGTGAAGGGGCGTGCCAACAGACGTGCGCTGCTGCTCCCCGGGCTGCGGGGACCAGCGAACCACGGCCCGTGGTGAATGGGGCCCGCTGTAATGTCTGTCGGATCGCGGAGGGGGTGGGGCCACGTGGTGCAGCATGCTGCAGCACGGCCCCGCCTGCTGCGTTCCACACCGGCCCTCCCCCCGCCAGACGGGAAGCGAGAGCGGCCAATCCAGCCGCACTCGCCTCCGTGGTTGGGGGGGAATGGATTCCACCACCGGCAGGGGTACGTGAACAGACATGACCATTCAGTCACCCCTGCCATGGTGGCCATTCACCACACTTCTGGACCCGCTTGCGTCCTTGGGTCCAGAAGTGTGGTGAATGGAAACTCGGCCCGCATTTGACTGTGGTGAACATCTGGCAGGTAGCAAACAGACGTTCACCACAGTCAAACGCGGGCTGCGTTTGAGTGTGGTTCAGGCGTGGTGAATCTTGGATTTGTCACATCTGAAATCACCCACAGTAGAGTGAAATAAGTAGGGGTGTTAGCAGACATCTAGTGCTTACTACTCACAGTGGGCCTTCGATAGCTTGTCAGCCACCATAGGAGACCAGTGAGTGGGTGCTGTGTAGTGATCATGTAATGGGAAATTTGTGGCAGCTAGTTGATGTAATACAAAACTGGAGTTTGCACATAGTTAACGTTGTGTGTAAACACTCTAGGTTTCATGCCTTAGATATGATACTTCTGTTATACTCTCTTTTCTGTTTTCTGTTCCCTGCAAGCCTTGTGGAGGTAGACCCAAACAATGCTTCTGTACAAAAAGTACTCCCTCTACAAAAATCCATTAGAATGCATGTTTCTGAGCTGAGAGGTGAGAACAAGGTCTTAAGCTGGTCACCACTGCTGAGAATTCTACTAGACCAGGCACTGTCCCAAAGAAAATCTAGGGAGGAACTAGATTGTACTTCACATGGAGGCAGACAGATCTGGAGTCAGAAGAATCAATAACTTGCCCTTGAGCAGAGCCATAAATGTGGACAAATGCTTGTCATGAGCACACACTGAATTTTAAACTGTGGGAATATAATCATACTATATAATATATATACTGTTTCCCTCCTGTAATATACAAATGCATAGTTACATGCATACATAAAGTAAGTTTTAAAAGTTATTCTGATTGCATAGACAGGTGCTTGAAAATTAAGAAATATATTTGCAGTTTCCCGTGCAACTATAATTATGCCCACTTATCTATCCATCCATTCTATGCACTTATTAAGGTAGGGATCACAAAAGATGTGATTGAAGACTGAAACCCCAGTCCTCAAGCCACTTACTTAAGAGTAGTCCCATTTGATTTCAATTAAAGTACTCCAGAGTAAATAGCTTGAGGTCTAGAGCTTAAATGGTACTACTCTGATGTAAGTGGTTTGTGGATTGTGGCCAAAGACAATATAATATTATCAAATGTAATAATTATATTATCCTTTTCCCAGCTTGTTAATTATCCATCCAAAATTGTATTAGCCTTTAGGAGGAGTGACGTATCTTCATTTTGCTATCTGTAATGATGCCCACTTATTCTGGAGAAGTTACAGTGAATTTAGAACCCAGTAATGTGTTTAATTATTTCAAATTCCTTTGAATAGTAAGTATTCAATTTCACTTGCTATATTTCTGATCAATCATTTAGTTCTGTTGGACTCCTCAAAAGTTTCTTATCTAACCTTGACTAGCCCAAATTATTTTGTGCTGTCATGTCTGCAGACTTTGCTATTTAATTGGTCACCCACTTTTCAGACTATTAAAAAATCATTAAGTAACACTTGTTGTAGTAGGAAACATTTGGGCACCACACTGAAATTTTTGCCACATTGAAAATGGACCATTTATTTCTAATTTGTTTTGTGACTTTTCTTTCTCATCTCGTAACTCCTTAATTCCTCAATAGCCTCCAGTGAGAGACTTTGACAAATATTTTTTGCAAGTACAAATAAAGTGTTAAGCTGTTCTACTTAATCCACAATTTTGTTGACCATGTTCAAAGAATTCTAGTAAATTAGAGATATGTGAATTTCCTGTACAGAAGCAGTGCTGGTGTGTTTGCTAAATATTCAGCTTAGTGTTCTGTAATTATGTTTTTAATAATTGTTCCATCAATTAGGTTGATATTGAAGTAAGACTTGCAATCTGTAATTCTCAGGGTTACTTCCCCTTTCAGCTTATTTTTCCAAGGTACTGGTCTGCCCTTGTGATTGGTTTGCCAAACCAGGAGCCAAAATCGCTTTTATATTAATATTGCTCCCATGTTAACAATGCAGCCATTATGTTTGATCTGTCTCAAAAATTAGGACTATATAAAGAAAGAGAAGCCTCTTTTGCATCCACATTGATGATGAATCCAAATAATGAATCCACATTTTTTGCACCAACAAATGAGCTAATTGTTGCTGCTGGGTAACTGATTTTGGAGAACACACATAGGTCAGTAGCTGCTATCCACCTGCTAGTATCTGCACCAGAAATTCATTTGCAGTTGAATGTAAGAAGTGCCATACTAGGTCAAATCAACGGTCCATCTGGCTCAGCATCCTGTTTCTGACAGTAGTCAACTTTGGTTGCTTCAAAGAATCGCACAATAGGCCATATTGAAGTGATCCATTTCCTGCACCTTTGACTGATTCATCTGCTTGCTGTCAAATGACCTTTCTCATTATAGATTATTCCAAATTTTTGAGCATTTTCCAACCAGCTGTAATTTAAAAAAAAAAAAAAAAAAAGCAAGGTACTAGTAACATACACAGTACTATCTATTCAAATATGGAATTTCACTTCAAATTTCAAGCTCCTGGTAAACGGTTGGGCAGGAACTGTCGACTAAGGAAGGTATGAAAAAGTCCAAATATAGTTCATCTTCAGAATTAGCTTATTGTCTTAAACCAGATTCCAAAATAGGATCTAAATGCTATGAAATACTTGTGAGAGTATGATGTCACAAATTGCTATGAAATGCTTGTGAAAGTGATGCTTTTGCAGTCTGGTGGGACAGACTTTCCTGGATATAAGGACTTCCTGGAGTTCATTTACTCCAGACTGCAGGCTTTCCAACTCTCATGTTTTTGTGGCAGGTTTTCTTAAAGCTGAAATTTGCAAGACTTGCAATAAAATCCTGAAAGCTTTCCTTTCCTTCTTCCTTCCTTTCTTTTAAAAGAAGTTTCTAGTCTTCACGGCTGTGGGGAAAAGCTTGAAGATGTGACCACCGTGCACCTTAAAAACTCAGTAACCAAAAATAAAACTCATTTTATTTTTTCAAAAGCTCATGATTTTTAGGGGACACGTATTTGCTCATTGCTCGGGCAATAGGTGCCCAAACATGACTTGACAGGCTCCCTGGACTGACTCGCTACCTGGCTGCTACTGCTCCTCTGTTCCTGGTCCCAGCCACTGCTCTCTGCTCCTCACCGGCACACTGTTCAGCCGCACCGGGGTCTTGCCACTTGACTTTTTCTGAGGGGGAGAGGAGTGAGGAGGCCTCTTTTGACGCACGGCATACAGGCACTATGGGGTATAATGGGAATGTGCATGAATCATGTGCTGCATGTCGGAACAGGCTTCCTTGCTCCCTCCCCTCCCCCCCCCTCAGAAAAGCCAGGCTGAGGAGGAACAGCAAGTAGCCTAGGACCAGAAGAGCAGCAGCAGCTGATCAGTGAGTCAGCCCAGGGAACTGCGGGTGCCAGGATCAGCTTCCTGGGGCATCACAGGAAGTCCCAGTAATACATGCATTTTCAATCACTGGGCACCCAGCTCATGTAAACCATTGCATACCTGCTTGTGGGGGGCTGAAAATATGGGTGTTACCTACGGGTAGTGAACGTGCCACCTGCTGCACCTAAGGTGGCAGTCCTGAGGCTGAGGTCAGCCACATTTTCTTGGGTTGGCCAATTCTGAATCCAGTGATATTTTCTTTGTCTGGTATCCAGTGCCTTTTCTGGAGATCTATAGAAAGTCTATCCCTAAAGGGCTACATACCCATAATAGATGTACTGGTCACCTGTACCTTTACAACCTAGGGCAAACTAAAAATTCTTATCCATAATTTCAAGGCTTTGCACAGTCCTCTTGTGCCTACAGCCTTACCTTTGTTTTCTTCTCTGATCTTATTTGTGCTCTGCCTATTAGCAACTCTTACCTCATTGCAAAATTCCTCATTTCTTTCTCCCACTAGTATCTACATATGTTTGTTTTCACACTGCCCTCTATGCCTGGAACTGCCTCTCTTCCACTCTTCCCAGACTGCTCACCACCACGTCCAAGTCTTATTTCTTTTGCTAGCAATATACCGGAGATGGACAAATGATGGTTCCAGAGCAGCATGCAGATCTTGGGCACCTGTATTGTGGCTTCTCACCAAAGAAACTGAGCCGCCATTTTGGCTGCCAGAGCCTAGTGGGGGCCGTGGGAGAAGGGGAACATGTCCTGTGCCACTGCTGCTGCCCAAATCCATCAAACTGCCTGGGAGCCAGAGCTTTGATGTGAGGGGAAAGCTGGGGGAAGCAGCACTGTCCCATCCCCAGAACTGAGGAAGCCATGATGTAATACGTTGTGACTCTTGGCAATATGAAAATTTTAGCATGCGGCTCTTGGGTTTGGGAACTTTGCCCACCCTTGATATATACATTATGATGTTGAGTCAAATAAAGGTTCTCTTATTCCAAGTTTGAGACGTCTACATTATTGATAAATAGTAAAGACTCAAGTCAGTTATACCAGCCATCACAAAGAAAAAGTATCCTATCCAAACTACATATATTAGAGTGGAGAATATTTTAGAATTGTATTAAAGAGTTCTTCAAATTGCATTGATATTATTTTTCATACCCATGTACATACAAACCCAAGCTTTATTAATACTAAGGAGGAGACAAATTATGACTAATACATTTCAGAAACCTCTAATGTTTCTTACAATAACTTTTCCATATTATTAGTATTAAAATTTTGAGGTATGACATTAGAACTTTTCATGGCTAAAAGCAAATTTCCCTTGTTATCTCAAACTTGTCACTGGTATAGTTCCTTGGCACTGGGCCAATTTGGAAGGCAAGGTGTGTATTAAAACAGAGAAAAGGAAATGGTTGTTTCTTTGTAATCACAATAATAATTGTTGTGGTTGTTTAAAGCTGTTCTGAACTTGCTTGGAATGCTAGTGGCAGGTCCCGTGAAGAGATGGATATAGTACTACTCCTACTACCAGTAATAATTTCTATAGTGATACTAGGCGTATGTCGCACTTTACAGTCTCATAGATAGATAGATAAAGAGAGAGAGAGAGAGGTCCCTGCTCAGTGGGCTTACTCATATATATATATATATATACAGTCTCATATATATATTGGAATGCTAGTGGCAGGCCCCGTGAAGAGATGGATATAGTACTACTCCTACTACCAGTAATAATTTCTATAGTGATACTAGGCATATGTCGCACTTTACAGTCTCATATATATACACACACACACACAGAGGTCCCTGCCCAGTGGGCTTACAATGGACAAGAGTGAGGGGAACACAGGGAGACAAAGACACACATTCCCATTTTACAGATGGGGAACAGAGGCTGAGAGGTTGTGACTTGCCCAAAGTCACCCAATCAATTCATGGCTAGGGCAGGATTCAAATCCTGGCTTCCCAGGACCAAGTCCAGCACCTTATCCACTAAGTGTACTGAAATATAGGACACAATCCATTGAAGCCAATGAAGAGATTCTCATGGACTTGAATGAACTTTGGATCAGTCCCTTCCCAGCTGAGATGACCAATTTATTATGTAACTTATCCATTGGTGGTTTGATAAATAATGCCAGAATTTTAGTAAGCCTTGTTTGACGTGATTTACATAGAACACCTCTGTTTACCAATTGCAAATGATGCAGCCACTCTAAGCTCTTGCTAGTAATAGTGATATAGTTGTGTGTGTGTGTTCTCTGTAATTAAGCCAAGCATGCATACCTGCAACATACCTCAAGAAAAGTCCGCTGTGATTTGTTTGTGGACTTTTTTGTGAATAAAATTGCTCAAATCCACCACAGTTTTGACGCAACACTTTTAGCAGTAGGTGAGCCAGAGGCAGTAGAAGCCCCGTCTTGTCCTGTTTTGTGGGTTGAATTTCAGGATGTGTTGCCCTCGGATGCGGGGGATGCTCTTGGGACTGTTTGAACCACTTATTGTGAATCAAATCCATGCCCAACCTGGCTGGTCAAGGCCAGCCGGCAGACATTAGGGCCACTGCTAGCGGGGATTGTCAACGCCTCCCTTGGGGAGGGCAGGGTGCCAGACTGTCTTAAGGAGGCTGTGGTGTGGCCCCTGCTCAAGAAGCCATCATGGACGTTGACGTCCTGGCCAGCTAGCGGCGGGTCTCTAACCTTCCTTTTTGGGGGAAGGTTATTGAACAGGTGGTGGCTGGACAGCTGCAGGAGCACCTGGACTGGATTAATTTTGTTGATCGCTCGCAGTCTGGCTTTCATCTGGGATATGGCACGGAGACTGCGCTTGTGGCCTTGGTCGATGACCACTTCCGGGAGTTAGACCAGGGTCATTTGACCCTGTTGATCCTGTTAGATCTCTCAACTGCATTTGATACCACTGATCATGAGTTGTTGGTGACTCGGCTACAGGATCGGGCAGGGATTGGTGGGGCTGTTCTTGAATGGTTCCGCTCTTTCCTGGCTGGAAGAACCCAGCGTGTGGTTCTGGGTGATTTTTCATCTTCTCCTCAAGGTCGTCTTGTCCCCTCTCTTGTTCAATGCGTATATACAACCTTTGGGGGAGGCTGTTAGGGAGTTTGGCGTATGGTGTCATCAATATGCTGGAGAGTTATATCTCTCTTTTTCATCCGACTCAGGCCCAGCAGTCTCGGTGCTTACCCAGTGTTTGGTGGCTGTTGGGGATTGGATGAGGGCGAGGCGCCTGAAATGAAATCCTGACAAGACAGAGGTGATGGTGGTGGGGAAGGCCAGGGGAGTGGTGGTCCCCATCATTGATGGGGTCCATCCTGCCCTGGTATCTCAGGTTCGGAGTCTGGGGGTGCTCCTGAACCCGCAGCTCTGCCTGGATGACCAGGTGGCAGCTGTGGCAAAGGGGGCATTTTGCTAGTTACATCTGGTACATCGGCTTCGGCTGTATTTCTTGGATTCTGATCTGGCCACAGTTGTCCATGCTTTTATTACCTCGAGACTGGACTACTGAAACGCACTCTACGTGGGGCTACCCTTGATGCTGGTTCGGAGACTGCAGCTGGTGCAGAACGCAGCGGCTCGTCTCCTAACGGGGACGGGCCAACGCGAGCACATTACACCAGTGCTACAATCTCTGCACTGACTGTCGATAGTCTTCCGGACCCAATTCAAGGTGTTGGTGCTGACCTTTAAAGCCCTAAACAGCCTGGGCCCCACCTACCTGCAGAACCACCTCACCGTCTGGATCCTGGATCAGCCCCTGCGGTTGGCCAGGGGAGCCCTCCTTGAGGTCCCCCGGGTTTCTTGGGTGTCGACCTTGCAGAGGGCATTCTCTGTGGTTGTGCTGCGGCTGTGGAACTCCCTCCCGCCAGAGGTCCGCCTGACCACCGACCTCCCCTCTTTCTGTAGATAATGTAAGACCTGGCTGTTCCGCTATGCCTTTCCCAAAGGAGATGGGGTGGGTGGGGTAGGGTGGGATAGGGGGTAACTTGTTTTTATTGTGGGTTTTTAACTGTATTGTTGTTGTTTTATTTTAATCTGTTTTAATATGTTGTTAGCCACCCCGAGATGCTTTTATCAGCAGGGGGTGGCATACAAACTTTATAATAAATAAATAAACTTCACAATCTTGTGAATACATTCCTTTCTCTCTCTCTGTTCCCTCTCCTTTGTCTCCCCTCCCTTTTCTAGATTGTAAGTCTATTAGGGCAGGGACCTGTCTGTAATTCGTTGCTGGTGCTATATAAATACTTAATAATAGTATATATGTGTGAATATATACTTACTATATAATGCTATATAATTTATGTGCGAAATAATATTCTACACTAAAAAAACCTTTGGTTTAAGAGAGAAGTTAAGGCCCTTACAAATTCAATCATGCTCCCAAAAAACCCAGAAATTGTAAGTTAAGACTCCTGCCTTAACTTCTGTGCCATGCAAGCAGTAAAGATGTTCTACACGTTTTGTGCTTGCTTGCAGGGTAGACTCCATGCACCCACACTTTGCCTTGGTCTTCAGTCCCAATCCTCTTCCTCTGCAGGCTGGGGGCAACACTGAAGCTAGGGACAGTGCTATATAAATATTTAATATGAATTTAAAGTTGAGTACATTTTGAAATTAATAACAATGAATTCACATTGGAAGGAATGAAGGCAACAGCAATGCCAATTTGGAAAAAGATCCTATTGTCATTCGCAGATCCCACTAAGTGTCTGTGAAAAAAATACAGTGGAGCTGCATCTTTGAGTGTGGTGGAGAGGGAAAGTGGGTGTGGAATAATGAGGAAGGCACCATGGAGAGGGAGTGGAATTGTTGGAATGACAGGGAGGCACAGGGATAGGATGCAGCAGCAAGGAACTGGGTGGAATGACAGCAGGAATGCCATGACAAACAGATAGAATGAAAACGTTCTGAGTGAAATAAGTGATTCCAAGGAGTGATAGGATACCATGGGGAGCACTCCTATTATTCCATCCACTTCCGATGGCTGCCTCCATGTTGCTCCACTACCTACTGCCTCCCTCATTATTCCATCTCCCCTCCTGTTTGTTTTTTGTCATTCCACACACCCACACCCTTATGCCTGTTCTCTATCAGAGATACGNAGTGCTAGGGAGCTGTCCCGGGTCACTGTTGCTGCTGCAGGGCTGTCTCCCTGTCATTTTTAAAGTTGGGGTGCTGCTTTCCCCTCTGCAATGCCTCCCAGCCGTAGAGGGAGAGCGCTGCAGAGGGGGGAGCAGCTGGGAGGTGTTGGCGAGGGGGAAGCAGCCTTTAAAATTGACTGGAAGCTGGGCCACTGCTGCGGGGTGGGTTCCAGCTAATTTCAAAGTTCAGGTGCCCCATCCCCCCATACCAGCTGGGGAATGAGTTCTTCTTTTAATTTAATGGAGTTTTATTGTATTTTTTGTATGTTTTTATTATGTAAGCCATCCTCAGCCTTAGGGGAAGGGCAGTGTAGAAATTCAAATAAATTAATAAACTATATATTTCTACTCTGTGAGCCTGAGCCCTGTCACCTCAATCTCTTCCTTGGAGGAATGCCTGAATGATATAGCAGCTAGAAGGATCAGAGCTACCGCATGCTCTTTTGGTTCTCAGTCTGGGAAGGCTGAGGTGGACATGGATAGCCAATATGAGGATGAATTTTTCATGAAAACTCAGGTATGGGACGTGGTTCAAAGATGCTTTTTTCAGATGTGCAGTTTGCGTAATTTTATTTATTTATTTAAAATTCTTGCTACCCCACCCCTCCTGCATCCATATTTACTCCAGCTCTGACCTTGCCACAGCGACCCTTGCCCCGGTGACCACAAGGTTTGATTTCTGTCACTTCCTCTTCTATAGAGTTCCAGCAGTGCTTCCCCATCACTTGCAGTTTGTTCAGAATGCAACAGTGTGGCTACTTACAGGTTTGGGCAGCCATGATCTCATTATGCCTGCCCTGCATTCTCTGCATTGACTGTATATAGAGTGGTGGATTCAGTTTAAAATTGCACTACTGGTTTTTAGTGCTCTGAATGGTATAGACCTCATCCTGGAACCTCACCCTATTGACTATCTATGCACAACTACCACCCACTGTTTGAGGAGCCTACCACCACGTCCTAAATCAGCACGTGATCGGGCCTCTGCTGTAGTGTGATTCTCCAGGTGCTTTTAGAGGATCCACTGCTGGTTCCCCTTAATGTATTTCTTCTCTCCCTTTACACTTCCCTTTTAAATTGTTTTAAATGGATTTAATGTGGATTTTAAGTTGTTTTGTGGTGTTCTGTTGTATTCATGTTGTGAAGCACACCAAAATACCATTTCGCAGGGAGGAGGGGTTATATAAATAATTATTTATTTTATTTTATTTATTAATCTAGTTCAACCATAAGTTAAACTAGATGACCCCCAATGTCCCTTCCAACCCTTGTGCTTGTTCTTTTAGCTGTATCAGCTGCCTTTGATACAATTGCCTATAAGGGGAGCTGATATATGACAGTAGACCCTGACAGAAGTATACAAAGTCATTCTTGTGTGATGCCAATTTTTCTTGCTAGGAGGACTCAGGGTGGTGTTTACAAATCAGGCTATAGGGTGGTGTTATATGCTTCTTTATGGGATACTGCTGTATTCTATTCAGTTCACCCTCTCTTATTCACCATATACATGAGACCTTCACAGGAGATAATGGTATACCAAAAATTCATATTATTCTCAATTAATTTATTCTGATTTGTATAAGGTAGATGACTACCTTTCACAGAATCTTGCCATAGCTTTGGGGATTGAATATTCTAGCTTTGTCTCAACTCAGATATAACTAAGGTTATTCTGATGGAAATTATGAAGCTATATTTCGAGAGAGAGTTGGGGTTGCTATGTTGGTCCCAAATGTAAGATATGGAGACACAGTAATTCAGAACTTCAGATGATAACTTTTATTGGATCAGTTTCTATTGGTGTGAGTATGCAAGGTTTCTGGCCACACAAACCCTTTCTGAGGCATGTAAGCAGTCAGAACTATATATATCAGAGCTGCACAAAGTACGACCTGAGGACTGCATGTGGCCCACAAGGACCTTTCCTGCGGCCTGCCGTGGCTCCTCCTGCTGCCAGGCGTGTCTCGNTACCATCCATCCGGTACAATCTGTTACCTGAGGTCTGTGTACCCATATCCTCACCACATGGACCAACCAGCCATCATTCTTGATGTAACCAAGGCTAGCGTGTGCACCTGGGATCTCGCATCTTTGTGAATGTTACATTCCTTGTCTCTCCCTCTGTTCCCCTTCCTTTGTCTCCCCCCACCCCGCCCCCGCCTTCTCTCAGATTGTAAGCCCTAGGGCAGGGACTGTATCTATTCAATTAATCTGTAAAGTGACAGGTACATTGCTTGCGCTATATAAATGCTTGCTAATAACAATAATAATAATAATAATAATTAATAAATAATTTATATAGCACAAGCAATGTACCTGGGATTTTATACACCCACATGTATCTATGTGCAGAGAATAAACTACAAGATGGTAAAATATTAAAGAATTAAATGGGAAAATTATTTGTGGGAAATGGTAAATTAGAGTTTTTAGAGTGTTCCAGTCCATTGTAAAGTATCATACATTTCTATAAAAGAGTATAATTTTTCTCCAGTTATCAGTTTTCATCTGCAGATGTTTTATATAAATCTTTCTTAAGGTAAAGTAAAAGAATGTAAGGCAAGAGGATACTTGTATTAAGAATATAAATATTATGTGATAGCTTCTTTTATCAGTTTTTATATATGTGATTAGATATTTTATTTGAAACTCCTGGTCAGGGATAGATGAAGATTTTAACATTCAGAGATGTTAGGTTACCGTACTCATTGATTGACTTGCAGTGTGTACTGTATAATCATTAATTGCTATATTGCTTTTCTAGTGCCTTTTAAGATTACATTTTATTTTATGCCCTAATATTAATAGCCAGATGTGATCTTCTTCCTTCCCAAGGGTCAGGTTAGCTGGCCAGGTCAGCCTGTTTGTCTGTGTGCATGGACTGTGAAGTCTATTTAGAATGACAGGTATAGGAAGGGGAGGGGGCAGGGTGTTAACCTAAGGACCACCAAAAGGGACTTCTCCCTGCTGGGAACAAAGACCAGCAGGAGCTTCTGCCTTTTCAGCACTCCTGGGATTTTAACCAACTGAACAAAAGATGATGCACAGCTGAAGAAATGCTCTTCATGGCTGATAAATAATTTAAGATGCTCTGTTTTAAACAACTTAAGACATTTTTGTTTTCATTTGAGCTTAAGTCTAATGTTATAAATTTAGTTCAAATCAAATCAAATTTATTGCATAGCCATCGGCCACAGCAAAAACTATACAAAACAAATATGAAAACATATAACAAGAGGCATACATATAAGACAAATAATAGAAATATTAAAATTAAAAGATTCAAGAGCACACAACATACCAACATTAACTCTACAACAACCCTTGCCCTTCAGTGGCCACTGAACAGGGATAATCCAAGCCCTATTGGAAGTTCACTTAAAAGGGTGGGGGAGAACAGTGTTCTTGCCCTTTGGCAGACTTTAGAAGCGGATCATCCGAAACCATATCAGAGAAAATCCTCGGGCTCCAGGAGTTAATTAAATTAATAAATTTAGTTAATAATTAGAGCAGTCTTTTAACATTCATTCTGTAACTGAATATGCAGAGTCTTCTCTAAAATAATCTTGATTAGTTAAAGAAATTGAATTAAAAAGCTGGCAGTTATATAGCCAGCCTGAGGTACAGTGGCAGTGGAACCCAGTGACAGTGGAAGTTAGGTGTATTGTGCATTGCAACTACCACACTATACTTGTATATAGAAATAGTATATAGTTCTGTGTGTCATATATTGTCACACGCCACACTACACTTGTATATAGAAGTGTATATGTAATTTTGTGTGTGCACATATATATACACACACACGTGCGCGCACACAAAGTACATATACACAAATGTGCAAACATGCTAGGTACAACTATATCTATCTATCTATCTATATATATATATATATATATATATATAAAAATGTAAAAAAATTCAGAAGAAGCTATTTGTTTCCTAATTGATTTTCTACCTTAGTTGCTCATTGAATAGATAAGTAGTGCCTGTGATATTTGATTACAGAGCAAGGCACCCATTTAACCTTCCATTCATTCCTGGCCAGGATTTCAAATACAATACAACCTACCTCCCTTAGGCTCAGTAGGATTAGACTGCTAGCAGTAATCCCTGATGCTATGAAATAGACCTGATAGAACTTCAACTCACTTGTTTAGGATTATGCTCATGAATTTCAGCTCATCTAGTTGCATTAACCCTTTGGGAATTTATGTAGGATACATAGTGGGTAAAAAGTAATAAATAAATAAACTAAATGCTGCTAATCAGTTTTAAGGAAATCTTTCTTATTTACTGATCAAAATTTAGAATTCATGCTTAAGCAAAAATGGATTTTGCAATATAAATCTTTATAGCTCCATTCTATTTACTACTGGTGTTCAGAAAACTTTTGCAGCATGATAGTAGCTTTATATAGTTGCTCTTAATTTGTGCATTGACTTTTTAAAAATGAAATTTTAAAATGAATTTTAGCACTCAAGAAACCACTAGAAACGTAAGTCATATCCATAGGAAAAGTACAGCACTGGTAATACTGCTGAGTTCCCCAACAGTCCCAGCATTATGACTCAAATAGGTATGATCTAAGGTGACTGTTTCTAGGATTCAGAGGGTAGTTAATTTTGTTTTAGGGTATCTGCTTCTGGCCTTTCTCCTGACAGTGACAAGACTGCCAGTTGTAATGGTTATTTTTATGATTTAGGTATATGTTTACCAAAAAGTCGATTGAGAGCACCAGCTCCTTTCTTATAGAACACCAAACAGCTGTCAGCTGATAATGACTTTCAGTCACTACTGACCTGAACTACATTTGAGTTGGTGACCTATTTTTAAATGCTTGCTGACTTAAAAAACTAGGCTGGCCGCTGTACAAAGAACAGCCTTGTACTGACAGGGGAATGGACTAGACCTTTAGCATCTCTGTATTGCATAAGACTAACCTGGTGATGAAAGCTTTATTTGCCATTGTCAGTTTCTAAGTATCCAACTTCTATATTTTAAATCAATGGGTAAAAACAGACATCCAGGCTGGGAGGTGCTTTCCCGCCATTCTCCCGCCGCCCCTCCCCGGTGGCAGACCACTGCACCTACCACTTTTCAGGTTGGCGAGGAGGGCTATTCAAATGTGCAGTCCTCAACCCTTGACCCAGACATGGGGACTGCCAGCACAGGACTCCCACGCTCATGTCAGCCCAAGGGGCTGTCCATACAGGACAGGACTCCCGGGCCAGTGCAGCAGAATCAGGCCCAGGAAGAGCTTCTGTCAAACAGCTGATGGAAGAGTGCTCCTGGGAGGCCCTTATCAGCTGTTTGGTGTGCACAGCCTGGTACCAAACAGCTGATGG
>QEPC01005778.1:689154-709855 GCA_003113815.1 Sphenodon punctatus
GAGGGCACCTGCTCTCACTTCAGGCATACCCCCAGCAGAGTTTCCCTCCAAGCCTCTGCTGCTCAAGTCTCTGCTGGCCAGGCACAGTCCCTTCTGAAGCCAGTTCAGAGGCCAAGCCCTCCCTGGCTTTTGCCTCTGGAGCCTTTGGGAGACAGAGCTTTCCCTTTTGTCTCCTACAAGTTCTTTCACTCTCTCTCAGGCTCAGCTTCCTGAGCTCTGCGCTGGCCCCGCCACGTCCAGCTTAGCTGGCCACAATCAGCCTTCTGCTGGCACTAGTATTCTTAAAGGTCTGGGCTCCCTACTAGCCTGCCTGGTACATTCACATTTTATTATTCTCCAAATTGGATTCAAACTTCAATGTTCACCATCTCCCACTTCCTAACCACCCATGTGGGTAAACTTATAACAAAATATTTATGAAACATAGGTAAAAAGTGGGTTGGAAAACAGAGGAATTAGTTGGAAAAGTCAAATATGTGCTGGCATGTATTTGCAGTCATTTTTTGCATTTGTTGTGATTCTTTTTTGTTTGTTTGTTTAAAAACAGAAGACCTAAACATAATGGCCCATACTTTTGTATTAAGTCACTTTTAAAACTTCAGCTTGGACAGAATATAGCCATCTGCCAAGTGATGTTTCTCTCAGGGAATATGTTATATCTATGCTTCTTCGTTGGCACTGGCTCACAATTTGTTTCCAGTAGCAGTTTAAGGTGTCAGCTGGGTCCTGGTGACATCTGAGATCATCTTACTCCTTAAAGGTGCTTTTGTGATCAGCCATGATTCTCCATATAAAAAGAACTTTGGGTTTAATCTTCCTGTGGATGGAAGCAGAACATTTGTCAATGAGGAGATCTACGTCTGTAAACCTGATTTTCCTGTAGGGTCACTACAGTCTGAAACTGTTGCTGAAAAGGGTTTAAATATCTTTCTGTGGCTTTTTTTTCTTGAAATAGGAGAAATGATGTGTAGATGGGAAGGTTTGGTAGGAAAGTTTTAATTTTGTGGCGTATCACAAAACATTAATCTCTTGGACACTGGCCCTATTTACTGATTGTTCCATTTGTTGGGTTGAAATTCATAACGAGAAATGAGACTCTAAGAATAACACACTATTTTGTCCTTTTTACAGACAAAGGTCTTTATCAGAGGCCCTTGAAGCACTATGCCACTGTTTAATTCAATTATATCTCCTAGGTAGCTCAGTGGTACACAAGAATCATTTAACTATATAGCCACCTATGGGATGGAATGCAGCAGCTCTTTAACAGCACACAGTAGCATTAAACTACAGGTAGCTTTAGGGTAGGAAGTGAAGAAGAATATCATATCCATATGAAGCTGCAGAAGGAATTGCCTTTAGGTAGGCAACATATAATTACAAGTTGGAATTTGGCCAGGACTCTGGGCTTAGCACTGTTGCTTTTTTGAAAAGTGCCACAGTGTCTCTATTAACTACAAGAGGCTATACATTCTGATTTATGTCTTGTCAAAAAGAAAGTATTTTCCGGTAGAATGGTGTCCTTAAACACTCATCTGAGGCACTGGTTCATTACTAAGCAAGAAGTAGAGTGCCGTCACTGCAGTGCTAAACAATTTTCTGTAATACCCATGTCTTCTCCTGGAGATCTCCCATCCAAACACTGACCCTCTTTATGCTTCCGAGTTCTGACAGGATCCAAGCACAAATTGGTATAGCTTAAGCCAGTTAAATAAAAAATAAATTTAAAAAACCCAGCCAAGTACTTATTTTCAGCTTGCACTTTTTAATGCAGCATATAAGTAGCTTGTGAAGTTCACTGCTGCAGAAGGTAGACAAGACAAGGTTTATTAGGATTTTTAAGGAGGATGGGAGGACAAGCATTAGTAGTGTTTCTAATTACATGAGATTAACCAATTCTAATTTCTAATTAGTAGTGTTTCTAATTACATGAGATTAACCAAAAAGCTGCAAAGGAACTTTGACTATGGGATATAAACTGACTGCCTTCCAAAATCAGACAGGAGACCCTCATAGTTGATTAAGTTCACTAAAGGTTTTACTTTGCAGAGTTACCATCCTCTGAATCTGATATTAGCTACTTGCATAGGCAGCATTTCAGAATGGGTTGACCAAGAGTATGAATGAGTGTAGTAACTCCTGTGTTCCTATCTTTCTGTGTCCCCCAGTGTCTGTGCAAGTGGTGTGTGTGTGTGTGTATGTGCCCATGAGACCGCTGGGGGGGGTTGGGGTTGGTGGGCGCCTGTGGGAACACAGCAAGTGGTGGTGGGGGGGCGGGTATGTGTGCGTGCATGCTCCCACGCAACACCCATCTCCACCCATGGAGCAATCAGCAGTGGAGTCTGTTGCTCCGTGCGTGGGTGGTGGGTGGAGATGGGTGTTGCACTGGAGCATGCACGCACCTACACCCACCGCAAGTGGTGGTTACACAGACACCTCCACCCAGCGAAATGCACCCCACCTACCGCAAGTGGTGGTTACACAGACGCCTCCACCCATCAAAACTGGGTGGAGGCATCTCGTGTGAAAAGGGCCCATGTTGCAGGGCTGCAGTGTTGCCTTGTACCATGTATAATAAAATGTAACACTCATTTTATCTGTGTTAGCGTGTCTGTGTAAAAAGGGCCTAAGGCCGTTTTTGCACGGATGTGATGGTTGGGGTGAATCGGTGTGTGCCAGCGTGGGTGGAGGTGGGTGTGCAGCCTTTTCCATGGGCGTGCACGCACCTTCACTCATCTCCACCCACGGAACCTCCTCCGGTTTGCCAGATTGCTCTGTGGGTGGGTGATGGGTGGAACTGGGTGTTTCGCAGGAGCATGCGTGCACCCCCACCCACTTGCCCATGGTGTTTTCACGGACACCCATCCCACCCATCGCCGCAGCATTGATGGAGTATCTTCCTGACTTCGGCCATTTTTGCACGAACGCCCACCCCTTGCTGGATGTGCGGGCATATGTACGGGGTAAGTCAGGAAAATACTTCAGTAATGCACAACCATAACTGCATACTTGTTTTATTTTTCTTTGCCAGTTTTTGACTTTGTATTGGAAGAGAACATCTGTCAGATAATTCACTTTTTAGTTTTTATGGCCATTTTTACACAATGCCGCCCCCTCCCCCCCTGCCCCCGGTCGGTGTTCAGGTGTGATTGTGTGGCAAGGATGGCAGTCCATGTACATGCCGGCAGTGGGTGGGGGGATGGGTGTGAGCCCATGTAAACATCACGGGCAGTGGAGGACGGTGGACCTAAGCAACTGCCCCAGCACGCAGGCCTGGCTTCCAGATAAGGGTACCAGGCCACAATGCACAAAACCCAGGGGCATGTCACACAATCCACAGACAGCTCAGGAACACAAGGAGGCATTTAATGCAGCAGGGAGACCAATGGGACAGCAGTCGAAAAAGCCAAGGACCAAGCCACACACACACTCTCCCCAACTTCCTGACAGGCTTGTTAACGGGAGACCTCAGTCCATGTGTGATTATTGGGGGGGAGGGGTCGGTACCCCAATACCCACTCATTTCTTTAAGTTAGGGGAATTAGCCAAATTAGTCAAATTAGAGGTCCCCACGTGTCCCAGGGATCAATCTGAGGAACGACACGCGCTACAGTCAGTTTATGTTACCCTCCCCAAATTGTACGGAGAGAGAGAGAGGTTCAATAAAACTGAAACAGGTTTATTGTTGTATAAAAACAGAAGTACAAAGGCAAAAATAAGGTACACATACACACACACAAGCTAATGCTGAAACACAGCCTCGGTCTGGCTGGCGGGATACAAAAACATAAGCGGCTGCGGGGAAAGTGAAATGGGGTGTGTGTGTGTCCAGTGAAGGCACAGCAAGGGAGAGAGAGAGAGAGAGAGTCTGGACCTGTAGTTTACCTCTCCTAGCTGATTGCACAGGGGATCAGCAGCCTGGGATCTAGCGCAGTTCAGGGGTGGGGGGTGGAAGAAAAAGAGAGGGGCAGACCAAAGTCTGGGAGACCCCTTAGCACAGACACGTGCAGGGCGAACTGCACGTATCTGCATTCCAAGATTTCTCAGGTTGAGGGGAAAATCTGGAGCAGTTATAGGGTACTGGACAAAGGATTTGAGAGACTAAGCTGTGCCATATGGGGTGTAAAATGGGCTGATGAGGGGAAGAACCAGAACTTCTACTTCCATCACAAAAAGGGCTATTGGAGATGCATAAGATACTTTTGACACAGGGGAAAAGAGTAAACAACAGTGGCTGGAAGGTAGTTAAGGTGAGACAAGGGCTTAACGATTGACTCCTTGGGACACAAAAGGTGTGAGAGAGAACACCTGAATTCCTTAGGGAGGGGGGGTTGCTGCTCCAAGTTCGAGTCATCGGTGCTCTACTGAATAGGAAGAATGCCTCTTAATAGCCCCATACTTTACTCTAGGTGTTTTCCTTTTTCCTTTCTTCCCCCAGGTTCAGGCTGGTATTTCACATGAGCGACCTACTTTCTGCTGGGTTCCATGGTGGCTGGGCCCAATCCTTTTTTACAAGCCCCTCTTTGCTATGGCGGCTATCCTTTCAAGCTCCCCTTTTGCCGGCCCTTGGTCACCAGTGAGGCCCGTCCCTCTAAGCCCTCCTGGTCCAAGTTTACTGGCCCTTGATTATACAGCGAGGGGGGGCGGGGCGGGGTTGTACCCATTTTAGGAAAGACTGAGGCCATCATCAACAGGCTGACATTCCCTCTGCCCAAAACACATGCCCCACCCAGCACAGAGTCCAGGGCAAACAGTGGCAGTTCAAAGGGCCCCATTCCAAGGGGGATCAGGTCTGTTGGGGTGGGGGACATGAGCCCCGTGCCACAAACAGGAGGACTCACCATAGGTGGCTCACAGCACTATGTCTGTGGGGAGGTCATAGAGGGTGAAGTCCAAGGACAGAGTCAAGCAGGCAGAGTCCTACACACAGGAATGTGTGAGACGGAGGGGGGGCACACAGTCAACAAATGTTCCACAGGCAGGTCATAACTGTGATAGAGCCGGAACCCAGCACCCTCTGCATACTCTACCATGCAAACTCTTCTCTCCAGTACCCTCAAGCCCGCAGATGTCGATCCATCATCAAGTTCGGGGCAACAGGATCCCTGCTAGCCAGAGCGACCTAGTCATCTGATCGGCTCCAAATCTCCAACAGGACTGCCATCTCCGCTGCATCAGGTGCCCGGTCAGGTATGGAACCTGAGCTGGAGGGGGACAGGGAAGAAGGGGGAACAACTGCAGTTCACGCAGGCATTCCTTGAACTCCCGCCGCTCCCATCTGTAACCCTGGGCTCTCAGTAGGCTCTCATTTCTACACTGATGACACTCAACTCTATCTACTTCCTCTCTCTCTCCATCTATCCAAGCTCACCTCACCAGCTGTCTCTCTGACATCTCTACCTGGATGTCTTCACCCTCCAGAAGACGTACGCCGAACTCTGCCAGATGACAAATGTCCTGCAGAGTGACGGTCTCCCTTGCATCCCATGGTAGCAGCATTTCCACTGGAGGCCCATCCCAAGCGGGTTCCAGAACACGGAAGCCCAACTCACTCGCTCGCTCTCTGCGGCAATCACAATTTCACACAAGATGTCGAAATATGGACAGGCTCTGCAACAGGAGGTCATAGCCATCATGCGTGGACAAGGGATGCACCAGAAGCCATTGAATATCATCCCACAGTTCACCCAGTACCAACATTCCACGGACATCCCACAGCAGAGAACCACCCTCCCACTGCATATTGGGGGACTATGGATGTGGGTCACAGCAGAGATGTGAAAGACACAGCAAGCTGTGACTTTCCAGTGTGGATGACAGACGGATCTGAGTGAAAGAGGTGCTTCCAACCACATGTCTCTGTCCCCCAAAGCCGATACATAAGTCAACCCACACAGGAATCCCAGGAGCCCTCCCTTATCGTGGACACTAACCGTAGCCACTTGTTGCTATGGGAACACCCTGCCAAGTAAGTGGGGGCAGACATGCAGCTACAAGGATAGGCATCACAACCCCCTCCCCAGCTGAGCAGAGAAGAATGGACGGGGAGGAGTCTCGTATTTTAAGTTGCAAGAGGAGTGTTGGATTTAAAGTTCTGATGCTCCTTCATGGAGCAGTTTGATGCTCCTTCATGGAGCACGGGGAGCAGTTTGCTTGCAATGGTGCTGAGTGCTTGTCAGAGAGGAGGCTCAGCACTGGTTTCTGATGCAGCCTCATATAGGGTGGTTCAGGCAGTGACCTGTGTGAGGTCCAGGGACGCCTTTCCTCAGAGCGCTGCCTTAGCCTGATCCGACAAGTCCATGAGCAGCAGCACCAGCTTCCTGTCCCTGTATAGCAAGCTGCAGGTGGTTGAAGCGCCTCCAGCAATACCCTATGCTCGACTTCAGCCTGCCAGTCCCACCTCCTGGAGAAAGTGTAGAGGAGTGTAATGGCTCCCAGCCCTTCCTCCAGGCTCCCCCACCCTTCTGCTATCTCCCTGATGGAGAAAGACTGACTTGAGAAACACCACAATAAGGTCAAACAGACAAACACTGGGAAACAAAGATTCATCAATTCTTCCTTTATAGCACAAATTTCACCACCTTCTTTTTTCTTTTTCCTCACACATTCAAAGACAAAGATGTGCTTTGTATCCAGTTGTCCTTTACCACATTGTTTTCAAATTACTGTGTATTCAAAAATTCACATTACTCTATTCCTCACATCACAAAAAGCTTGGAAAGTTCCTAAAACAACAAAACCTTCTGGTTTTAAAAAATGTTAAAGGCAGGACCAATTCTAAACAAAACTTATAGTTCAAAAATCATTTAACAAAATACAGTGTAACAAAACGTAAACACCAAGCCCATGAATATTAATTATGCTTACATTTAACATACAATATAACAAAGCTTAAACGCCAAAAGACATGGACATTGTTTACACTTCATTATCTACATTCCGTAACACAACATGCTCTAATAGGTACTCATACAGTATAGGCACTCCTGTCTCACTCCTTCCTTTTGCTTCCAAGCTTCTTGAACGTGTTGTCTACTTCCACTGCCTCGACTTCCTCTCCGCCAACTCCTCCCTTGACCCCCCTCCAATCTGGCTTTCGCCCCCTTCACTCTACTGAAATTGCTCTCGCTAAAATCACCAACGATCTTCTTGTGGCTAAATCTAATCGCCACTACTCAATTCTTGTCCTCCATGACCTCTCTGCTGCCTTTGATACCATTGATCACTCACTCTTGACCGACTCACTTCACTCCCTTGGCTTCTGTGGCTCCATCCTTGACTGGTTCGCCTCCTACCTCTCTGACCGCTCCTTAAATGTGTCTCTTCCCAACTCCATCTCCTCATCCCTTCCCCTCTCGGTTGGTCTTCCCCAAGGCTCTGTCCTTGGCCCTCTCCTTTTCTCTATCTATACCCTGTCCCTAGGCAAACTCATTGTCTCCCATGGCTTCCAATATCACCTCTACACTGATGACACTCAACTCTATCTCTCTGCTTTCTCTCTCTCTCCATCTATCCAAGCTCACCTCACCAACTGTCTCTCTGACATCTCTACCTGGATGTCTCAACGTCAACTCAAACTCAACATGGCTAAAACTTGAACGCCTTATCTTCCCTCCTCATCCTTCCTCTCCCGTTGATCCTCATCGATGGGGTCACCATCCTTCCCGTTCCCCAAGCCTGTAACTTAAGCTTCATCTTTGACTCACCCCTTTCTTTTAAACCCTGCATTGAATCTGTTGCCAAATCCTATTGCTTCTCCCTGCATAACATTGCTAAGATTCTCCCTTTTTCTCTCGGGGTAATTTCAGATGTTACGAGACAATTGGTCAACCACAGTGAATCTCCTTTGGTGGTTGTTTGTCCCACAACGTCGAAAAGATTCCCGCCAGATGTTCACCATGGTGAATGCCTGGTGGGAGTCAATATGACCATGATTCCAGAGGTGAGGCCGGCCTCGCCTCCAGAATCGTGGTTAGAATGGCCACGATCCAGGATGGGGCTGGCAATGGCTATGCTGAAAACCTGGCTGCCAGTCCCATCCGGGAATCCGGCCCCAACCACGGGATGGGATCTGGTGCAGCGGCTGGATTGGCCGCTGCGGCTACCCATCTCCCAGAGGGCGGGCGGCTGAGGGAGCGGAGGGGGGTGGGATTGTGCGTCCGCGTGCCGTGCAGCCCCGCCCCCTCCCCAATCCCCGGTGCGAATCAGGCCGGCACGTCTAAAGGACTTGATTCCTGACTGGGATCTGAAACGGATCCCGGTGCGTGATTCAGTGTGGCAGGCCTCCGGGCCCGGCATGTCTGAAATTACCCTCTGTCTCCTCTGCCAAAACTCTTGTTCATGCCCTGGTCATCTCTCGCTTTGATTACTGTAACCTCCTTCTCACTGGCCTCCCCCGCTCTCACCTTTCTCCCCTTATCTCTGTCCAAAGCTTTGCTGCCAGGGTCATCCACCTCACCTGTCACTTTGACCATGTGCAGCCCCTCCTCACTTCTCTTCACTGGCTCCTCCTTCCTGAACGAATCCTGAACAAGCTCCTAGTCTTCACCTATAAAGCTCTTCACAAGCTTGCTCCCCCCTACCTCGCTGTGCTAATTTCCCTCTGTATTCCAGTTCTCCCCCCTTCCCTGCCGTCTCTCAGATTGTAATCCCTAGGGCAGGGACCGTGTCTGCTCAATTAATTTGTAAAGCGCCAGGTACACTCTTGGTGCTATATAAATGCTTCTTAATAATAATAATAATAATAATTAATAATGCTTATTTCATTTATTATTTGCCCCTAATTACAGCATGACATTATTTCTTTACAGGTCATTTCTTTATGATTATTTTATTTATTTATTTATTTATTTATTTGCATTTCTTAGCCGCCCCCTCATGCCTATGGCATCTCAGGGTGGCTTACAAAAAGAATAAAAACATACAATATTAAATTTCACTAAAAAGCATAAAAAGAATTTAAACAGAATTTAAAATATCCCCCCTCCCCCAACTACCCCACCCTCACAACCTCCCCTCTGAAGGCCTGGGTGAACAGCCAGGTTTTGCAAGCTCGGTGGAAAGCCAGCAGACTAGGGGCCAGGCGGACTCCCTCTGGAAGGGAGTTCCCCAGAACATCCACAGCAACAGCTGGCATAACTTCCTGAAATTCATCCCATTCTCGGCATGACCACCGAGAATGCCCGCTCCATGGTGGCCCCCGTTTTACATGGGGGGGGCCTCCAAAAAGGCGCCCCCGGTGGACCGAAGGGGTCGCTGTGAGATGTGGAGGGTGAGGCGGTCCCTGAGATATGAGGGGCCCAGACCATGTAGGGCTATATAGGCCAAAACCAACACCTTGAATCTGGCTCGGTACGCTATCGGCAGCCAGTGCAGAGCACAGAGCATGGGGGTAATATGCTCCTGTCGTCCTGTCCCCATAAGGAGACGAGCCGCCATGTTCTGCACTAGCTGCACCCTACGAACCAGCATCAAGGGAAACCCCACATAGAGTGTGTTGCAGTAATCTAGCCTCGAGGTGATGAAGGCATGAATGAGGGTGGCCAGATCAGGCCTGGAGATGTATGGGTGCAGCCTCCGCACCAGATACAACTGACGGAAAGCGGCTTTAGCCACTGCCTCCACCTGTCGATCCAGGCAAAGGCCCGAATCTAATAACACCCCCAGACTCTGAGCCTGCTGGGCTACCTGAGGACGGACCCCCTCTACAAGGAGAGCCAATACCTCCATCGCCCTACACACCATCATCATCTCCGTCTTATTGGGATTAAACTTCAGTCTGCTCTGCTGCATCCAATCTGCCACGGCCGCCAAACAATGGAAAAGTACTGAGATGGCAGGATCTGGGTGGGTTGAAAATGAGCGGTACAGCTGAGTATCATCAGCATATTGGTGACAACGCACCCCGAACCCCCTCACGATCTCCCCCAAGGGCTGCATATACACATTAAATAATAATGGAGACAAGATGGAACCTTGCGGAACGCCACAATCCAGCGCCTGGGGGCTAGATGTTTCAGCCCCCAGCACAACCCGCTGGCTTCTCCCCGAGAGGAATGAGCAGAAACACCCAAGGACAGTCTTGTCCAGACCCCCCAGAACTTGCAGCTGTCTCAACAGCAGCCCATGGTCCATTGTATCAAAAGCGGCGGAGAGATCTAGGAGGACCAGAAATGTTGAACGTGCTGCGTCCATCTCCCGGCGGAGATCGTGCACCAAGGCCACCAACGCCATCTCTGTGCCATAGCCGAGGCGGAACCCAGACTGAAAAGGGTCAGGGAAACCAATGCTGTCTAGCTGTGCCTGGAGCTGCAGTGCCACCGCCTGTTCAATAATCTTCCCTAAAAACGGGAGATTAGAGACAGGTCGGTAGCTGGCGAGTGCGTCCACATTCAAAGATGGCTTCTTCAGCAGGGGGCACACCACAGCCTCCTTAAGACTGGGTGGCAATCTCCCCTGCCGAAGGGACGCGTTGATTACCCTTGCCAGCACCGTCCCCAAGGTCTCTGTGGAGGCTTTCACCAACCAGGACGGGCATGGATCTAATTCGCAACTGGTGGCTCTAACAGACCCCAGAACATCCACAGCAACACTTCCTGAAATTCATTCCAGAAAGATGGACCAGACGGTGCCTCCATAGCCTAGCGCTCTTCCCCTACTGCCCCTAATCCAGTGTCAAAGTTACTTTGGATCCGAGCGATCTTGTCTGCAAGTAGATGACAAACTCCTCACAGCGGACCTAGAACAAGTCTCCATCCAGGCGGAGGTCGGTCGGACTGACCAGCCCCTGCACCATCCAGAACAGCTCCGCTAGGTGTGACTTTGCAGATGCTATGAGGGCAGCAAAGAACTCTTCCTTTGCTGTCCTCACAGCCTCAACATAAGACCACAAATGGGCCCTATGGAGAAGTCGGTCGGGTTCAGAGTGAGTCTGACGCCAGCGTTGCTCTAGTCGCCTGCCTACCTGTTTCATACACCGCAGCCCCCTAGTAAACCAAGGGGCCCTGTGGTGTCAAGACAGAGGCAGGGGACGTCTCAGTGCCACCCTATCAATGGCCTCCCCGAGCAAGATGTTCCAACCTCGGACAAGTTCCTCAACAGAGTGACTGTCAGGATCTAAGGTTAACTCCCTCAGAGCCTCCTGGAACCATTGAAGTTCCATCAGCCTCCAAGGGCGGACCAACCTAACTGGTCCACTCCCCTTCTGGATGTGGTGTACTGAGAGACTGGTCTGCAGGAGATAATGATCCGTCCATGACAAGGGTGTGACCCTCACATCCCCCACTAACAGGTCACCCATCTCAAGGCCAGAACAGAAGACCAGGTCAAGGGTATGCCACCCCACATGAGTCGGGCAGTTGACCACTTGGGACAAGTCCATGGTTGCCATGGCGACCATGAACTCTCGCTCTGCTCCTACAAGGCCGGTGTCGGCATGGGCGTTGAAGTCCCCCAGGACCAAAGTCCTTGAGGAGCTCAGTGCCACCTCCGAGGCCAGCTCTACTAGAGCAGCAAAGGATGCTGCCCGACAGGAAGGAGCCCGGTATACCAGCAGCAGCCCGAGATTGCCCCCAGCCAAATCAAACACCACATGGAGGGCCTCAATACCTGATATCTCCTGGACTGGATATCTCCTAACTGACCAGTCCTCTCTAAAAACAATGGCTACACCACCACCCCGGCCCCCCGTGTGGGACTGGTGCTGCACAACATACCTGGCCAGAGCGAGGTCATCTAAAACTGGTCCCACCTCCTCGTCCAGCCTGGTTTCCGTAATACATGCAAGGTCCGCTGCCTCATCCAGGATCAAATCCCGGATTACTGGGGCCTTATTCACTACGGACCGTGCATTTAGCAGCATTTAGCAGTCCTTTACAGGCGGACCTTAGACCTTGCTCCTCCCTCACCCTCAGTGGGGGATGACTCTCTTAAACTCCACCAGGAACCTTGGTACCCTGGGAGTGCGAGTCCCCCGTCCCCCTAGACCATACCGTCCTCGCCCCACAACCACCCCTATAGCCACTCCTCCCCCTCTGTCCACTCCTTTCTGACCCCATCCCCTTGGCTGCTCACCCAAGGTCCTCCAGAGTCTACCCCGCACCCTTCCTTATAACCCTTTCTCCTCCCCATCCCATTCCCACCTCCTCCCTCACCCCCCGGGATTCCTTCTCTTACAAGGAATCCCCTCCCTGGGGCTCCCCCTCTCACAGGGAGTCCCCCCAACCCTCCCCAGGGTGCACCTCCCCTCCCCTCACCAGGGGGGTTAGCCCTATCCACCCTAACCCACTCCCCATGCCACCCACCCTCAAGCCACACCCACCTCATCCCCCCGGAACCCCTTAAAACCACAAGTTAAAAACAAGATAAAAGCCGCACACCCCTAATCCCCCCAGTCCCGCTAAGGGCCACACGTTGAGTGCAGTACACAATGATGGTGGCAGCATACAGTGGGTCCAAGCGCGGGTCCAGCAACAGCAGTGGCAGCAGCAGTATTGGCGGGGCAGCAGCAGCAACAAAGATGGGCCGCACGATGACAGATGTGGTGTCTGTTGAGCAGAAGGGCCCCCGGGCGCTCCAGCCCAGCCAACGGCTGACACCCTTTGGGTGTCACCCTTTGGGCTGGCGCCCAGAAGGCCCCGCCCTGGGTTTTATTACCTGGGGAAGGGGGGAGAGAGCAGAGTGGCAGTAAGCTCTTCCAATCAAGACAGCCCCTCTCTCCACAGCAACAGACACAGCTTGCAGTTGCCCACAGGGCCCCGCCCTGGGTTTTATTACCTGGGGAAGGGGGGAGAGAGCAGAGTGGCAGTAAGCTCTTCCAATCAAGACAGCCCCTCTCTCCACAGCAACAGACACAGCTTGCAGTTGCCCACAGGACCCCGCCCTGGGTGTTATTACCTGGGGAAGGGGGGAGAGAGCAGAGTGGCAGTAAGCTCTTCCAATCAAGACAGCCCCTCTCCCCACAGCAACAGACAGCTTGCAGTTGCCCACAGGAACCTGCCCTGGGTGTTATTACCTGGGGAAGGGGAGGAGAGAGCAGAGTGGCAGTAAGCTCTTCCAATCAAGACAGCCCCTCTCCCCACAGCAACAGACACAGCTTGCAGTTGCCCACAGGAACCTGCCCTGGGTGTTATTACCTGGGGAAGGGGAGGGGAGAGCAGATTTTTTTTTACACCACTTTAACTCTATCCTTTTGTGCACCAATGCATTCTTATAACTACCATTTGTAAATTTTATAGAATTTTATTTTATAAATATAAAGAGCAGAGTTAAGGCGTTGTAAAAATTTACATACATGACATAATAAAGAAATGTCCATGTTTTTGGTGGTTAAGTTTTGTTATATTTTATGTTAAATGTGTTTTAAAATGTAAGTGTAATTAATTTTCATGGGTTTTGGTGTTTAAGTTTTGTTACACTGTATTTTGTTTTTGAAATGTAAGTTTTGTTTAGAATTTGCTTTGCCTTTAACATTTTCTAAAACCAGAAGTAAGCAGTATAGGGAACAGTTTCCACCCTAGTCACTTTCTCAGTACTGTTTATGATGTTCATATTCTATCCTAGTCCACCCCAGTGATCTCCTTACTAAGGGTGTTTTCAGACATGACGCTAACCCCAGTTTAACCACACTTGAACATTTCTTATGCATGTTGCAGGGCTGCATAGGGCACCGATACAGCCCTGGAACATGCATAAGAAATGGTCAAGTGTGGTTAAAGTGTGGTTAAACTGGGGTTAGTGTCATGTCTGAAAACACCCTAAATTGAAGAGCCCCACACTTTTTAGTTTCTCCTCATATGGAAACATACCATATCCCTGATCATCTTTGTTGCTCTTTGTATCTTTTCCAGATCTATTCTGTTGTATCTGTTCCAGTTTTACTCATTGGTGCTCAGTCAATTATATTTCCACACATTACAGTATGCACATATTTATGCTCTTAAACACGTCTATGAATGCATGCACATGGAAACATGAATATTTTGAGAAGGGGTGACTAGAACTGCAAACATTACTCAGGGGAGGAGTGGTGGTGGGAGGGGTTGGATGAACTATATATTTTATAATCATATCGCATTGTCAGTACTTTCTCTTTTCTAATAGTTTGGACTTTCTAATAGTTTGCCTTTTTGGCCACTAAAAGTATATTAAGCTAATACGTTTCCATGAACTGTCCACAGTGGGGCACACAGTAGGGCATTTTGAACTTCCATTGCTGTCTTGCAGGTAAATATTTGTCTCCAGAACTAACAATTTAGTGCATTTCATGAGAAAAAACCAAACTTACCATTTTTAAAAACATTTTTTTTTTAAATTGAATTTGTAAAGGTCTTTAATAGCAAGTTATGATTGTATCTCCTAAGGAATTGTGGACTATAGAATTGATCCATTGAACTGAATTGGTTCAGTTATTGAAGCCTGTGGACTATAAATGGTGGTATATGGAACATGTAAAGCTTTATTTTATTTTATTTTATTTTTAAAAAATCCATATGTGTCATACAGAAGTCTTGTCTATAGTTTTTCTTTAAGTACATACTCGGATCAGATTCTCCCTAAATGGTCAGTGTTCCACTCTGGTCCCAAAAAACTCAGCAGGGGAAGCTCAGCTAATATGAGACACATGCTAAGAAGAGACTGATTTTCCTTTTTTTAATGTCTTATACAGATGCCAGATGATGTATCCAGCTAACCACTTTAAACATCTCAGTAAAGGTGTAGTAATAGGTGTAATTGTTGGAACTCCTCATGCATACCCCTTTGGAACAAACAATCACCTATTATAGAGAAGTGAAAAAACACATTTATTTGGAAAACCTAATTAATAAAGTACATTAGGACATGTTTCTATTTGTATTGGTCCATGTATATTTTATTCACTAATTTAGGGTTTAGGAGTACTTAGTCATACTAGTCCTCCGATCTGAAAAAGCCATGTACCTTATTATTATAAACACCAGTCCTCCGATCTGAAAAGGCCATGTACCTTATTATTATAAACCAGTCTTTAATGTTTTGAACATATTTATAAGACATAGTTGTCCTCTTCATAAAATTGAAAACATCTGTTACAGATTTTCTGTTAAAAGGTTGTGGACATGCAAGGCTGGTGACAGGGCAGTCTGCCATTTTGAATGGTAATTAAGCTGACAATGCACCCTTTACCGGTGAGACTGTGAAAACAAACAAAAAAGGCAGATGGTTCATTTAGTTTAGTAATTGTAATTTGTTGTTCATTATAAGTAATTCCCACACTGGCATTCTTTATTCAGATGGTGTATATGGAAAAATTTATCCCACCAACCTGGTCTAATAACTATTTTCATTAGTGTAATTTGCACCAACATTTGATAGGCATTTGATTAGAGCAGTATGATTTTGTCAGATTGAAAATTAATTATAATTTTTACTGCTTTCATTAGTCTGATTTTGCAGTCACCATGACTAAACAGCAGGGGTTTGGGCTCTCAAATACTGAATATATCAAGAGCATTTACTAGAATTTATTTTTTCTTTCTAAGATGTCTGAACCTTTTTAATTGAAGCTTTTATTTACATAAAACAATAACTAACATGAAAACCATTCCAGGATGAGTTCAAAATATGCTTGGATAAATGTTAACTTTCCAACAGTAAAGATAACGGACAAAGTTATTTTCATTTCCAATATTTTCTAGTTTATTAAGTGTTCTCAAGAGAAAGGACAATATTCAACATAGGCCCTTGTCACACAGACACTGTAACACTGATAAAATAGATATTACATTTTATTATACATGTTGCAGGGCTGCGGGTGTGTGCTATGGATGCCCTGCAACATGTATAATAAAATGTAACACCCATTTTATCCGTTTTAGAATGTCTATGTGAAAAGGGCCATATTCTATTAATATATTCTGTTACATGCACTTCTTTTCTCCTTGGTGAGTCAGAGGTGTTTTTTAGGCAAAAGTCAGGGAAGTCACAGAAAAGCTGTAAAAGTCACGGTGAGGAGGGAAATTCACTAAAAACGTGACTTCTGTCACTACCGTGACACAATCTTAGCCCTAATTATGTAGCTTGAAAACCTTCTGACTAGTTATAAAAACAACCTTATACTAAAAACCATATTGATTAATAGTTCTATACAGGGATAGTTTTTCCTTTAAAGCATAAAACTATTACAAATAGGCTTCAAAAAGAAGGAATCAGTTGCCTAGTTGATGATGATAATTATAAAATCTCTAAGTTTGATAGTCATGATAAATCTGTTCTCTACTAGATGGTTAAATTAGAAGATTATTTTTCTAAAACAAACATATGAAAACTACATGCCACAAAAGTAAATGGACGAGCTAAGGTAAAAAATCCCTCCAGATCTGCAAGACTGATTTCAGTTCTGATGTTATGCATATCTTTCATATGAGCCATTTTCAGTGATCTAAACATGTTGGACAAGCTAGATGTGAGCTCCCAAGATGAGATCTGAAACAATGGGTGTTAACAGAAGTGATGGTGGAGTGCTGTTTTCACAACCCAACCCAGATCAGGAACCTTCTGCCAACACGGTCCTGACTGAGCTGGGCCAGGGAACAAACCTGCCGGTGGGGGGCCATCAGGTAGGGAGGAGAGCTGCTCGAATGTGCGTCTGGCTACCCCCACCCGTTCACTATGCCCACCGCCACACCCCCACCATGATGGGCAGCCATGGCAGCAATGGCAGCCAGCCATGGTGGACCCAGGCCAGGTTACAGCAGGCTCCAACAGATGCGATAATCCGCTGTAGTCCACTCTGGCCCGGTTGGTGGACTTTAGCCCATGCTGTGATCCCGGAGGTCTCCAGGATCACAGCCTGGGTCTGCTGCTGACATGTTTGGGAGCAATCCCAGGCAAACACCTGGTTGCGCACTAACAAATGTGCCGGTGGCTCACGGGCCTCAGCAGGCCAAGACAGATCACTGTCACATTTGTTAACACCCAATCATTTTTATTTAAAATTTATTCAAATGGGTTTGTTTGTTTTTTAATTTATTTTATTATTTTCCATTGCAACACAATTTAGCCAGAGGTAGATGAGTTTGTAATCTCTGTACTCTAGAAAGGCACTCAAAAGGAGAGGTATAAAATATACTGTCTTGTGGCATTATGACTACTACAAATTAGAATACTTTAGGGACTGCAGACCAGTTGTGCCCCACTTTTCTCCCCTTGAGGTACAACATATGTTAGAATTATATTTGTGTATGTCAAGGCAAAATTAGACCCATCAATACATTCTTTTTTTCTCTAGAGCCTTGGGTTTTTATAATTAATTGTATTCAGGAAATAGACTGAAAACGGTAAAAAACCTCTTCTGTTTTATAACTTGATTCTTGTTTCTGCAGAATATGAACAAGACAGTGTTTATTGTAGTCAAAAAATTGTTGGCACCATTCTGCATAAGTGAAGAATCTCTGGATTGTCTCAAAGTGTTAGCTGCCCATTTGCAGACAAGCAAGCTTTTAGTGTGCAATTTAGGTCAATGGATAGAGGGGAGAAGATGTGTTTAGGCGACAGATTTTAAATCACCATAATATAAATATGGTTCCCGTTTCATCCGGAATTTGCTTTCTTTCAAGGTAATTTAGTGCTGCAGACATGCACTTATGCCTGTCTTTGTAATTTTAGGGATTAGGATAGTGAGGATTAAATGCTGACCCTTAATCTTCAATATCAACTTTAAGAGCAAAATATAATATGCAAATGGATATATTCATTTTGTGTTTATATATATTAATCTCAGTAATTTAGATTTAAGAAGATGGAAACTCATCTTTGCCTTATTTATTTTGAATCCCAAAGCAAGATGCCATTAAAATCTTTATCCCTGTATCTTAGAGGATAAATGTTTATCCTTTAGGGATTAAAATATAATTTAAAAAAAAAAAGACTTTAACCTAACAACAGTCTTACATCAAGTTGAGAGCTCTGTTTGTCTCATTTTAAATTTATCCTTGAGTGTCATGCCAAACTTTGAGTGTGTGGAAAAAAAAAATCATCCTGTGTTTATTTTCTTAAATCAGTGAATAGAATTTGAATTAACAGAAATCAATTGGTTACTGTACCACAGATCAATATTGGTTAGTTTATTGTAAGCTTTTCCTGAAAGTCTTGAACTTGTTCAAAGTATAGACACTGAAGTCTCATAGAGAGACCATTTATAAAGATTAAGTATTCTGCAGCTATAAACAAGTAGGATATCTCATCAGACAGAAATAAATAAAGCAGTATTAAGGAATCGGATCAAAAGAAAAAATTCAATATGAAAACTTGGTAAATAAAATAGATATGGAAAAAATTCTTCCTCTGGACATTAGTACTAAAATAAGTGGAAACTTGATTAAAGTATTTGACCCAATTAGGATTGCATTCGATGGTGCTGTGGATATGACTGTAGTTTATATCACTAGTTCCCAAACTTTCTGAACATCTGTATGCCAGATTAAAATTTTGGCTGTATCGGCATGTGCTTGCCATCTTTGATTCAGTTGTTGCTCCTGCTCTACCCTGCAGTGCAACTTGAGTCTTTCTTTCTTTCTTTCTTTCTTTCTTTCTTTCCAGAAATGTGCCTTGTGCTTAACAATTGGGATTAGAGACAGGTCGCTGCCCTATGGGATTTACTGTCTAAAATGGGTAAGAGAGGAGACAAAGTGAGGAACACATAGGGAAAGACAGAGATACATTCATCAGGCTGAAAAGCTGTAGATGCAGGTGCATGTGTTTGAGTTAGTAGAGGGGAATCCTGAAGAATGAGAGTATAAAGAGTATAGATGAGAAATGTATGGGGTTGAAGAGATAGGGAAAGTCTAACAGAAGAGCTAGGTTTTTAGGAAGGATTTGATGGTTGGAAGGGAGGGAGCAGAGGGTATGTATTCAGGGAAGGAATTTCGGGTAAGGCTGAAACTCAGTCCTCGGTTTTCTTCAGAATTTAGCAAGGATTGCCCGCTCGACTCTATTTTACCAAGTGCTGAGGAACCGAGTAATGGCCATGGTACTCGGTACTCCTCAATTGAGGTCAGGAAAGGGGGAGCAGATGGGCACCAGGGGCAGGTAACAGGGCAACCTGGAGGTAGGGAAGGGGGGCCAGTGGGGGCAGGGGACACGGAAGGGAAACCAGCAAGCTTACCTAAAAGCAGCGGGAGCTGGGTGTGCTGCTTTGGCTTCTGCCACTGCATTAATTCAGTTTGTCCAAGCATGCTCAGTCTAAAGCTCTCTGGGCGCATGTTGGGAAATGTAGTCCAGCTTGCTCTCAGGCAGCAATAGTTCTAATACTGTCTGGGAGCAAGCTGGATTACATTTCCCAGCATACTGTCAGAGAGCTTTAGGAACATGCTTGGAGAAACCTGATTCGAACTAGGAGACAGAGTGAATCCAAGTGTGCCTGCCTACCGCGGCTTGAAGCAGAGTCCAGCCAGACTAGAGCAGAGTGTTTGGCTCCCATGCAACTGTCAGGTGAGTGGTATCTCCTTCTTCCCTGACCCCCCTCCCCTCCTTTCCCCTGGATTGCGCTGCTGGCAGTGCTGCCCTCTGTCCATGCTCCTGTACTCGGCCCCTCTGAAGTCCTAGTATTCTCTGAGGTTCCAAGAATCAGCCTGAACACTTGGGACTGGTACTCGGAACCTTGAAAATACCAAGGATATTTTTGTCAATATTCAGAATACTGCAGTCCTAGTTTTGGGCATAGAGGGAAGGACAGGAGAGAGCATGAAGATGGTTGGGGAACAGGAGACTTGGAGGTGAGTGATGGTGGTGGAAGAGGAGGAGCAAAGTTCCCTGGTGGAAACATGACAGGCAATGAGGGCAGGAAGAGCAAGACTATGAAGAGCCTTGAAGGTGAAGTCAAGATGAAGTTAATAGTGAAGTGTTGGTTCTCCCAAGGCTGAGATTTGGACTAGATTGAACTCTGTGCTGGGTTTGGGTACAACTAAATGGGAAATAGATAATGGCAATGCACCAAGATTAGAACATAAGAAGTGCCATACTGGGTCAAAACCAATGGTCCATCTAGCCCAGAATCCTGTCTCCGCCAGTGGCCAATCACAGTGGTGTTACCGGGGTACGGGCCTCAGGGAAACACACATCCACCCCCTTACGGGGTGCGCGGTCAGAGCAAGGAGCGCTTGGGGACGAATGCCCGTCAGGATAGTGTGTGGGCCCTTCCTTGTGCAAGCACAGATGGAAGTTTAGGCCCCTATCATCATAGGGCGCTGCTGACCACGGACCCACGGCTGCCCTACACGCACTCCCACACTCAACGTACTCCCGAGGTTGGGGGTGTGGGGGTTTCACCCCTGGGGGTGCAGGGGCCCAGGATAGGGGAAGGGGACACAGGACGCGGGCACTCACCTCCAAGATATAGGACACCACGACAGGGATAGGCAGGGCACTCACTCTCTTACACAATTCCACTCTCACCTTCACACTTTCAAGGGACTGCAGGGGTTAGGCAGGGGTCCAGACGCACGGGCAACACTTCAGGCACACAATCGCTTCTTTCTCTCTGTTCACTCAAGGGGGCCAGTTTCAAACAATCACCAGCGCCGTTTCCCAGGCGGCGCTGGCTTTTATGCCCCAGGCCCCGCCCTTGTACGCGCCCGCAGCCGCTCCGATCGGCGCTGCGGGGGCAGAGGAATAGTCACAGCTGGGTTGTTTAGAGGGGGCGGGGCCTCCACCCGACGTTCCTTTG
>QEPC01005778.1:710209-753894 GCA_003113815.1 Sphenodon punctatus
TCATGTTCCCTGATCCTGTCTGGCTAATAGCTGCTAATGGACCTATCTTCCAGAAACTTGTCCAAACCTCTTTTAAACTCAGCTATAGTACTGACCCTTACCACAGCCTCTGGCAGTAGATTCCACAACCTAATTATATGCGGAGTGAAATAATATTTTCTTTTCTTTGTTTTAAACTTGTCACCCATGAGTTTCTTGGAGTGTCCCCTAGTTCTAGTACTAGCTAGATCCAACACAGGAACTCTTCCCTGAGGCCTAAGTTCCGCTACCCATACAACTATGAATACTACTTTACTCTTAAATTCTGCTTCAGGCAGTGACATGATTTTGGAATTAGGTGCAAGTTAAAGATATCAGTAAGTCTTCTGTGGGTGGGTACATATAAGCCACAGAAGTTTGACATACCAGTGCTACTTCTATTTTTATGTTACTTTATATAGTATTGCATTGTACTCCTCACATGGAAAACAAGAAATTCTTAAAACACGCAAACGTTGTTTAGATATTTGCTACCAAAACTAATGTCTAAGAATCAAATTTACAATGGAATGTAAGTTGTGACATTAAGATGGAAAAATCTTGTCTCCTGCTGTACTCAACCTAACATCAGGTTGTATGGAAGACGAATGGTGTATAATCTCAGCTCCCCTTCTTTGAGATGCTCTACAACCTTGTGCTTAAAGGGAGCAAGTCCTTGTTCTTCTCATGAGAGCAAGGATTGCCATTATGACTAACAAAAACAGGCATGAAAGGGAAAGAAGGTCCCTTATCCCCTCTTGATCCTTGTGCACCTCCATCATTTTATTAGTTTAAATTCATATGCCGCCCTTCCCATTAAGACACAAGGTGACTTACTACCAATATTTTTTTTTTTTAAATGCTCTTGGTCCCCTACAGCCCTTTCCCTACCCCCTCATCCAATCCTATCCAACCCTATCCCTGACTGCCAAACAGCTGGCTGAAAAGAAAGTTCTTACATCATTTCTGGAAGATGAGCAGGCTTAGGCTTAGACAAACCTCCAAGAGGAGTGGAGTTCATAATCAGGGAACTATAAGGATCAACTATAATTTGGCTAGTTCGCCATGAAAGTTTTAAGTGCTATTTGTTTTCCTATTATATTGTAGGGGGAGTACAGAAGTAACACAAAACTATGATGACTTGAAATATGTAGTCCTGTACCTACCCTACAGTGGACAAGTAACAGTAAAATTCTATTTGAGCTAAGTGTTTTAGCCCTATGTGCCTCATATGCACATGAAGTAGGATGAAATATCATATGCCCCTTAAGATAGAACAAATAATACCAGAGAAATGGGGCAGTAAGTAATGTCCTATCCTAAAGGTAAATAAACTAAATCCACATAGCTGTTTAGAGGCCTTTCGAAAGGACTAATCTGGGATTATAAGGGTATTTACAGTCCTCATAGTAAAATGTGTTAGATGCTATTCGGTCATGTGTAGATATTGGGGCTGTGCACGGGATCACATATTTGTATTTGTATCCGTATTTGTATTCATAATTTTAGTATTTGCGTTTCTTGTATTTGTATTGCTACCTGTGTTCATTGCATTTTCCCCATTGTTGCCAATGTGGAAATCTCAGTGAACATGGGTCCCTGCATATGAGTTTTTTTGGCACAGCGGTGCAGTGAGGCTCTGCCAGTTAGACAGGTCTATAAGGGAAGGGAAATGCAATCAAAACTACTAAGGGAGGGTGGCGATTATGGCTAGCTTGGTGTGGAAGTAGTTAGAAGGGTAGAATGGGGCATGGGTATGGCTCAGGGAGATTGCTAGCTTGAGAGAGAGTGAGGCATGCTGCTGCCTTGGGAGAGGGGAGAATGGAACATGGGGCTGGCTCGTGTGGGGAGTTGCTGGCTTGTGGAATGGGACATGGGCCTGGCTTGGGGGAGTGGTCACTGGCTTGGGGAAATAGGGTATGGGACTAGGCTCAAGTTTCTGGCTTGGAGAGGGGGAATGAGGCATGGTTCTGGCTTTGCGGATTTGTTTCTGTCTCAGAGGGGTGTCATTGATTTGTGGAAATTGGAATCCCTAGGTGGGGATGGGGCAGGCTCAGGAGTGGTCACTGACATGTGGGAGAGGTTGCTGGCTTGAGCAGGGGAGAATGAGGCTGCCATTTCTCCCTGGCTGGACTGGGCTGGGCCTTGTTGCAGTGTTGAAGACTGCAGTTCTGAGACAGCAACAGCCCCTGAGGGTGGGAAGGGCTCACTACAGTCTCCCCAAGCAGGCAGCTAAGCTGAGAGTCAGAGAGAGGCTCAGATCAAAGCTGGATGTGTGTTGCAGTTTTGGGGGTCCAATTTGAGATCTTGGATATTGTTTTTTGGGAAATGTTGGGGTCACTCAAAACCTGAATACACAGATCTAGAATTTGCATTTTGAATATGGAAACCAAAAGGGGATTTTGGGGGGTTATTTGTTTTATTGAAGTCTGAATGCACAGCCCTAGTAGATAGATTACAACTGGCATTACTGGAGATGGAATTTCCATGATATTTACCTGTAATTTATTTTATACTGTACATGTAGTTGACCTCATATACATTGCAGAGTACCTTACTGGCACAATCAGGGACAATATAGGTCCAGATACCACACTGAACCTGCTCTCTGTAATGCATATGAGGTCATGGAGACCANCTATCTTCCAGAAACTTGTCCAAACCTCTTTTAAACTCAGCTATAGTACTGACCCTTACCACAGCCTCTGGCAGTAGATTCCACAACCTAATTATATGCGGAGTGAAATAATATTTTCTTTTCTTTGTTTTAAACTTGTCACCCATGAGTTTCTTGGAGTGTCCCCTAGTTCTAGTACTAGCTAGATCCAACACAGGAACTCTTCCCTGAGGCCTAAGTTCCGCTACCCATACAACTATGAATATACTACTTTACTCTTAAATTCTGCTTCAGGCAGTGACATGATTTTGGAATTAGGTGCAAGTTAAAGATATCAGTAAGTCTTCTGTGGGTGGGTACATATAAGCCACAGAAGTTTGACATACCAGTGCTACTTCTATTTTTATGTTACTTTATATAGTATTGCATTGTACTCCTCACATGGAAAACAAGAAATTCTTAAAACACGCAAACGTTGTTTAGATATTTGCTACCAAAACTAATGTCTAAGAATCAAATTTACAATGGAATGTAAGTTGTGACATTAAGATGGAAAAATCTTGTCTCCTGCTGTACTCAACCTAACATCAGGTTGTATGGAAGACGAATGGTGTATAATCTCAGCTCCCCTTCTTTGAGATGCTCTACAACCTTGTGCTTAAAGGGAGCAAGTCCTTGTTCTTCTCATGAGAGCAAGGATTGCCATTATGACTAACAAAAACAGGCATGAAAGGGAAAGAAGGTCCCTTATCCCCTCTTGATCCTTGTGCACCTCCATCATTTTATTAGTTTAAATTCATATGCCGCCCTTCCCATTAAGACACAAGGTGACTTACTACCAATATTTTTTTTTTTTAAATGCTCTTGGTCCCCTACAGCCCTTTCCCTACCCCCTCATCCAATCCTATCCAACCCTATCCCTGACTGCCAAACAGCTGGCTGAAAAGAAAGTTCTTACATCATTTCTGGAAGATGAGCAGGCTTAGGCTTAGACAAACCTCCAAGAGGAGTGGAGTTCATAATCAGGGAACTATAAGGATCAACTATAATTTGGCTAGTTCGCCATGAAAGTTTTAAGTGCTATTTGTTTTCCTATTATATTGTAGGGGGAGTACAGAAGTAACACAAAACTATGATGACTTGAAATATGTAGTCCTGTACCTACCCTACAGTGGACAAGTAACAGTAAAATCCTATTTGAGCTAAGTGTTTTAGCCCTATGTGCCTCATATGCACATGAAGTAGGATGAAATATCATATGCCCCTTAAGATAGAACAAATAATACCAGAGAAATGGGGCAGTAAGTAATGTCCTATCCTAAAGGTAAATAAACTAAATCCACATAGCTGTTTAGAGGCCTTTCGAAAGGACTAATCTGGGATTATAAGGGTATTTACAGTCCTCATAGTAAAATGTGTTAGATGCTATTCGGTCATGTAGATATTGGGGCTGTGCACGGGATCACATATTTGTATTTGTATCCGTATTTGTATTCATAATTTTAGTATTTGCATTTCTTGTATTTGTATTGCTACCTGTGTTCATTGCATTTTCCCCATTGTTGCCAATGTGGAAATCTCAGTGAACATGGGTCCCTGCATATGAGTTTTTTTGGCACAGCGGTGCAGTGAGGCTCTGCCAGTTAGACAGGTCTATAAGGGAAGGGAAATGCAATCAAAACTACTAAGGGAGGGTGGCGATTATGGCTAGCTTGGTGTGGAAGTAGTTAGAAGGGTAGAATGGGGCATGGGTATGGCTCAGGGAGATTGCTAGCTTGAGAGAGAGTGAGGCATGCTGCTGCCTTGGGAGAGGGGAGAATGGAACATGGGGCTGGCTCGTGTGGGGAGTTGCTGGCTTGTGGAATGGGACATGGGCCTGGCTTGGGGGAGTGGTCACTGGCTTGGGGAAATAGGGTATGGGACTAGGCTCAAGTTTCTGGCTTGGAGAGGGGGAATGAGGCATGGTTCTGGCTTTGCGGATTTGTTTCTGTCTCAGAGGGGTGTCATTGATTTGTGGAAATTGGAATCCCTAGGTGGGGATGGGGCAGGCTCAGGAGTGGTCACTGACATGTGGGAGAGGTTGCTGGCTTGAGCAGGGGAGAATGAGGCTGCCATTTCTCCCTGGCTGGACTGGGCTGGGCCTTGTTGCAGTGTTGAAGACTGCAGTTCTGAGACAGCAACAGCCCCTGAGGGTGGGAAGGGCTCACTACAGTCTCCCCAAGCAGGCAGCTAAGCTGAGAGTCAGAGAGAGGCTCAGATCAAAGCTGGATGTGTGTTGCAGTTTTGGGGGTCCAATTTGAGATCTTGGATATTGTTTTTTGGGAAATGTTGGGGTCACTCAAAACCTGAATACACAGATCTAGAATTTGCATTTTGAATATGGAAACCAAAAGGGGATTTTGGGGGGTTATTTGTTTTATTGAAGTCTGAATGCACAGCCCTAGTAGATAGATTACAACTGGCATTACTGGAGATGGAATTTCCATGATATTTACCTGTAATTTATTTTATACTGTACATGTAGTTGACCTCATATACATTGCAGAGTACCTTACTGGCACAATCAGGGACAATATAGGTCCAGATACCACACTGAACCTGCTCTCTGTAATGCATATGAGGTCATGGAGACCAACGATAGATTGGGGGTTTTGCTGATGTACCAACCATCCCACTGCACAGCAGACTCCCCTGACCATGCTGGCTGAGCTGGTCTCAGAAGTGGTCTTGAGGTCACCCAGACTTACAGTTTTGGATGACTTGAGCGTACACGCTGAGACTAACCTTCTGAGGCCAGAGTGGGATATCATGGCCTCCATGACAACCATAGGTCTATTCCAAATAATATCTGGCTGAACACATGAGGTGGGGCACACATTGGATTTGATGTTTTGCACCAGCCTGGAAACAGGGGTTCCAATTATTGGGGTTGGGGGACTGTTACAACACCATTGCCATGGTTGGCCCATTACCCTCTGAAGGCCCAGATCCATGCTCTCCTGTTCCCGTGTTGAGTAGGTCGGAACTAGTTAGGTTGGTCTTCCCCCCCCCCAGACTAATGGATGAAATTGGCTTCCAGAACTCTCTGCGGAATTTTCTTACTGACCTTGATGGCTACTCAGGTTGATGACCTGGTTGCCTTGTTGAATTGATGACCGTATTGCCTTGACCATGGCCATTTACACGGTTACACGCAGGCGTCTGCTTCCACCACTGCGATGACATAGGTCCCCTGGCATACGAGGACCTGAGACAATTGAAGCGGGAGGGTAGGCAGATAGAGTTCAGGTGGCGCTCGACTTGTGGTGAAGCTGGCTGATTGTGGTATAGAGCATAAGAACACAAGAAGTGCCATACTGGGTCAAACCAATGGTCCATCTAGCCCAGCATCCTGTTTCCGGCAGTGGCCAATCACGGTGGCTTGGGAGACCCAACAGGTCACAATGGAGGATCCATTCCTTGTTGTTTCCCCCCAGCTCCCATCATGTTCCCTGATCCTATCTGGCTAATAGCTGCTAATGAACCTATCTTCCAGAAACTTATCCAAACCTCTTTTAAATTCACCTTTACCACAACCTCTGGTAGTAGATTCCACAACCCAATTATACACGGAGTGAAAATATATTTTCTTTTTTTGTTTAAAATTGCCACCCATGAGTTTCATGGAGTGTCCCCTAGTTCTAGTACTAGCTGAGAGGGTAAATAACTGTTCCTTGTTTATTAGTTTCACACCACTCATGGTTTTATAGACCTCTATCATATCTCCTCTCAGTTGTCTCTTCTCTAAGATGAAGACCCCCAACCTACGAAACCTCTCCTCATACAGGAGCCCTTCCATGCCCTTGATCATTTTTGTTGCCCTTCTCTGTACCTTTTCTAGTTCAGCTATGCCTTTTTTGAGATGGGGCAACCAGAACCGCACACAATATTCAAGGTGCGGTCGCACCATTGATTTGTATAGAGGCATTATGACAGCCTCAGTTTTATTCTCTATCCCCTTCCGAAAAATTCCTAACATTCTGTTTGCTTTTTTGACTGTTACTGCGCACTGCGCTGTGGATTTCATTATATTGCCCAATGGTCCATCTCACAAGCACCCCCAGATCCTTTTTCTGAGTGGTAATTCCTAGCTTAGGAGGGATACAGTGTTGAAGTGTCTGTGTGAAAAGGGCCCTAGTGGCAAAGGGGAGTCTCAAGGAATGAGGTGATCCTTCCTCTATGCAGTGCACTTAAATCAATGCTGGGTGGGGGTCTAAGTTCCAAGCAAATTGCAGTGTCTGTGCTTGGGACATCCTGTCCTCCCCTCCCTCCTATGCAAGTCAGGAAGCTAGGCAGGGGCTGCTGCTTACCCAGCAGCAGAGAGATCTCCCACAGAACAGGCAGCTGGGGAAGTAGTGAATCCAGAGGTTTGGGGTTCTTGGGGAGGATCCACACCATGATGGGTAGGTGGTGCCTCAGTGCCTGGGTGCACTGCTTTGCCCAACGCTGTGGCTGTAGGGTTCTTCTCCCTGCTCTGCTCCAGCCTCTCCCCCACAAGGCAAATCTTCCACTGATCCTGTCAGCAAGGGATAGTGTAGTGTCAATAGGGAAAGTTGGTAAGCCTGTAGGGCAAGGGTAGGGAATCTTCTCCCTTGGCCCTCAGGACCATTTGAAAAATAGGACAAGCACCATGGTTCAGAAAAGTGTTGAGGGATGGGAACCTGTGGAATCTAGATCATGGATCTGACTCACAGATCCAACCCCTAACCTCAGCTCTATTCCTTTCTTCCTGAGTGCACTCCTTCAGTGCTTGAAGGAAGGGACTGAAGCCATGATGGGCCAGATCCAGGAACTGCAAAGGGGCCAAATAAACTGGCCAAGAGTTTCCCAACCCTGCAGTGAGACATCAGCAATGGCTAGTAGCCCAAATCTTTGACAAGCTTGGTAGTTTTAAAAATGTTTTAATTACCACTGATTGCTGATGAGTGAAGTTACATCAGGGTTGAATGAACTGGCATAAATTCAGAGGCAAAAAAGGCAGAGTTGGTCAGGGATTGCTATAATTTACACACTACTGTGACTCAGGCGTAACTCTACTGAAATCAATGGGAGATATTTTGATAAAAACACAGGTGTTAAGTGCAGAGAGAATCATCCGGTCCTACTGGTTAGCTTTCGTACACCTTTAAAAAGTGTACCACTAATGTAATAATGGATTTATTACATTAGACAGGCAAGGTGGTTCAAGCACTGTTTGAGTGTAAAATACTGTAGTGTATAGATGTCTTTTATTTTTTACTTGAATTGAATTATATTTTAAAATGGGCATCCTTATGTTATTTATTTTAGCTGAAGACCTCGAATACCGAATAGTGTCTTTATGCACTACGTGTTTAATTTGGAAAAATTGACTGTATTTTCCTTTTGCTTTAGTAAGTTAATTTTTGTAAGACTTTAGACGGAAACAAACACTATTTTTTAAAAGCAGCTTTTAATCTAAAAGAAGAGGTCAAATATGGCCAAGGTTTTGTAGATTTTAATTTAATTTTTGAAGGACTATGCCATGGCTGTGTTGGTAGCTAAGAAAGCTTTCTTCTCTGCTATCATGCTATCAGGGTGTAACAGATGTGATGGTGACCCGCATTGGCCCAAGACTCACCCGCTCATCTGTTTCCCCACTGCCAGATGTTGGCCTGTGACTGCTCTAGGGCGGGTAGGTGGTTGGCCTGGAATTTGCCCTGGGCCCAATCCTGGGTGACAATCCTGGGCCAAGAGCAAAATCCCCCCTCCCCCCCATTCCCCAGTCTCGCACACCCTCCCCCCCCTTCCATCCTAGGCCCCCAGCCTCTGCTCTCCAAGTCCCCACCCCTGCCGCTCAGCCCCCCTTCCCCAGTGTCTCCCCAGGCTGGAGGCCTGGGATCATGGAAAAAGGGGGGTGAGGGTGTGCGAGGCTGGGGAATAGGGGGGGAGGGGGGTGCACAGGGTGGGTGCACACCCACCCTTCCCCCCATTCCCCAGTCTCGCACACCCTCGCCCCCTTCCATCCCAGGCCCCCAGCCTCTGCTGCCCGACCCCGCCGCCCCGCGCACGCATGTTTACTCACCGTTGTCGTGAACTGGACTGGCACCAGGCAGCACTGCAGTTAGTTCACTGCGTTCAATGGAGGTGCTCGGCAGCGAGATGTGCTCCAGATCGCATGCACAACCGACTGAGTCAGTTCAAGCATGCGCGCTGCAGCACATCCCGCCGCTGAGTGCCTCCAGTGAACGCTCGGGTGAGGATTTGCATTGAGCCCATAGGGCTCAATGCAAAGCTCCCGCTCAGGGAAATTTCATTTCCCAGCAGCGCACTTGGTCTGAACGCTGAGCTGCCCGGCTCGCGTTCAGACTACGTTTGTCCCTTCTGGGACTTCAGACTCTGGAGCCAGAAGGAGTCAAGGCAGAAGCTAGCAGTGCTCACTGACTGAGCGCTCTGTGCCTCTGTCTCTGCCGACGGCTGAAATTGACATCAGAGTGCCACGCTGCTCTGACTGCAAGCCAAGCTGCAGCAGTCCGAGCAGCGTGGTGCTCCAATGTCAATTTCAGCCGCCGGCAGACTCGGCAGAGACAGAGGCAGAGAGCAGTCAGTCAGTGAGCGCTGCTACTGTCAGTGGCACGGGGACGGGGGAGAGCGGGGGCAGGGCACTGCCCCAGGCGCCCTGAGGCTAGGGCCGCTGCTGGAGACAAGACACCACAGGGAACGTCAAAAGGGGACAATGAGTAATCTCCCATCACCACCCACTGGGACCTCCCCTACATGAAACCAACAGAACCACTCAAAAGCAGTCCTGTAGTCATGTCAACAACACCTCATGATCAACTGTATCAAAGTCTGCTGAAAGGGCACAATTACGTTTGTCAATCTCCAGGCATATATCATCCACCAAGGCCATAAGTGCAGTCTCCATGCTATACCTTGAATGAAAGCCTGACTGAAATAGGTCTAGGAATCTGATAGCATCGAGATAAGCCTGAAGCTCCTGGGCAATCACCTATTCAATAATCTTCCCTAAAAGTCAGAATCCAAAGTTGGTTTCTTGAGCAGGGGCCAGACTACCACAGTTTTAAAGGTTTCTGACAATCTACCTTTCCAAAAGGGAGGTGCTGACAACTCCAGTCAGCAACAGCTCCAATGTCTCCCGGCTGGCCTTCCCCAGCCAGGATGGGCAAGGATATAATTCACAACTGGTTGCCCACATCACTCTGAGCACATCCTGTGTATCAGTGGGAGATACTAACTGAAACTGATCCAAACACACAGGACAGAGTTGAGATTTCACAACCCCAAACTCTGACTCTGCAGTCGAAGTAGCAGCACCCATGTCGTGGGTGCTGCTACTTCGACAGACTGGGGGGATTTGGGGTGTGTGTCGCTCTGTGCATGATGACAAAATGGCCTCTCTACTCATGCTTGGGAGGGCTGAAGGAAAGCAGCAGCAATGCATCAATGAATGCATTGCTGCTTTCCTTCTCCTCTCCCAGCATGAGTAGAGAGGCCATTTTGTAAATTTGTGGTTCCACTGGTCGTGGCTACTCTTTTTTAAATAAATGGTCCCTTCGCTGTTTCACTGCTGCTTCCTGCTGTTGCTGGAAAGTAGTTTGTGTGGACAGGCATTTGGCTGCCGGGGATAAGGTGTGGCTGCTGGGGATGATGCTGGTTGGACTCGGGGCCTGCTTTGGTGGGAATGCACTATGCAGCCCCGAAAGGGGCCAAACTGATTTTTAAAAAGTGAACTGTGTTCTTGAACAGGCAGTCTGTTGGTGAAGCTACTAGGGATGTTGGTCTGGATGTGTCTGATTTGGTGGCAATTTATCCCTGAAACTGACCAATTTTTTTTAAAAAGGTCTGTGTGCTTGCACAGGTGTTTGACTGCTGGGGATGCCTTTGGGGGCTTGTGGGAATGGTTTGTTTTGTTTATGTGTGGTTTTCTGGTTTTTATATGGGTTTTGTTCACTTGATGATGTGGAGTGTTAAATACGAATTCCCACCCCCCATCCCTCAACACACACGCAGCAGAGGGTGAGGGGGAATTAGTATTTAATGCCCCGTGATTCAATTGAGGTTTTGAAATCGTGAGATGTAACTGTTAGTGATCTGCCTGCTTTTAAACCTGGCAGAGGAGGTGAATAATATTAATATAACCTGCCTAACTGAAATTACTGGATTAAGTAATGTAATGTCCATCCAAAGTTAACCCTGGGAACTTCTTGCTTCTGGCTGGGTTATGCCCTGGCTCTGCCTACCGTATCCCTGGCTCTGGCCCTAGGCTAGGGTCCGCCCCTAAGCCCACCGGCCTTACTACCCCAGTGCCCCTCCAACATCAAAACCCACCAGCCGCCCCTGCTTGTCTCCTCTCCTGTGTATCTGAGGCTGCTGGGCGAGGTCATTCGGAGGTTTGGAGTGAAGTGCCATCAGTATGCTGATGACACAGCTCTACCTCTCTTTTTCATCCAACCCAGGTCCTGCAGTCTTGGTGTTTTCTCAGTGTCTGGCAGCTGCTGGGTACTGGATGCAGGTGAGCCGATTGAAGCTGAATCCAGACAAGATTGAAGTGATGATGGTTGGCCGACGCTATGACTTGGATGGGATTGGGACACCTGCCATTGAGGGGGTCCGGTCCCCTCTTGTTACCCAGGATTGCAGCCATGGAGTGCTTCTGGACCCTTGCTGCGCCTGAAACATCAGGCTGTGGCTGTGGCCAGAAACGTTTTTACCAACTCTATCTGATCAGGAGGCTGCATCCCTTTCTTTCTGATTCATATCTGTCCACCATCATACATGCTGTCATTATATCAAGGCTAGATTACTGCAATGCACTTTACATGGTGTTGCCCTTGATGACTGTTTGGAAGCTGTAGCTGGCGCAGAATGCAGCAGCCCTGCTCCTTTTGAGGGCAGGTTGCAAATTACAGATCTGCTTTAAAGTTTGCACTGGCTTCCTATAGCTTTTGGGAAACAACTGAAGGTGCTGGTTTTGACCTTTTTAAAACCCTAATGGCCTGGGACCCACATATCTGAAAGACTGTCTTTCCTTCCATGCTCCAGTGCGATACCCAAGTGTTGGGACAAAGGTTAGGACAAAGGTTTACTGGTTATTATTACAACCAGAAGGAACTGTCCTGTTGTCTTGAGACTGCACTGGCTGCTGACACATTTCTAGGTAAATTTTATTGAGTTGGGTTTGAACTCTAACACCCATTATGTACTGAATCGTGTCTTTCATTAGGCCATGTTCAGACATGAAAATCTCAAATGTAACACTCTAACACTCTACATAGTAGATTTCATGTAATTTCCTATCCTTCATATGTTTATTATATAATTTTTTTGTTTCTATAGCAACCCTACCATCTGCACCCTGATGCAAAAAATAAAAATCATCTCCCAACCAAACATTGGACAACATACTGATTACAAAAACCACAATGAAACATTCCCAAGCTGCTAGCACCTTTTCTATGTAGGCCACCTCCTGAAAGAGTTCCTGGCTAAATGAGAGCTAATGCAGTATGCCTAGTAGATTAACAAGTTTTGGTTCTGTCAGACTAAGTAAATTCCAAAGTGATGGGAATCTACTAAGAACACCTTAATCCCCACATTTATAAATGTGAAGACAGTTAGCCTGAGTTTTTCAGTTTAACTCAATTGCTGGAGATATACACGAAGAGATTAGCAATCTCTGGAACCCTTTTTCTGACATAGTGTGAGGGACAGAGATGCCACATAATATCTTCAGAGACTGTACAGTATCCTATAAGTGTTCAAACATTGTGTGTGTGTTATTGAGGAGTACCTACTATGTGGCACCATTTTGTATAGGACATAGAATAATGTGTGGTATGGACTACATGATACAGAGATATCACAAAGTATCCTCACATCTTAATGCTCATTTGTGGTAGATCATCACACCCTAAACTTCCAGAATTTGCACAACATTTGCAGCTTAAAAATTCTCATCCTTCAGAAATATTTCATGAGGAAGCATGCTCTCCAAGAACTCACAACTACAGCATCCTATATTGTTAGGGAATAAATGAGGTTGCTGCCTCAGTTTACCCCAAACGGGATCGAAGGTTGCCTGTTAACAAGCCAAAGTATGTGGGCACAGCTCAACTTTATTGGATAGACACTTAACATCTGGACATGGCAGCGTATGTTACTAGTTGTGAACCTCAGTAACCCAACCTAGGATATCTTACGTGTCAGAGGCCACAGTCGGAGACGCAAGCTGGTTCAGAGGAGAGAGGAGGCCCAGCAGGCAGCTGGCCCAGGAGTCTCTGGATCTTTGAGAGCGACGGTTAGGATCAAAGACCCATGCATCTTACTGCAATGCTAGTGGCCGTTAGCGTCAGTGACAAATGATAAGGGGTTGGGCTCTTCCTTTTATAGTTTTATTTATTAAGAATGCATGTTGCAGGGTCCCCTCTTCCAGGTGCAGCAATTAAGCTGACTATTCATTATGCTATCTCTTGGAGTATAGCCACCAGGGCTATTTTGGAGTTTTAGGGGGGTTTTAAGGAATTGCTGCCTAGTTGTAAAGGGAGGCTCCCTCCTTTCTTACAAACCCCCTTTGTTTGTGTCAGGTCTCTCTTTGTGTTCTCAAAGATAGTGGCTGTCTGGGATTTGTTATTGTGATACATTTTCTGCTGGTGTGTGATTTTTACAAATTTATTCTCATGGGCCTTGTTGATTTGTTCCAGCCTGAGGCCTATGCCTCAAGTTAGCCGAACTGAATTTTTACAGACCTCATCCATCTTGCGTCTGTGACCATGGCCAATACTGCCTAATCAATACATAATAATATGAGCACTCCAAGTGAAGGGTCGTGAAGGGAAAGATACTACGTGGGAGCTACCTCATAGCATCTTCTACACTCTTGAAGTCTTTATATCTGAACAAGGCCTAGAGAAACACAACATCCAGTCTATTCTGGGCTTTATAGTTCAAATCCAACCCCATGAATATAACCTAGAAATACACTTGAAGCTAGCACAGTTTCACAGCTAGAGGACAGGTGTATTCTTCTTCCTACATGAGATAACTAAACAGCAAACAGCTGTATTCTGCATAGCCTGAAGTTCTGTTACATGTAGTGCCAAGTAGACTACATTAATGTAATCTACTCTGGAGGTGACAAATAGATGAATAATAGTGGTCAGGGCTGAATCCAGTAGGAAAGGATGCAATCTTAAAAAAAAGATAGTTATAAAAGAGTTGGGTGACATTTTAGTTACTGCTATTTGGCTTTCCAACAGGATTCCTGCTTTGTAAATAAAAGTAACATAAGTTTGGCATGACTCTTCAAAGTGGCAGCAGATGACACCCCTCTTATTTCCTCTGTAGATTGAATAACATTATCCAGAGTCTCAATGAGTTAGTGTGTTTCCAAGTACCCCCACATCTCAACCAGCCACATACCTCTCAAGCATCACAGATGTTCTGGGACATCCCTGATTTCATACCTCCTTTGTTATCTGTCTCACAATCCTAGAAAACTGCTGTAAAGTCCCACATTAGAAAGGGTGGGGTAAGGGAGAGCAATTAGCAAGCCATCAATGGTGAAAATGAGTTGGATTCTCCAGCCTAAAAGTGCCACACAGATTTCTCCAGGCAAGCTCAAAGCAGCCCCTCCTATTCTATAGATAAGGGACTCTATTGTCCTTTCCTTAATTATTCTTAATTACTATTCTTCTTGCAGATCTTTTAAAAAAAACAAAACCCAAACAACACACTCTGTTTGGAGCATCAGTGTGAAGCTATGATTTTAATAATTTATCTTGGGGGTGGGGGAGGGAAATCAGCAGGTCAAGACTTCAGACTTGGAACTTGTCAAGGGTTGATGTGATTTCTTTAATTAAGTTTCCTTTTAAAAACAATAACAAAATATCAGACCAGTTTCTCTATTAGGCTTATCTGTCAGAAAGAATCCACGCGGAAGGAGAAATAGCTGGAGTGGCAGAAAAGCTTTACTGCTACTACTACTTATCATTTCTATAGCACTACTAGGCATATGCAGCGCATTACAGTCACAGATTTTTCGAGACATGTCCCTGCCCAGAGGCCTTACAATCTAAGATGGGCAAGGATGAGAGGAACACACAGGGAAAGACAGACACACACACATTCCCATTTTACAGATGGGAAATTGAGGCTGAGAGGTTGTGACTTGCCCAAGGCCACCCAGTGAGTTCATTGGCTATGGTGAGCTTCAAACCCTGGTCTCCCAGGTCCAGCACCTTATCCACTACACCACAATGGTAGTTAAGGGAAGTGTTGTAATAGAGCTTGGACATTAAAAACTGGCAGGGCAAGGGTTTAAGTCTAGCTTATGAGAGAGGTTATTGTATCAATATGAGAATCCTTAAGTTTTTTTTAAAAAAATTCAGTCCAGCCTTATAAATAAGCAATGAACTATTTTGAATTTGTAGATATGTATGTATGTATGTATGTACATTTAATGCAAATTATGGCCTGCATTGTCCCACAGTTTGAGAGTCACTGTCCCTCATTTCAGAGTTTAGGAGCCGAGATGTATGCAACCAGGTACTGGGGAAACTGAGGGATTGCTTGTACACCATTATTTATGTCATGACCAATTTTTTTTTTTTTTATCACATTCTGTGAGAACAACACCTGTCCAATTAGAATTCAATCTAAGTTTTTATAATATCTGGCAGCTCTCACTTTAAAATCAGTATTTGAAATATTCACTTTATATATGGAGTATGATTTCAGCTTTATGAACTTGGTTGATTTTACTGTTTGTTACTTCAAAAGATCTAGCGTTCCCTATTTTCTTGCTCCATACCATCAATATTTTTATTACCAGCAAAATGTTCAAATTGGTGATATATGTGGAGGTAGGGAAAATTCATTGTAAGTTGATTTCAAACTCAGTCTTCCAAAAATATCTGACTTCAACTACTAATAAGCAATACGTGATAACTTAGGTAATGCTTTGCAATCGTTATATTGTTAATCTGAGCACCTTTTTTGCAGTACGTATTTCAGTATTAGCATTTTCATTTTACAGATAGGGAACTTATACAGAAATGATGGGACATAGCCCTACAGAACCATATAGAACCCATTGCCCAGCCCCCACTCCTATGCCCCCCCACCCTCCCTTCCATGGACAGTTACCGGCCGCCCATGGATAGGGACTTCCACATGGGGTATTTTCCTACGTAACAGCTCATTGAGCCGCCATCCATTGATCCTTCCTGTGGTGAGCCCCCTCACCATGGGCAGGGTTAGGCCCTGGCACCGAACAAAAGTGATGGCGGCTGGGGAGAGGGCGGGGAACGTGCAGACATGGGACCGCATGGCCCTGCCCCCGCGCTGCTCAGCCTCCTCCCTGACGGGCAGGTGCGTTGGCCTACGAAGCCATTGTGCCTGCACGGAACTGCTCCGGCCAGGGTTAGGTAAAACAGGCCATCACACATGATGGCCCGCTGTAGCACGGTCCGGAGTAGGCTTCCCCAGACTGTGGCTGAGAGCCCAGAGCACATCCCGGGTTAGCCGTGATCCAGGATGTACTCTGTTCCCGCCCATGGTGAACACCTGGCGGGTGGAAGCAGACGTGCACCGTTGGTGGCCACACCATGATAAGTGTGGCCATGGGCGGTGGTGTCACTTTTGAAAATACCCACCTTTCCCAGTGAATCCAGGGCTGAGCTGGGACTTGAATCCTGAGTCTCTCAGCTCCAAGTCCCACACTCTGTCTACTGGATCACATTACACCAAGCCACATCACAGTATACCTGTCCATCCATCTGCAATCTTATTTTGAGATCCTACTGTTACCTCATTAAAATCCCATGTAAACAATCATCTAAAATATGATAAGAGATTGTTTTTATACAGATGATATTTGGAGATACCCTGCTAAACAGGTATATTCTTGTGTATTATGTAAGATGAGGCAAAAATAAAACACCTCTGGGCCCTCTCCCATGAAAAATGTTTGAAGAGCACAACAATAGATGTAACATCATCAAAGCTAATTCACATACTACTGAAGGAGTTATTTCTTAATCAATGAGACCAATCTTTTTACCAAGAAAAAGTCACTTTGATTATTCCCCTTCTATTTTTCAGAGATATCATAATTGAAGGTAAATGCCCTGACAGATTCTGAGAGGATTCCAGCCCTCTTTAATGAGTTAACTGGCGATTTACAAGAAAATCTGGGCTCTGCCCAGCAAAAAAAGGGGGTGGTCCCTGTGGAGCTGTATGGTTTGATAAAGAATGTCGTTCCTTCAAGTCTGCTGTTAACTCGGTAGCTCGAGCTATGAAATTAAATTCTGACAGGCAAAACCTGAGTAAATTGAGGGAGGTTAGGGCCAGGTATAGGAGAATGATTAAGGGTAAGAAAAAGGATTATCAGGTAAAGCAATGGGAAAGGTTGGGAATTGCTGTTGAACAGAAAGATAGTACCACTTTTGGCACCTAGTCAAATCAGGGTTGGGTGTAAATCGACCTATGGCGGACCCGGGGATTCTTGTACAGATTTGGCAGAACCATTATCGGGGTATTTTTGCTAAGGGGGAAGGGAAACTCTCCCAAAAAATTGAACTTTGTTTGTCAGATTGCCCCTCCTGGCATCCAGTGGATCAAAATGAAATATACAATCTTATAGCATTTGTCCCTCTGAGGAAGGCTCCGGGAGAAGACGGGATTCCAGGGGAAGTTTTCAGAATAAACATAGATTGGTGGGTGCTGGTTATCTCAGGATTGTTTGATGGCATTAATGCTACAGGGAAATTCCCCACTGGCTGGAACAACAGTATTGTGGATCCTGTTTATAAAAAAGGTTTGAAGGATAATCCAGAGAATTATAGACCCATAAGTTTATTGGACGTGATTGCTAAACTGTATGGTAAATATTTGTTGGTAAAACTGGAAACATGGGCAGAAAAAGAGCAAATTTTTCATGAAGAGCAGGCGGGATTTCGGTTGGGCTGAGCCACCATAGATCATTGTTTTGTCTTGGAACATTTGATAAAGAAGTATGCCCATGTTAGGAAAAATAATATTTTTGCCGCCTTTGTAGACCTTAAAGCTACCTTTGATTCTATCAGTCGAGACCGCCTATGGGCAAAGTTGGCATTCACTAATCTGGATAAACGTCTTTTGTTTTTGGTACGGGAGCTACACTCGCTGACCCATATGAGGATAAGGGTGTCAAGGGAAGGAATTCTATCTGAAGATATCCCAGTCTTTGAGGGTGTAAAGCAGGGGTGTGTGCTTGCCCCTTTCCCCTTTAAATTCTACATAAATAATATAGTGGACGCCTATAGAGAGGAGCTGACTTTTGCACCAAGGATTGGTAGGAGGGCTCTTCCGATTTTGTTATGTGCAGATGACATGGTGCTGTTGTCAGTTGCTGAAAATGGGATGCGACGGGCCCTGGTAGTGCTAAGCACATATTGTCAAGAAGAAATGTTAAAAATCAACTATGACAAAACTAAGATTGTAGTCTTTGCCAAGCGGGTGCGTACCCGCCATTGGGAATTGGATGGGCTTAAGATAGAGCAGGTCCCCTGTTTGCGGTACCTGGGATTGTTGTTTGCTGCCTCTGGAGCTTGGTCACAACACATTGCAGCTGCTAAACTAAAAGCACAGCATACAGCTGAAGGAATTTTGGTTTTTTGGGCTACCCAGGGGGGAAGGATGGTGAAACCTATTATCCGCCTACTCAGTCACAAATTAATTCCCCAAGCCCTTTATGGGGCGGAACTATGGGGATTGGAGGAAGCTCCCTTGGTGGTGGCGCAAAACAAGATCCTCAGATGGATTTTGGGGGTACCCAGCTATTCCCTGGTACATCTTATGAGGGTAGAAACAGGTATTCTACCTGTGATAGCCAAGGCTCAAGTTTCTATTTGCAATTTTGGGGTGAGATTAATGAATATGTCTAAAGAGAGTCTCCCGTTTGCTTGTTGGGAGAAACGAGCAGGCCTTAAGACTAGGCTTATATGGAGGTCTCGCTTTACCAATCTTTTGAGTAGAATTGGTTTCTTCCTTGAGGTATTGAGGGGGCTTTCTGTTGGACAAGTGAAAAGGCTTCTTGCGCTGCAAATAGCAGACATATATAAGCAACAAGGTATTGCGCAAATGGCTGTATTGGTAGTTGCCCCTCATTATGGGAACTTTAAATCTATATATCAATTGGAACCATACTTACGTTCTATTTCCAGCTTTATTCTGAGAAAAGCGCTTACGTTGGCCACATTCCAGCTTATGGCCTCAAGAGTCTTAGATGGGCGGTTGAGAGGAATCCCATATGCTCAAAGGTTTTGTGATTGTGACCAGCATGTGGAGGATTTGGGGCACTATCTCTTCGATTGTGCGCTGACTTCAGATATCCGCCAACAATTTAGGGGGGTGTTGCCATTTGAGTCTTGGGGGTGGAATCAGGAGCAAAAGTTTGTTTACATCTTGGCAAATACGAACGTAAGGAAAATGTATAGAGCTGTAATTTTTCTTCTTCTGGGTAAAAGAAGGAGGATGGAATGTGTGGAGTCCTAGAGGGGAGAAAGGTTTGGTTTTTTGTTTTGTTTTTAAGACGGGGACTGAAGGTCTATGGCGAATTAAGGATTTAACTATCTGTATTATTTTATAGATATGCACACTTGCTGTGTGTGTATCCTGTTATCCTCTATACAATTTTTGTTAAGTGCATCAACCAAATGGATTTAATTATTGACCAAATTATGGATTTAATTATCTGTATTATTCTATAGATATGTACACTTGTGCTGTTTGTGTATCCTGTTACTTTTTATAAAAAAAATTTGGTATGTTCATCGACCAAATGGTCGTGACAATAAAGATTTACTACTACTACTATCATCATTGAAGGCCTCCTCCTTCCTCTTCAACTCTCTGGAGATTAAACACATCACACCCATTTTTACTACAGAGTAGCATTTTGTATCATGAACCTCAGATGTATTATACCGTCAATGTTGAATTTTGCTCCTTAAGTAGCATTTTCAACCCAAGTGTACGAAAAGCATGAGTTAGACCCCATAAATCATAATATTACCTTAAAAAGAGATTTTTAACAATAAAAACTTAGATTCTTTTTATTTTTCAGCTTTTTTGGTAACAAGTGCAGTCATCTTTTCAAGGTTTTTATTTCATGAGAGTTAGAAACCTCAAAAAGTGAAATATGAAATTTTCATAATTTTATCACAAGTCTTGTGAATTTAGCCTTTAAGAAACTATTAAAATTATTAAACTTGCAATAAAATCACAAGAGTTAGCAACCTTGCTTTCAGTTTAAATTGGTCCACAGATATTGAACACACATCTTCCATGCCTCAGTTTTCTGTGGCTACCCACAGTCTCAATGTTCTATCATTTTTGTGAGAATAAAAAACCTTTCAAGAAGTGCCACCTTCATGTATTTTCAAAGTTGAACTCCTCAAACAACAACAAAAAACTAGTCTTCCCAAGAATTCTAGCAGCAATAACTCTGAACTTCATTCAGCAATAAGATCCACATTTCATGGTTTTACAGTAAACCATCTTGCAATTAATTTAAAAATCTGTGGTAGAAAAAGATTCTCCTTAAAGGCAAAGAATGTTTAATACATAAGCCTGAGCTCCACTGTAGATTGAAAGTAGACATATACCTTGCTGGTATGAATCTTTGACAAAGTGCCAAGTGCTGCATTGCCAAAGGTATTGCATTTCATTTATTTCTTTAGGCTCAATAGTGGTTACTGGTAACATATGTTTGTAGGGTGTCAGTTCTGATGGAATTTTTTACCTGGCCTATGTCCAAGTAATGTTGGTATGTGTTTAAAATGCTTTCAAAAATAAATCAGAGTTCTGTGTTTTTGCAATAGAAATGCTAGGGACAATGATAGACTCATTTGCCATCATATTTTTCTACAGTCAATTTTGATGATGAAGTATAGCTTTAATTCTTTTTAACTATTAACAAATTTGATAGAGTAAACACTATCCATGATAAAATCTAGTGTGTTGAAGGACTGCACATACATGAAAATATCCGCATAAAAGCCTAGCTGACAAACATTCAGATTTTTACCTGTATCCAGCATAACCAAGTTTGTTCTCTTTGTGCATGATTACAGACTCAGTTGATTTGTCAGTAACATAATAACTTAAATACAGCAATTTTTAAGGGCTTTTTAAAATTTCATTTTGAAGAAATTTAACACTACATCAGTTTGTTACTTTCCCATGGGTCAAATTTTGCCCTGGCTATTCATACCTTTGGGTGAAAACAGACATGTCGCTAACCACCCTTGGTGGTTATTTATGCATGTTGCAGGGCTGTATTGGTTCCCTATGCAGCCCTGAAACATGCATAAATGACCACCAAGGGTGGTTAAAGGGTGGTTAGCATCGTGTCTGTTTTCACCCTTGTCTCTGAAACTGTGTAGTTTTGCTTGGTTTTATTTTAAATCCTGGGAATTTAAACAAGAGGCCTGGATTTTTTCTCTTTGGCACCATCTCCTCCTTCCTTTGGATCCAAGGGTAAGGTAACCAGTTTTTTAAAATCTCAGTGAGATGCCCCTGCCACCACTTATTTGCATAAACATATGTTAATTTATCTAAATTATGCACATTTAAAATAGCTCATTGCCTAACTTAGAGGAAGAAATGGAGCCTTTTTGTTTTGTTTTTTTAAAACTAAAACAGCAAACATTAAGTGAATTCAATTAAATGCCAGCCTGTTTCATAAGACAGACTTCAACCATTATGTTTCATATTTCCATTTGAAATAATTATCACTTGACTTATAGGAACAGCTGCTGGCTTTTTCTACATGCTGGACACCCATAGAGCTACTCTCTCTCGAGTGGACCCTAATACGCCCATTGCATGATAGTCAAATTCTGGTGTGGATTCTTCGGGAATGTAGTGATTGATAGCCCAGTACGGTGTGGATTCTCTGATCTCCCACATCTCCTCCTTGTCCTTCTCCTCATCCTCAAACTTTGATAAAGACAATGTGTAAAAGAAAAACATGCCTTCACCAATAGCTGCCATTTGAAATTATTTGTCATCAACAAATTGTTTTCATTAAAGAAAATCATTAAAACACCTGTAGAGGGAAAAAAACTATATTTCCTGACCCTTAAAACCACAACCTCAGGCTCAATTAATGTAAAAATAGTTTAATACAGAATACCCTCTCAATGCAAATATGCTCACCACAGGTCAATCAATGCAAAGCTTTGCATGATGACACAATTTATTTACAGTATGTTTAATACTGGGAAAAAATAATAATGGGCTGAGTAAAATGCCCATCTTAATTTGCATATATATATATCTTATTTATAAATTTAAGGTTTTCCCTTCCAAAGCTTTCCCACTTGAGCTACAAAAGCAACTTCAGTTTACTGTTTTCAGTTTAGGGCCTGGAGCAGCAGTTCCCAGTTTCTTTGCTGTGTGGTTCCATTTTTGAGTCTTGAACATATTACCATAACCCCAGACAGCACCAAAGCCATGCAAACTTATACCAAATATCAATCAGAATTGAGAGATATGACCCCATCTAGGGTTGCAATTGATGGTTTGGGAAGCTCTTCCATAATAAATAATTTGCATACTGACTCATGAAATAGCTGTTTGTTGGAGCACTCTTGCAGCACTAGCTTTGTGGCACAGGAGCAAAACTTTGTCTACTCTAGTGTTTCCCAAATTATTTTGCCTCATGCCTCTTCCCAAATGAACTCTACCATTCATGCCCCCCTCATTCCCATCTGCAGCTGAGGTGATGGTAGGGGAATGGGGAGGAGTTTGGGTTCTTCCCTTGAATCAGATGATAGGGGGGACGAGAGAGGTACCCTATGTGTGGGAACCGGTCTACCATTTGTTGCAGCTAATTCAATGCTTTGACTTGAGAATTCTCAATGAGGATGCCTTGCGTGATCCTTTGTTTTTGTTTTTTTTACTTTTTTAGGCACTCAAGGGAAAGGCAAGGTCGATTTGATTCTGGTTCAGACAGAGGCTCTGGGGTATTATAAGGGGGTAGAGTTGAAAATACGACCAGAAAGCGACCATGTGGCCTTGATAGTGCGTATGATAGCCCAGGGAGCAGGGGCCCCTGCAGAGGACACTAGGGAGTGCCCCCGTGCGTTCAAAAGACTTTCCCCAGTAGCATTAATTCAAAAGATGTATTTTGGAAAGAGTTGTTCCCCTTACTAATAGTTTAGTTTACTCTAAGGACCTGATTGTCTTACTCCCAGCTTACGAGGAATTTCTGGGACTCCTCCACCAATCCCTGTCTGTTGTTAACAAGAAGGAGAGGAGACACCATATAACCCACAATCAGTGGTATAGCCCAAAATGTAGGGATATTAAGCATCAGTTGGCGCGACTGAAGAAAAAATGGGTCCAGAATCCTACGGAAGTAGCAAGAGCTGATTTTATACACATGAGGGCCTGCTACGCGAGGTTGATCAAAACTACTCGGGCTATGTATTATAGTGCGCAGTGGGCTAAGATGGCGGTGGATATTTCCACAGGAAACTTGGGCCGTTTTTGGGCCTCCCTGAATAGGATCCTCAATCCTAGGCGGGGCATGGGTTGTTTGGTTCCTATGAATGCCCAATGGGAGACCTTTTAGGGGGAATTATATTCAGAGCAGGAAGTGGGGTTGGAAGACTTTTCTACAGGAGGCATAGTGGGACCCCCTGTGGAGGAGCGAGGGGATGATTTCTCAGAGATAAAATTATTAGGGATGATTATGGGCCATAAATCCAACAAGGCCCCGTGGCCTGACCACCTCACTGCAGAAATATTGCAGGCAGCGCCGGCCTGGTGGGCCCACATTTTATTTAATCTGTTTCAAGTATTAAGTGGGGGCGGTGGGGTGCTGCGATCTTGGCAGTAGAGTATTATTGTCCCTATATTTAAAAAAGGGAACTTTTGGGACTCAGCCTGTTATAGGTCTATTAGTCTTTTGTCAACAGTAGGGAAGCTCTTTGCCAAGATCTTGAGGAAAAGATTGGAGAAATGGGCAGAGGACAGGGCGATTATCCCCAATGAGCAGTTTGGGTTTTGGCCATGCAGGTCTACAATGGATTGCTGTTTCATCCTACAGCATGTTATCCATAAGGTTCACAAAATTAGGAAGGGGAAAGTATTTTTGGCTTTTGCCGATCTTTCCAAGGCCTTCGATACGGTATCGAGGGGCCGTTTGTGGGCCAAATTGAAGGCCTTGGGTATAGATCTAAACCTTTTGGCTGTAATATCGGACCTTTACGACAATAGTGTAGCAAGGGTGAGGATTGGGGACCAGACCTTCAGTGTGCCCATAGCAATTAAGGGAGGGGTCCTCCAGGGCTGCATTCTTGCCCCCCTACTTTTTAATCTTTACCTTTCCAGTCTCCCAGGATTTATGTTGGGTGTGGATACTCACTCATCTAGCTCTCCTTCAGTTTGCGGATGATGTAGTTTTTTTTATCCCAAACAGAAGTGGGTATTAGGAGGGCTCTGGAAATTTTTTCCCCAGTACTGTACCCTGAATGGTCTGACTCTGAATGTTTCTAAGACCAAGATCATGATAATTGGTAAAAGAGTTTTGTCCCGGGGTTGGAATTTTAGTATAGGCCAAGTAGATGTAGTTAGTTCCTTCAATTATTTGGGCATGACATTTAGCTCTAGGGGGACCTGGAATGCCCATTTACATAACAGGGCGAATGCTGGTATGCGAGCACTTAGTGCCCTTTTGAAGGCGGTAAAGATCTCCAGAGGTGTACAGGTATCAAAATTATTGAAGGTTTACGCAGCTAAGATCCCTCCGTTCCTATTGTTCGGGATTTAACTTATCCCGTTAGTGGATACTAACCCACTTGAGAAGGTGCAGAATCTTTTTCTTCGACATTTATTGGAGGCTACACCTGGGATACCCGGAGCTGTCCTAAGGGCTGAATTGGCAATGCCTTCTATTATATCTTTAGCCAAAAAGGCATATGTGAGATACTGGGTGAGGTTGGTGGCTCAGCCAGAGACAGCTTTGCCTCTCCAGTGTCTCAAGGAGGAACTTTCCTACCAGGGCTTTAGGGCTTATCCCTGGCTTAGTTACCTCTGGCGCTTGCTCTCGGAATCTGGGTTTTCCTTTCAATATATTAAGGGTAAATCTCTTGCGGCTATTTGATCAGAGTTATTGGGAAGGATACAGGACATGGCTAGTCAGGACCATATAGCGGGAGTGGGGAATTGGAAAGTAGCACCATTGCTGGGATCGTTTAAGTCATCCTTTTGTTTTGAACCATACCTGGACTTGTTAGGAAGTCGTAAGCTTCGTAGAGCTTACATGATGCTTCTCTGGCAGTTAGTAAGGTCAGCTGTCATTGAGGGTAGATACAAGGGGACCCCCTATGATTGTAGATTATGTACATGTTATAGGGCAGAGGTAGATTCGGTGGAACATTTTTTACTGTGATGTTGATGCCCTTCGGGCAATATGGCTTACCCCCTTATTACCAGAGGGATGGTCCTTTGACCGGAAGGAAGCCTACGGGTTTTTGCTTACCTTGCCTCAGAAGGAAGCAGTGGTTGCTTTAGCTACCTTCATGCATTTGGCAATCAAGAAAAGGTCTTGTATTCAAGGGAAGCTCGCCACTAGGGCAAAAGGAAATGTGGATTTACCTCCTCAGGATTTCACCTTAGGAGTACTGTGGTTTTATTACTAGTTATTTATTCTTGTATTTTACGTTTAATATTGACTGTACTAGTCTGGGGGGGGGGGTTAGGTTTTTTTTTCCTTTTCTTGTTTTACTCTTTTGTAAAATTTTGTATCTGTATATTTGGCCATGGCGGAAGCCAGTGCTAATAACATTGATTGATTGATTGGGTTCTTTGGTGTGTAATAAGAGGCTCAAAGTGAATCTTTTCCCATAGTCATGCATTTGTAAGTGGGGGATTCTTTGGTGTGTACTAAGTACTCAGCTCATCCTATAGCATTTTCCAGTCAAGGCCCCTGTAGGGTTTTTCTCCTGTGTGGATCCTGTAATGTTTATTGAACGCCAAACTTATACCGACACTTTCCTCACAATATAAGGTTTCTATCCTATGTTACTTAAAACAGACTAGAACCTTTGTCCTGACAATTTCCTTTTCAAAGCTCTCCTACCTGACCTACATGAACAACTGCTGTTTCCCCCTTTTTTATTCAGATAAATGCATTGCATATCACTTAAACAGCTGGTTTTAGACCTTTGTATCAGCACTGACAGTGTAGCTTAGTAGTTATGCTTTGGGGCCACTACATTCTTTTCTTAGGTTCTTTTACTTGATATGAGTCTGTATCAGCTTATTTAGAAATGAGAGAACAAGTTCCTTACTCTGCAGAATACAGGGTTGGTTGAAAGGGGAACAAGTGAAAGAGGAAGCTCAGTGAGTGGAAGTAAGATTCCAACTGACAACCACCTGTGCCCCAAGCGTTTGGTGAGAGAGATGGGTAGGGGGAGGGATGGGATAGGGTGGGGGGAATTGATGGGTTTATTGTTTGTTTTAAGTTGTATTTTTTTATATATACTTTTATATTGTGCGCCACCCCAAGCTGCCTTTGGCTGCAGGGGGCGGGATAAGACATTTTTTATAATAATAATAATAATAATAATAAAAAATAAGAATCTGTCAGTCTGTCTGTGTATGTCTCTCTTTCTCTTTCTTGTAGAGCAGGACTTTAAAACATCTTGCCTAGCATCACAGGGGCAGTTGGGCCCACAGTGACCAACATAGCCTAAAGCATGATGTCTGGTCACTTTATCCATGGGAAGAGGAGGGAGCAAGGGGCCTATGGGTCCTTAGCCATGAGCTCTCTCTGCCCAACCCCAACCCCTAATCTCCAGTAGTATACACTCATGCTCTCTCCCCATTTCCCTTTTCCTGCTGCTAGGCAGTGTCTTCTGCCACCGAAGGCAACACAGTGCCATTCTCCCTCCCTTCCATCTCTCCTTCCCTTGATGGTCACTGCCTTGTGCCTTACAGACATGGTGGATTTGATTTAAATCAAGTTGATTTACCCAGAGGTACAAGGATTTCTTGAAAATATTCCCAAACAGGGTCTCTTTTACAACCTGATTCCATAGTAGGTCCCCCCCGTCTAGTTCTCTCATTGGAAATCTAATCAGTGCAGAGGCTATACTCAGAAGAAATTTATCTCTCAAAGATTTCTGCTTAAAATGTTGCTCCTTTCTGCTGCTCCTCCCTTTTATATCTGCTCTCCCAGACCCACTGCACTCCAACAATCCCAGACTCTATGGGTGCAATCTAACAGGCTGCATACGCGGCCCGCCGGCACAATGCCCGGCCAGGCAGTGGACGCACATTTGCACATGCATGCCCCCCGTGCAGCAAGCTTCTTCGTGCAACAGGGAGCCCCTGCTGCTACAACCTCCCCCCCCCCCGCAAGCCCACACACCCCACAGCTCGGGGGGCTGGAGCAGGCACGACTCCTGCTCCATCCCCCGGGCTGCAGGGTGTGTGGGCTTGAGGGGGTCGTATCATATGGGGTGCCCTGTTGCGCCAAGTGGCTTGCTGTGTGGAGGGCGCACATGCGCAAATGTGCACCGGCGTATGTTAACTGTGCCTAGCGTAGGCACAGTTTATTATGGAGTGTTGGATTGCATCCTATGCATTTACTCATTCTTTTGCACTTATAGAGATTGAAACGGAGAGAAGGATTTTACTCTGTGTACAGAAACGTGCATAAAGAAAAAACAAAAATGTTTACTTTAGCTGTTTTTCAAAAGTGTTAGTCCTGTCAAACGGTATGGTTGGCAAATAAAAGGATGGGAGCCTTTCTGGAGGGCGAGGATAGAGGGGCAGCTGTTGGGGTCATGCTGCTACTTAATGTGAGGTCAGTGGAAAATAAAATTTCTGTCATCCATGGTTTGATTCAGGATGAGGTTGGTGACCTCTTATGCATTACAGAGACCTAGTCAGACAAGGCATCTGGGCCAGTATTGTCCCAGTTGGTGCCAGCCAGGTGCAACATCAGCCAAGGCTCGGGGGATGGAGGGGTGGAGTGGCCATGCTCTGTAAAGACACCTTGCCCTTTTGGAGGTATCTGGTGCCTAATTCATCTGATATAGAGTGTGTCCACCTTGTGTTGGATTTGGCTGACGATAGATTGAAGATTGTCTTGGTGTACCGACTACCCTGCTGCACAGTTGATTCCCTGACTGTTTTAGCTGAACTGGTCTTAGAGGTGTTGTTGAGATCACCTAGACTTATTGTCTTGGATGATTTCAACATACATGCTGAGTCTGGCCTTTTAGGTACAGAGGAGGCGTTTGTGGCCACCAAGGGCTTATCCCAAATAGTAACGGACCCTGACACATGAGGTGAGACACACATTGGATTTGATGTTTTGCACCAGCTTGGAAACACAGGTTCTGATTATTGGGGATGTTGTTATAACACCTTTGTCATTGTTGGATCATTACCTCCTGAAGGCTCTGATCCCATCCCCTCTATGCCCTCATTAGTGTGGTGGACTGGTCACCATGAGTAGGGCGCTGTCATTTCAGCTGCAGGGTCAGAGTTTGGGGTTATGGAAGCTCAGTGTTGTCCTGTTTATTTGGATCAGTTTCAACTGGTATCACCTACTGATGCGAGGGAGGTGGTTGGGGTGATGAGGGTGACCATTTATGACTTAGATCCTTGCTCATCTTGGCTGGTGAAAGTCAGTCAGGAGACACTGGGGCCATTATTGGATGGGGTTGTCAGTGCCTCCCTATAGGAGGGTGTGTGTCAGAGACCGTTAAAACTGCAGTGGTCCAGCCCCTGCTTAAGAAACCATCTCCGAACGTTGAGTTTTCAGCCAGCTATCAGTCTGTCTCTAACCTTCCCTCAAAAGGGAAGGTTATTGAACTGGTGGTTGCCTGGCAGCTCCAGGCTCATCTCAGATTCCTGGACCTGTTTCAATCAGGTTTTCAGCCTGGGTATGGCATGGAGACTGCGCTTGTGGTTTTGGTCAATGATCTGTGCCTTGAGATGGATAAGGGGAATTCTACCCTGTTGATCTTTTTGGATCTTTCAGCGGCCTTTGATGCAGTTGGTCATGGGGTGTTGTTGACATGACTGTGGGACCCTGTCTCTTATACACATCTAGATGTGTATAAGAGACAGGTGCAGGACTGCTCTTGAGTGGTTCTGTTTTGGGGAGGTCCCAGTGGGTGGTGGTGGGCGATTATTCATCATTCCCTCAGGACCTTCCGTACAGGTTCCTGCAAGGTTCTAGTCTGTCTCTTCTCTTGTTCAGTGTGTATCTAAGGCTCCTGGGCAAGGTCATTCGGAGGTTTGAGGTGAGGTGTCATCAATATGCAGATGATGACACTCAGTTCTACCTCTCTTCTTCATCCAACCCAGGTCCTGCAGTCTTGGTGCTTACCCAATGCCTGGCTGCTGTCAGGGAGTGGATAAAGGTGAGTCAATTGATGCTGAATCCTGACAAGACTGAAGTGTTGATGATTGGCCCGTCTTGTGACTTGGAGGGTTACTGTTGGAGGGGATTGGGATACTTGTTATTGATGGAGTCTGAACCCTCCTGCAGGTTCCATCTGCTATCTTTGTAGGACGGGGGTTCGCAGAAGGGCGTTCTCGGTGATGCCCCATTTTTGTGGAACTCCCTTCCTCAAGGAGGTTTGTTTGAGCTTAAGCCTAATAGTCTTCTGGAAAAAGTATTTGGCAGGCGGGGTAGGGATTGGTTGGGTTTTGGGGTAGGTTGAGGGGGAGTGTGGGAGTTTTGAGGTAAGGGTGGAAGTTTTTATTGCATTAATATTATTGTTTTTGTTTTATGGATTGTAAGTTGCCCTGAGCCTCTGCAGGAAGGGCGGCATATAAATTTGAACAAATAAATAAATAGGTAAAACAAATCTGTTAACAGGGGGTGATTTCAGATGTACCGGGCCCAGAGGGCCGCCATGCTGAACCACGGACCGGGATCCGTTTAGAATCCCGGTCAAGAATCAGTCTGGCTGTCCTGTAGACGTGCCGGCCTGATTCCTACTGGAGATCGGGGAAGGGCTGCACGGTGCAACATGTGGCCACACAGCCCCATCCCCACGCTCCCCCGACTGCCTGCCCTCCGGGAGACGGGCAGGCGCAGCGACCAATCCAGCCCCTGCGCCCAATCACGTCCTGTGGTTGGGACCATGATCTGGGATGGGCCAAACGGAACAGATGTAACATTTGGCCCATCCCGGATCGTGGCCAGTCTAACCACGATTCTGGACCTCCGGGCGGCCGGAGGTCCAGAACCGTGGTCATTTTGATCCCCGCCAGTGGTTCACTGTGGTGAACATCTGGCGGGGAGCAAACAGACGTAACGGGACAAACGGCCACCACAGGGGATTCACCGTGGTTGACCGTGGTCTCGTTTCGTCTGAAATTACCCAGGGTTTTCAGCTGTGAAGACACAGAGATTCACAGCCTGGGAACTGAAAGTGAAATTATCAGAGCTAAATAAGGTTGAAAATACAAAAGCATGAGACTAGAAGTGAGTTCTATGTTTAGAGATGCCAGATGGGATCTTCTATACTGAAAGCTGGGTTCTAGTGAGTTCAGTGACTTTCTTTACCAATCTATAGAGCAGCTTCTGGAACCCCCAATATAGTGCATGGCTTATTGTGCCCTGTTTTATAAAGCTTTTCCAAAAAGGATACATGACTATATTGTCTCAAGTAGTATATGATTTAAACTTATTATCTTTGAGCTTTAACATATTTTGTGTTGAAATTTATATTTAAATAGGTTTATTTATTTATTTTAAAAAGAGAACCTTAATAACAAAAATAAAAATAAACTTAAATTAAAAAATCTTTTTTTAAAGAAAAATAAATCATTTATTTATTTATTATTTAATCCACCTTATTTACAGAGGATACCCCTGCTGGATACAGTCACGGGGCATGGGCTGGGAGGGAGTATTAATTGGAAGGTGGAGGAAAATAATGGCTTTATGAGAGTGGAATGCCATGACCCTTGGTGAGAGGGGTTGTAAGCTACTCACCTTGTTGTAAGCTACTCACCTTTTTTTTATAGGGAGCAGTATAAATCTAGAATGAATAGAATAGAAGAATGACTGCAGAACCACAGGCCCTCTGACTTAATGTAGAACACATATTATGGCAACAAGCCATGGTTTCCCCGACCCAGGTTGGGTTGACGGCCTGGAAACAGATATGATAGCTTGCTGTGGCCTGCTTTGGCCCAGTCAGGCAGGCCTTAGCCCGCTGTGGCCTTGGAAGTTTTCTGAGGTCAGAGCCCAAGTTAGCCACCAACATGGTCCAGGGCAATCCTCGGCCAACATTTGGTGGCACCTACATACATGTGCAGGTGAGGTCTGGTCCAGAGCAGGTTAAAGCAGGGCAGAGAGGTCTGCTGTCATGTCTGTTTTTACCCTTAAAGCTGAATGGTTCCTTGAAAAGCTGCAAGGTTGGGAGGCAAGGGCTGCAGACCTTCCAGAGGAAGCACTGATATCCAGCATGGTGGTATGAAGGTTGGTGAGGATCTCTGTAAGGTAATCCTCACAGAGATTCCTTACCTATGAGAGTTTTTTGCAAAGAGGAGTATCTGTTCTGCATGTTACCCTGCATGTTATCTGTTCTGTCTGGTATCCCCGTAAGTGTGCGTTTGTCTGAATGGCTTTTGATTAAAAATTTCCCAAAGTGGACAGTGATTTTGGATGCCTAACCTCCAACACCCAAAGTTCTGACTTTTTGAAAGGAATTGAGCACCTACAGTTGACTTCAACTGTGGATGCTCTGCACTTGTGAAAATCAGGATAAAGATATCTCAAGTTGTGCACTCAAAAACTGAACTACTCAAGATCATTTCCACTTGGAAAATACTTAAGCATCTATTTCCCTGTGTTTGGAAGAGTACTGAATGTAAAATATAGACATGAGGTTTATAACCCACAGGGTCAAATTCCATTCTTTTATATTAGTAGAAAAGCACCAAAGGGAAGAGAGTGCTAGGATTTCATAGCAGAATCTGACTCATATCTTTAGCCAGTGGTGAACAGCTTTGAAAATGTAGCTAAAGATAACATCAGCAACACAGTATGTATTTACAGTATATTTAATGCTGGTGATTCTGTGTACAGAATTAGCACAGAATCACCAGCATTAGATGTATACAGTATATTTAATGCTGGTGATTCTGTGCTCAGTTTTTCCATCTGTGAGGTGGCATAATTTAGAATGATTCTGGATTTTATAATTTATGGATAATATTATTATTATTATGATTAACAAACATTTATATAGCGCCAGCAGTGTACCTGGCACTTTACAAAGTAATAAAATAGACACGGTCCCTGCCCCTAGGGCTTACAATCTGAGAGACAGGAGCTGGGGGAGAGACTTAGGAAGGGGAACAGAGGGAGAGACAAGGGGTCTAACATTCATGAAGATGCGAGGTCTCAAGTGCACGTACTTGGCTTGGTTACGATGAGAATGACAGCAGGCAGGTCCATGTTGCAAGGATAAGGGTAAACCGATCGTAGGTATAGGAATAGTGGCTCAGCAGGATAAAGAGTCAGACAGAGCAGAGCGAAAGAGGTGAGTTTTAAGGAGAGATTTGAAGGTATGAAGGGAGGGGGCAAGGCGGATGTGGACAGGGAGGGAGTTCCAGGCATGGGGGGCAGCAAGTGAGAAGGGACGAAGGCGCTTAGGGGAGCAGGGAAGGCGTGGAAGGGTGAGAGAAGGGACAGAGGAGGAGCGAAGTGCACGGGCTGGAGTATGGAGGGCGATAAGTGCAGAGAGGTAGGGGGGAGCAAGGTTGTGAAGAGCTTTATAGGTGAAGACTAGGAGCTTGTGCAGGATTCGTTCAGGAAGGGGAAGCCAGTGAAGCGAAGAGAGGAGGGGCTGCACATGGTCGAAGCGACTGGCGAGGTAGATGACCCTGGCAGCAGAGTTTTGGACAGAGATGAGGGGAGAAAGGTGAGACCGGGGAAGGCCAGTGAGAAGGAGGTTACAGTAATCGAGGCGAGAGATGACCAGAGCATGAACAAGAGTTTTGGCAGACGAGACAGAGAGAAAAGGGCGAATCTTAGCAATGTTATGGAGGGAGAAGCGACAGGATTTAGCAACAGAGTCAATGTAGGGTTTAAAAGAAAGGGGTGAGTCAAAGATGAAGCCTAGGCTACGGGCTTGGGGGACAGGCAGGATGGTGACTCCATCAATAGTTATTGACAGTGAGGAAGGAGAGGAAGGATGAGGGGGGAAGATAAGGAGTTCAGTTTTAGCCATGTTGAGTTTGAGTTGACGTTGAGACATCCAGGTAGAGATGTCAGAGAGACAGTTGATGAGACGAGCTTGAACAGAGGGAGAGAGAGAGGGAATAGAGAGATAGAGTTGAGTGTCATCAGCATAGTGGTGGTATTGGATAAGATATTTATATAGCATAATGGTACTTTAAGATAAGTACTTACTGCATACCATCTACTGTGCATAGGCAGTAGCAAATATTTACTACTTCCAAGTTCCATCATATAACTGGAAGCTTGATAATAACAGCTCATATTTTTTTTACTAAACTGATAATGTGATATTAATTCAGATAAAAAAGAAGTAGCCCGACCAGATTCCTATGTTTTGTCCCAGGTTTGAAATTTTATGAGAACCAGACTATGCATTCCTCTGCTGTTAGAGAGTATTATTTTCAGAGATGCTAACCTGTTAGTGATTAACCCAGATTGGTGTCTTGAATGCTTGTGGTATCAGAAAGCCTTTCCCTGTGGACTTCTCCAGTCCAAAGAGAATTTCAACATTTGCACTTAGAAAAGATGACCTAACCCCAAGAATGTTCAAAATTAAGGTTCAAGAAGTCCTACTGTAAGCAATGGGAATTTTGCCTGAGTAAGGACTGTCATGTTTGGCACTAAGATATTTCTTTGTAGCAGTTCATACAGATGTTTAAACTAGCTGAAATCTTATGGTCTAATTATGATCAAAGCAAAGGATTAGAATCCAAAAAGGCCTGTGTTTCTAGTCTGAGGTAATCCACAAACTCTTTGTTATCATCTCTATACCTCAAACAAACTGGAAAATGAACTGAAAAGTAAGATTCCAGTCAAAACTAAATGCTGCTTTTCTAGGAGTGGAAACTGAAGAATATTAAATACAGTATGCAATAGGACGTAAATTATTATTAATTATTATTATTATTATTAGCTTTTATATAGCATCAGCAATGTACCTGGCACTTTACAGAGAATAAGAAAGACATGGTCCCTGCCCGAGAGCTTACAATCTAAAGACAGGGGTAGTGGAGACTGGGAAGGGGGAACAGAGGGAGAGACAAGGGATACAACATTCATGAGGATTCGAGAACTCAGGTACACGTTCTTGGCTTGGTTACAGTACATTGGGAGTTTGCAGATAACAGGTGGGGGATAATCCTGGGTGGGGATGATTAGCAGGAATTAGGAAGGGCGGAGGAGAAGAGGTGGGTTTTGAGGAGGGATGATGATATCAGACTTAATTTTACAAGTTATCTCTGATCATTATGGCATTACAATTGGTAGTGTCTGAAGGCAAATTACGTACTAAATTTATATTGGCCCTTACCACTCACTGTCTACAAGATGCTCTCTATTGCCCTGGCCTCGCTGATCACATCTTAGCTATGTTGGTTTGCCTTAATTTTGTGTGTGCACAGCTCTCAGCTTTGATCTCTTTCTAGCCATTTGCTTTACAGCCAGTTCCTTTAGCTCCTCCAACTGGTTCGATACTGGGATTTCTCTTATAGTTAAGATAGTATAAATATGATGCTTTCAAAATTTAGTTTTAATGTTGATGTCATAAATTGAAATAACTTTATTTATACAGTGACGCATACATTTGAAGTGTGGGCATACATCTCTTCTCTGTATGTATGTATGTATTCATATCTCTGAGGGGTATAAGTACAGCCCATAAGTACATGCACAGCCAATAAATAGGTACGTGTTTCATTGTAGATAAATCTATAGACATTTTTCATAACTTCATATATTATAAATGCGTGTGTGTTTATATAGAAATACAGAAGCAAAAAGCTGTAGTTTTGTTGACTGTTGAATGTTTCTTCATATTGATCCTTGTAACAGCATGGGGCCCTGAGGGGTGCGTCTTTGCAGGATCCTGCCCCCCAAGAATCCAGACCACGCGGGATCCTCAACTCCAAGGTGCCTTTTATTTTCACAGTGCTCTCAATCCTTCACCAGTCCAAATACACAGTCCATATCCACATAGACCTTTAGTGATAGCTTTAGGCAGCCCCCTTAGGCCCTGCTGGCCAGGCACAATTCCCTATTGTGGCCAGCTATCCTCTCCTTCTGTCTTGGGCTAGCCTCTGCAAGCCAAGGTTAGTCTGAGGCAGAGCCTAGGCTGGCTCCTACCTCGCCATAGCAGCTTCAGTCTCCCAACTGAGTTCCAGTTCCCTTTCTAGGGTTTCAGCAGACCTGACCATGCCCAGGGCCAGACGTCAGGGATTTCAGATGCTGTCCCTTACTACAGCAGTGCGTACCCTGTTCTTAGCACCTGCTCTCCATCAGACAGTACATCATCTTAAAGGGCCAGGCAGACCCTCACATCCTGTCCCTGTTACAATCCGATTATGCCTAGTGTATTTATGCTCCTCCAGTCAGTAATGGCTGGATTTTGTGATTCTCCAGCAGACATACCTGCTGACATGAGACAAAAGGACAATTTAATAAATAAATAAATAAATAAATAAATGTAAATAAAGCTGAACAAACCTTGCACATCTGGGAGTTATGAACCTGTTTGTTGGAGCAATGCAAATGAATTCCTAGTCTTCAAACCATTGTTCTGCACTGTAGCCAGGCAGTGTGCCAGAGTTGTTACAGATCTGCCAGGCGTAAAAGGTGCGGAGTACCAGGAGAGACAGAGAAAGAGAGAGGGAAAGATTGTTTCTAGCCCAAACTACTGGGAAAATGAAGAAACCTGTTATTTGGAAGGAAGCTTCTTTATTGGTGGAGAGGAAGAATCACCTTCCTCTCCTGACCATTAGGAGGCAAGTCCTTTTTGTTAGGTGTTAGAAACAGATTAATCTTAGAAATGACTTTGATCTTTTTCTCTGGAGGAGATCATCAGCCAAATGGATCTGTTGTTTTATAGTTGTGTAGCCAGTAAAGACTTTACTCCCTTGCTGTTAGTCACTGATAAGGGTAGTAACCTACACCTCATACTTAGGGTTTAAGGGGATGCAACCAGAGTAATGTCATTTTCCTCCAATTGAAGAATTTGAAATAAGTCTTTGTTTTTGAACTGGGCAGTGTGTAGTTTTATTTACTTTTACTGATTGCCTACCATCTAGCTGCTGTATAAAGTCAACATTTTGCCAAGACACATCTGACGTATTTCTATATGTTGTTAATGGAAATTTAATCTACGTAGGTGCCTCATTTTAAAAAAGTAAATGTTCAGTGTTTATTTGAAAATCAAAATGTCTAATCAGAAAGCTTTTGCCTGTGAATTTTAATAAACAATTTGTTAAAAAAATTCTGGAGCAGCATACTCCACATATTCATACAGTCTTAAATAACACACATCATTAATAGGCTTTTATAAATGAAATTACAATTAACCATGAAAAACTAGTTGATTTGAACTCAGTAAATGTCAATTTCTCAAAAAGTCTTCAATATCAGGACATTTTTGTATAGTCATCCCATTGTCATAAAATAGTTGCCTACCTGTTTGGCTGTTAGAGCATCACACAGGTGTGATTTGCCTGCTTTTCTGTTTCCTGCTGTTTACTGGCAGCAATAGAGTGGTGATCTATGTCTGCATGCTGGTGAAACCCTCATGATGAACTGTTAAATAAATGATCTGTCCCCAGGCCAGGCAGTTGGTTGATTGCCAAACAGTAATCTAGTACAATTAACTATCAAAGATTTGAGTACTTCATTATTCCAAAAGATCTCATTGCAACCACCTGGAAAAGTAGACCGCTCAAGAGAACAGAATTGACCAACAAATTAATTTTCACTGGATGTGTTCTTGAATAGGTTTGTTTGAATTTTGGGGACTTGAATAACCATAGCATCTAAAATCGTATTTTCAATATTGGTTATTCTTGGTTATTGCTGTGTCTTAACTGTTGGCTTATTCCTAGTTTCAGGAATTTTTTTAAAAATTGTCAAATAAATAAATAAATAAATTGCCATGTTATACATGCATTTTTTAGGTTTTGCTGTCTTATCATATAGTATGAAAGGGTGTAGGTTTCATGCACCTCATAATATTTAGACAATAGAGACAAAGTAGTATAGCAATATCTTTTATTGGACCAACTACAGTTGGTGTAGGTATGCATTATTTTTATGTGTGTGACTTTCTGTGATCACAAGGTAATTTCTGTATATGGATGTGGCTAAGTAACATATCATTTTATTATGAAGTGCAGAATTTTACTAGAGCACTACTTATACAGGTATAAGTGGTATTTGTCAGTGTTACACAAAATATTCCAAATACAGCTTTTGTAATGATTGGTGCTTGTACACAATGCTCAAACATCTTGATTATTTGTGTTTTTTTATAGCTGCCAAATTAAATAGGTTTTCTAGCCTATCTAATGTACATAAAGGTGTGCTTGGGTTGTTAGTTATGCCTGATAGGATTGGTGTAATAATTTTTAGATGGGAAATATTGGTTCTATTGATGTTAATAGCAAAACTCCCATTGCCTTTAATAGTGAAAAGGTTTCTTTCTAGGGTGTGTGTGTGAAGGGAAAGAAATTGTATCATTGTTCTCAGCTGTGCTGTGACTGCATATAGCTCTATAACCATTCTGCTAATTTGCATCTATGTAGCACCTTTCATCTAAAAAATAAAAACCATTTCCAGACATTAGGCAGTCATGTCACGCACCTGTGAGGTAGGCAAATAACAACCATTTCATACATCATGAAACTGATGTGAAGGAAATTCAAGTGACTTGTTTAGGTAGCACAGGTGGATTAAGAACCCAGGGGTCCTGAATCACATTCCTCCCTGAATTCAAGTGCAGCAAGCTACAAATCCACTAAAAAAGAAAAATGCAAGGGAGAAGGAACAGCCAGCATGACTTCACCAGGGCCCACTTTTAAGATCTGATGGTATGAAAGAATCTCTACTGGAACAGGAGAGAGAAAGAAAAAAGAATAACAGTCATTTAGTTTTGTTGGGGAAAGGTAAAGGAACCAACAAGAATATGTTAGTACTAGCCAAAGACACTAATGAAAATAAGAATAACAATAGAAATGCAAGAAAGAAAGGGTGATTTCAGACGTTACGTGAACACGGTGAACCACGGTGAATACCCACCTGTGGTCACCGTGTCCCGTACGTCTGTTCGCGGCGCGCCAGATGTTGGCCACGGTCAATCCCCACATGGGGTTCGTTTGAACCACGCTTCCCGGGCTAGCCGGGGGAAGGTCCCGGGAAGCGTGGTCAAACGGACCCCGGGCCGTGACCAAGGAAAAGTCACGTCTGGCCGCGCGCCACGGCCCGGGATCCCCGGCGGGATCCCGGGCCGTGGCACGTTCGGCCGGACACGGCGGCCGCATTGGCCTCGCCGCCCGCCCGTCTCCTCGGAGGGCGGGCGGCGGGGTGCGTGGAGGGGGCGGGGCCGTGCGGCCGCACGTTGTGCCGCGCGGCCCCAGCCCCTCCCACTTTCCCCGCCGGGAGCCCCCTGGCACGTCTGTTGTGCCGTTACGGGGTGACCCCGGTGGGGAACGAAGCCGGTGGTGCCGGTATGGGGCCAACGGCCCGCATAACATCTGAAAATACCCAAAGTAAGATCAGTAATAAATGAAGTGAATGACAAGATTGATGCCAATTCTAAATAGCTAATGTGCTGGGCTACTTCTAGAATAGAAATATTTTCAATAAAGAAATATTAAAAATGTAGGTATAGACATACTGGAAGAAATAATTAAGACGCTTCTATGAAAGTTGCTGATAAAATATATAGGCAGGGCAATACAGTACTTAGAAAAACTAGATGTATGCAAATTAACAAATTCTAAGGATAAGCACACATGTAGTGAATTAATATCTAATTCAAAATTATTTTTGGAAAATAACTGGCAACCAGTTATTAACAAACTTAGTACTAATTTTTCAGGATGTGTGTTTGCTGAGGACACAAAGGGCGCCATACTTTCCCCAAAGAGGTTATAACATAAACTTTAGCCATGACACACTAAGTGGGGTAATACAAAGTAAAGTGAGGATTGGTTGGTGACAGATGAGGCTTCCAGAAATTCAGCCATGCATTTCTGTTTCTGCATGAGTAAATGTTAGTTAATCTTTTGGGTGAAAACAAATGGGCTGCTGATGAAGCAGTGTCCCAGGCTAGGGAGGGCCACAGGAGATGCTGTTCCCCAGGTAGGTGGGCGACTTGGCACAGACATGCTTGCGGCCTCTGACAGTCCTAGCAGGCAACAGCAGCTGTCACTCCCCAAATAGGCAGGCGGCACACCAGTGACACGCCTGCAAACCCTGGCAGCCAGAGAGCTGTCACCCTGTGCCCACGCCCCAGGTAGGGTAGGGGAACACAACAAATGTGCAGGTGGCACCACACAGCTCCCAGTGCCTTGCTGCTGCCATGACAGGCAGCCATAGTGACCAGCCATGGGTGCACGGCCATGGTGGCTCACCCCGTGATGAGGATAGGCAGGGCTGAACAGATGTGTGGGCCCACATTGGCCTAGTGTAGGTGGCCCTTGACCCGGAATTGTTGTCCATGATCTTTTGGAGAATGCATCCTGGGCCAGCCGTTGCCCACCCCGGGGTAGTCCTGGCCCAACACCTGGCAGTGTGGGAACAGACAAGCGGGTGAATCCCCGGCCCAGGTGGGTCATAGCAGGGTAATGCAGGCTACCTTCTCGTCTGTTTTCACCCTTTAAGACACTACCTAGTTTATAAGTGTCAAGGTAATAACTGAGAAATCTTGACAAATGTATTTGGTACATTAGAAAAGAAGTGTATTATCAGGGAAAATTTGATCAAGTTCAAATAATAATTAGGTGGGCTAGAAGAGGGATGGAGTTCCATATCTAGGGGATAACAAGAAAACAGCAGGTGTTTTTGTGATAAGTAACTGAATGGTACACCTTGCCCATCCTCTTTTGGCTCGCTCCTCTGGCTTTAGCTGGCCCCTTGATACCTCCTGAAACATTCTGCTATAGAAAAATCTGGCCAGAGGCAATACAGACCACTTTGCTCCTGATAACATCCCACCCCAGTATACTAGAGGGAGAGGCAGGGCTAATACACTCAAAAGGCATGATCCAGAACTCATGTGAGTGTGGCTTCCACATGATTTTTGCATAGTTTGTGCATAGTTTCCACATAGTTGGCATGGTTTGTGAACCATGGCATGGGAATGCACCTGGGATGTGCGTGTCTTGCACATGCGTGTTCATCCCCAGGACTTGGGATCAGCTCCAATGACTGTGCTAAGTTGTGCTGTTTTTCTCTGTGGGTTTTGGAGTGAAGTATCCTGAGAAGCCCAACTGACTCCCTTTCCCACCTCTTCTACAGAGTCTAGCAGAGGAGCATCTGGGGATTTAGGAGGAAAGGGAATCATGTCATTTGTCATAATCCCCTTTTTATGCGAACATGTGCCCACTTGTATCCATTAATGTGGAGGGCAGCATGGAGTCCATGGGTCTATTGAAAATTCGGCAAGTTTCTGGAGGATAGCATAATGATAAAGAATAAAAAGTCTAGATTAAAAAAAACAATCACACCAGGTGATCTGAGTAATTTTGAAACTGAATTTATAAACTAAATTGTGGAGCAAACAAGTGATGTGGCATCAATTAATCATTTTAAATTATTTGTTTCGTATTCTTTAACCAGTTACCAATCCACAATAGGACACTGTCTCCTAACCCATGACCTTTTAATTTCCTCAAGAGTCTCTCATGGGAGACCTTATCAAACACTTTCTGAAAATCCAGATACACTATATCAACCATGTCACCCTTATCCACATGCTTGTTTTTTACACCCTCAAAAAATTCCAATAGATTACTGAGGCATGACTTCCCTTTGCTAAATCCATGTTGACTCTTCCCGATTAACCCATGTTTATCAATATGTCCAGCAATTCTGTTCTTAATGATAGTTGCCATCATTTTGCCTGGCACAGACGTCAAACTTACTGGTCTGCAGTTTCCAGGATCACCTATGGAGCCCTTTCAAAATATTAGCATTACATTCGCTACCCCCTAGTCCTCAGGTACAGTGGCAGATTTTAGCACTAGTTTACAGATTACCAGTAGTATGTCTGCAATTTCATATTTGAATTCCTTCAGAACTCTGGGGAGAATACCATCTGGTCCCGGTGATTTGTTACTATTTAATTCGTCAATTTAATTTGTCAATTTGCTCTGGAACCACTTCCAGACTAACGTTGATTTGTGATAGCTCATTCTATTAATCATCTACAAAGAACAGTTCCAAAGAATTCATTCAACTTCTCTGCAGTGGTCTTATCCTTGAGTGCCCCTTTCACCCTCTGGTCATCAAGAATGGTCCAACTGACTCTATAGCAGGCTTTTTGTTTCTGATGTACTTCAAAAAGTGTTTATAATTAGTTTTGGCATCTTTAGCAAATCACTCCTCAAATTCCCTCTTGGCCTGCCATATTAACTTTTTACACCTACTTTGGCAAAGCTTATGCTCATCTCTGGGGCTGTGTGGTTAAATATATGTAACCTTACAGCCCCAGAGATGGGGGGGACATAACTAATAAGGACCGTGGTTTTTTCCCTTCCCCTTCACTTCAGGCTATGAGTCCCTGGGTTTGTCCCTGAGTTTCTTGGGGTGCCAGGTTCTTCCACCCAAAGGGCTCTAGTGGGATAGATCCCTAGGGAATAATACAATACCCCATCAATCCCGTCAGCACTCTGTAGAATAGTACACCATGTAAAGCAAAGGCACATAGTAACCCCTTTATAACGTGAGGAAAAAAATCAACATAAATCACAAAATAGAAGAAAACCCTCTCCCCCTTTCAGTCCCAACCCTCCCTGTAGCATTTAGAGAGCCGGTGTGTTTGTTAGTTGGAGTGCTGGACGTTGGCTGGCTTAAATCACAAGTGAACGTTGTTGTTGTTATTATTATTATTATTATTTATTTATTATTATAAACATTTATATAGCGCCAGTAGTGTGACCTGGTGCTGTACAGAACATAGAAATAGATGCGGTCCCTGCCTGTGGCTTACAATCTAGAAGACAAGGAGGGGGAGACAGGGAGAGGGGACAGTGGGAGAGACAGGGGAGAAGACAAACATTCAGGCGGATGCGAAGTCTCAGGTGCCTGTGCTTGGCTTGGTTACAATCAGGTTGGTTGCAGCAGTAGCCGTGACAAAGCTTGGTTATTCTGGAAGAGGAGCTCTGGCAGCACGTGCAGGTGGTTCCGATTCAGCCACAGTCTCTCTAGCTCCTTCATGTCGTCGAACACGCCTTGCTCCACCAAGCTGATCTGGTTCTCCATCAGCTGCAGGACACGCAGCAGCTTGAGGCCAGAGAAGTCGTTCTTGCCGATGCGGGTGATGTTGTTCCCATTCAGTTCCATTGGTTCTGATGCGGTCTCCGTAGGGGATGGTTTTCCTATGGGGTCCAAGTTCTTCTTCTGGCAAAGGCCAGAGTTACCGTTAAGCCATATAGTCCATGAGTGCCTCCAGGCAGGGAGGTCACCAGCCTAGCAGCATCTGCTAGAGATCTCATGGTTCTACCACTGGTAATTTGTAATCTGTCACTAAAAACTGCCACTGTACCTGAGGACTGGAGGGTAGCAAATGTAACGCTGATATTTTTAAAAGGCTCCAGAAGCGATCATGGAAACTACAGACCAGTGAGCCTGATCGCAGCGCTGGGTAAAATGGTGGAAATGATTATTAAGAACAGAATTTGCATATTATTATTATTATTATTATTATTTTATTAGCTTTTATATAGCGCAAGCAATGTACCTGGTGCTGTACAGAGAATAAAATAGACACGGTCCCTGCCCAAGAGCTTACAATCTAAAAAAGACAGGGGAGGGGAGACAGGGAAGGGGGAACAGAGGAAGAGACAAGGGATGCAACATTCATGAGGATGTGAGAACTCAGGTACATGTTCTTGGCTTGGTTACAGTTTGCAGATAACAGGTAGGGGATAATCCTGGGTGGGGATGATTAGCAGGACTTAGGAAGGGTGAAGCGGAAGAGATGGGTTTTGAGGAGGGACTTGAAGGTGTGGAGGGTGGGGGCAAGGCAGACGAGAGCAGGGAGGGAGTTCCAGGTGTGCGGGGCAGTGAGGGAGAAGGGACGAAGGTGGTTGGGGGAGCAGGGGAGGCATGGGAGGGGATAGAAGAGGAGCAGAGTGTTCAGACCGGGGTTCAGAGGGAGATCAGAGCAGAGAAGTAGGGTGGAGCAAAATTGTGTAGGGATTTGTAGGTGAAGACGAGGAGCTTGTGCAGAATACGCTCAGGAAGGGGGAGCCAGTGGAGGGAGAAGAGGAGAGACTGCACGTGGTCAAAGCGACTGGCTAGGTGGATGATCCTGGCGGCAGAGGTTTGAACAGAGATGAGGGAAGAAAGGTGAGAGCAGGGAAGGCCAGCGAGGAGGAGGTTACAATAGTTGAGGCGTGAGATGACTAGGGCGTGAATGAGAGTTTTGGCAGAGGAGACAGACAGAAAAAGGCAGATCTTAGAAATGTTGTGGAGGGAGAAGCAGCAGGATTTGGCCACGGAGTCAATGTAGGGTTTGAAGGTGAGGTGCGAGTAGAAGATGAAGCCCAAGCTATGGGCTTGGGGGACAGGGAGGATGGAGACCCCGTCAATGGCAATTGACAGGGAAAAAAGAGAGGAAGGATTGGGAGGGAAGATAAGGAGTTCAGTTTTTGCCATTTTCAGTTTGAGTTGGTGTTGAGACATCCAGGCGGAGATATTGGAGAGACAGTTGGTGAGACGAGCTTGAACAGAAGGAGAGAGGGAAGGACTGGAGAGATAGAGTTGAGTGTC
>QEPC01005778.1:756645-771337 GCA_003113815.1 Sphenodon punctatus
GTCAAAGGCAGCGGAGAGATCAAGGAGGACAAGAACAGAGTAAAGGTGGTTGGATTTAGCCACAAGAAGATCGTTGGTGATCTTAGTAAGAGTGGTTTCAGTGGAGTGAAGGGGGCGGAAGCCAGCTTGGAGGGGGTCAAGGGAGGAGTTGGCGGACAGGAGGTCAAGGCAATGGGAGCAGACAACCGGTTCAAGGAGTTTGGAAGCAAAAGGGAGGAGGGAGACAGGAAGGTAATTAGAGGGTTCCGAGGAATCCAAAGTGACTTTTTGAGGATGGGGGGAGACAGTGGCGTGTTTAAAGGCAGAGGGGAAGGAGCCGGTAGAGAGGGAGAGGTTGATGATATGCAGGAGGGGAGGGGCGACGGTGGAAGCAATGGAGGTCAGGAGGTGGGAAGGAATGGGGTCCAGGGGCACGTGGAGGGGTTGGAGGAGCAGAGCAGGGAGGAGATTTCCTCAAGGGAGGCAGGAGGGAAGGAGGACAGGAGAGAGGTGGGGGGAGGAGGGAGAGGGGGAGTGAGTGGTAGGGCGAGAGGACTTGGAAGCAATTTCCAGGCGGATCTGGTCAATCTTAGAGGTGAAAAAGAGAGCAAGATACTGAGCAGAGAGAGAAGAGGGAGGAGGAGGACAGGGGGGATTGAGAAGGATGTCAAAGGTGGAAAAGAGGTGACGAAGGTCCCGGGAGCAGGACTCAATGTGTGAGGCATAGTACAGCTGTCTAACGAGGGAGATGGCAGAGTTGAGCGATGAGAGGCAGAATTTAAAGTGGAGGAAGTCAGTGCGGTAGTGGGATTTGCGCCAGAGGCGTTCCGCAATCCAGGTGCAGGAGTGGAGATGGCAAATGATGGGGGTGAGTCAAGGGCGAGGGTTATGGGAGCGAGCCGGGCGGGAGGAGAAAGGGGCAAGGGACTCGAGGGTGGAGGCGAGAGAGGAGTTGAAGGTGGAGATAGCAGAGTTGGGGGAGGAGGAGGAGAAGACTGAGGAGAGAAGAGGAGAGAGGGAGGAGGCAAAGTCCTGGGGCACAATGGCCTGTAGATCGTGAAAGGGGCGGGGAGATGGGGAAGAGGAGGGGGAGCAGTGGGAGAGGTTGAAGGAGGCAAGGAAATGGTCAGAGATGGCATGGGGCTCAAAGGAGAGATCAGAGACAGAACAGTTCCTAGAGAACACGAGATCAAGAGAGTGACCATCAGTGTGGGTGGGGAAGCTAGTCCAAATGTGGAGATTAAAGGAAGAGGCTAAGGAGAGGAAGCGAGCAATGCCACCACCCCAGCCTTTGGAGCGGGGCTGGGGGGAGAAGGAAAGACCTCAGAAGGAGAGGGTGGCAGGGGTGACAGAGTCAGTGGGGGAAATCCAGGTTTCAGTAAGGGCGAGAAGGTGAAGGGAGCGAGAGAAGAAAAGTTCATGGATATAGGGGGCTTTATTAGCAGAGGAGCGACAGTTCCAGAGGGAACAGGAGAATGGGAGTTGATCCGGCATGGCTTAATGGGAAAGAGTTAACATGGATTTAGCAAAGGGAAGTTGTGCCTCACTTTTCTGAGGGTGTAAATAAGCACGTGGATAAGGGGGAGTCAGTTTTCAGAAAACGTTTGATAAAGTCCCTCATGAGAGACTCTTCAGGAAATTAAAAAGTCATGGAATACGAGGCAGTGCCCTATTGTGAACTGGTAACTGGTTAAAGGATAGGAAACAAAGAGTGTAGGACTAAATGGTCAGTTTTCACAATGGAGGGAAATAAATAGTGGAGTGACCCTGGGATCTGTACTTGTCAGGGGAGGAGGGGAGAAGGGACCTACACTAGTAGGGAAATAGGGGTGAGGTGATCTAGGACTAGAAGACAGGAAACAAAGAGTGTAGGACTAAATGGTCAGTTTTCACAATGGAGGGAAATAAATAGTGGAGTGACCCTGGGATCTGTACTAGGACCAGTGCTGTTTAATGTTTTCATTAATGATCTGGAAAAGGGAGTAAAGAGTGAAGTGATCAGATCTGCAGATGACACAAAGTTATTCAAGGTAGTTAAAACATGAGTGAACTGTGAGGAATTGCAGGAGGATCTTGGGAGACTGGGCATTTAAATGGCAGATGAAATTTAATGTGGACAAATGCAAAGTAATGCCCATATGGAAAAACAATCCAAACTATATGCACACAGTGATGGGTTCTAAATTAGGAGTTAGCACTCAGGAAAAGGACCTTGGAGTCATTGTGGACAATGCACTGAAATCCTCAGCTTAACGTGCAGCGAGTCAAAAAAACAAACAGAATGTTAGGAAATATTCGTAAAGAGATAGAGAATAAAACTTAAATTATCATAAAGCCCCTATATAAATCTATGGTGCAACTACACCTTGAGCATTGTGTGCTGTTGTGGTTGCCTCATCTAAAAAAATAATAGTGCGGAGACTGCGTCCATACGTCTCCGGGCCAGACCTGGCCTCCCTCATCCATGCCTTCGTCACCTCGAGGCTGGACTACTGCAATGCGCTCTACATGGGACTGCCCTTGTTCCTGGTCCAGAGGCTGCAGCTAGTGCAGAATGATGCGGTGGCCTGACTCCTTTTAGGGACGAGCCATCGGGAGCACATAACACCTGTGCTCCGGACTCTGCACTGGTTGCCAATAGCGTGCTGAGCCAGGTTCAAGGTATTGGTGTTGATCTATAAGGCCCTTCATGGTCTGGGCCCCTCCTACCTCAGGGACCGCCTCACCCTCTGCGCCCCAGAGTGGCTCCTTCGGTCTGCCGGGGGTGCCTTCTTGGAGGTCCCCCATGTTAAACAGGGGGCCACACTGGAGAGGCTATTCTTGGTGGCCGGGCCGCGTCTTTAGAATTCCCTCCCGGAGGAAGCTTGCCTGGCCCCAAGCCTTTTGACATTCCGGCGGGCTTGTAAAACCTGGCTGTTCGCCCAGGCCTTTGGGGGGGAGGGGGTTTTAGGGTTTTGACTCTCCCCTACCTTTTATTTTTATTAATTTTGTTTCCCAATCCTGTTTTAGCTTTAAATTATTGTATTGTTTTAAAAATGTTTTTATGGAATGTTTTTATGAAATTGTATGTTGCCCCGAGATGCCATAGGCATGGGGGGGCAACCCAAAAATGCTTAAAATAAAATAATAAATAATACCCTCTCTGTGTACCCGAGACTTTTCACATGGGCATCCCCCCCACCACCACACACGTGTTCAATGGGAGGGGGCACCTGTGCAAACACCACAGTAGGTGTGGGGGGGATGGGTGGGCGCCTGTAAGAACGGTGCCCATGGTGGGTAGGAGTGCGTGTGCACTCCACCCATCTTCACCCATCACCCATGCACGGAGGAACAGGCCCCAATGCCGGTTGCTCTGTGCATGGAGATGGGTGTGCACCCGTGGGAACGAGTGCACCCCCACCCACCATGAACGCACATCCATCCCCCCACCCACTGCAGCCCATTTGAAATGGACCAGATACTGCACATGTTCTCTGAGATCTAGGAGCTCTTTGCACCAGTAATATACATACGATCTCTCCCCAACAGGAAGATATTCATACATGTTACACTTGGTGCAAAAGACTGGTAGAAATACCCAACAGGTCATAATGGAGTGATCAATTCCCTGCTGTTCTCCCCTAGCTCCCAACAGTCAGAGGTTACATCCCCCGACTTGGGCCCTTTTCACACGAGATCCCCCCCACCCATCTCCACGCAGTTTCGCTGCATGGAGATGGGTGGAGGTGCCCGTGTGAATGCTACAGGGGATGGGTGGGGGCGCATGTGTGCTCCCATGCTACACCCACCACCCACTCACGGAGCAATGGGCTCCAATGCCTGATGCTCCGTGGGTGGAGGTAGGTGGAGATGGGCATACCCACCTCCACCTACTGCAGCCGCATACCCATCCCCCCACCCACCGCGGTCCATTTAAAAACGGCCTTACTTGACTAATAGTGAAGACATATCCTCCAAGAACTTATCCAATCCTTTTTTAAACCCAGCTGTGCCAACTGGCCTTGACCACCTCCTCTGGCAACAAATTCCACAAGTTAATTGTGTGTTGCATGAAAAAAAACCAACTTCTTTCATTTGTTTTAGATCTGCTGCCAGTTAGTTTCGTGTAGTGTACCCTAGTTCTAGTACTATTTGAGAGGTTAAACAACTCCCTATTTACTTTTTCCATTCCACTCATTATTTTATAAACTTCTATCATATCACTTCTCAGTTACTTTTTCGCCAAGCTGAAGAGCTCTAATCTATCAAGCCTCTCTTTACACGGAAGCTGTTACATACCCATAATATTTTGTGTTGCCCTCTGTACCTTTTCCAGTACCTTTTCTACTATGGGTGCAGCCAGATGAGCTGCCAGGAACCTGATCCCCACGTGGCCCCATGGTGGGCAAGCGCAGATGGTTGACCCCCTTCATGGGGCAACTGGGTGGACTGCTCTCCTATCTCCTGCCACGGTGTAGGGGTGGGCCGAGGCACCAGCCACACAAGTGGTCGCCTGGCCCTGCCCCACCTTCCTCCCCCAGCCTGACCAAAATCGTGCTCCCAGCCATGATGTGGCAGTGCACAATGGGTGACAGTGCCCGCCACTCAAAGCCCAGCTGTGGACTTCACCACATTGGTGGGGCAGAAGGGGCCTGGTATACAGGCTGCCACGCCTTGGGTAGCCTTTCTCCATGTGGGGTAAGGTTGCTACTCGACATGTCCTTGGACTTTCTCCGAGGACGCAGTGTGTAGCAGCAAGCTATTCACTCCGCCATGTGGTGCGAGGAAACATCTGGCAGCAGATGGTCACACAATACACTGCATTGTGCAGCTGCCCATACTGGGTTAAGGCTGCCCAAGGTGTGGTAGCCTCCCCAGGGAATCTCATGTGGCTTCACCCTGTGTCTTTTTTCTATTCGAGTAACCAGAACTGCACATAATATTCAAGGTGCTGTGGCTCTATAGATTTATATAGCGATTGAGAGTACACAAGGGCGACCATCAAGACCTCTTTGCACACAACTCATGTAATCTCAGCTGTGTGAGGATCAATTTGATCCCAGTGTCAGGTACTCAGAATTTGAGGCTCTGTTGTTTAAGATCAGTTCAAACAATTGGCAGAGGAGATGTGGTAGTTTTATTCAGTGATTTGCTTGACTATCGCTTATTTTCTTTCTTATGTCTGTACAATGAAGAACTGTGCTGGAGAGTAAGAGGAATGCAACCTAAGCAGTGTCACAAGGCCATGTGATCTACTGTCACATGGCCTTTGAAATGTTTTTTTCTAGCATTCGGTAGTATGGAGGGGGCAGCAATGCCATAGCTATTTAGTATGTAAATTGCACCTCTTGCTGCAGCCTTTTGGTTACATGTTGGGGGAGCTTAATGACCTTTTTAATTCAGGGAAATTAGAGTATCCTAATACAGAGATCCCCTTCCTGAGCTACTAGCTTGCTACTTCTGGAACCAGCCCTGTTGCTAGAACATTGGCAGGAGTGCAACAATTGCAACTAAAACATTGGTTTGACTAAGATGGTAATTAAGCTTGCCTTCAGAAGTTCATTTTTCTACCAGAATTGAAATTACTATTATCTGGGTTTAGGCTTTCAGTCACTCATCTGAATCCTCAGACATCTTAGCATACCCTTCAAAATTTGATGGAGAGAAATAGGTCTACTTCATGCCACACCTAATTTGCAAAGTCAACAACACCTAATTTGCATACATCTGCATGTGTTTATGAAAATTTGAAATAGCCCATTGATTAACTTTAGGGCTGAGTTGGAAAAAAGGATGTTTGTGTAAGAAGCTCTGTGTATACATATGTTTGTATGTGCAGGACTGATGGTTCAAGTTAAAACTTGGCCTATTAAAAAGTCAAAATTATCAAATGTGTGCATTGCCTTTGGTTCTAAAGCTTTAGTTTTAAAGACACTCAGAGGATCACAGATGGAAGCAGTGACAGTCCCATTCAGCACCTAAAGAATCATCTCTCACAAACACATTTACACTCGTCTTCCTTTTTTTAGTTTTTATCTTGAACCCAGGCACACAGCTCCCTCCTGCCTGGGTATTACCTTTTGTTGTTTTTTGATAAGCAGTGTTTATTCCAAGCTTGTTGGAATGAAAAGAGGTGCTGCAGCAGATTTTCTTCCCACCCCACCCCAGTGAATAACAACAACAGTGGCCAGTCGGCCAGTCAGCTCGATTAATGAGGTGCTAACGACCCCCTTTGTCTGCTGAACCTAGTACAAACCTTACACTGCTGGGAGCCTGGTACAAGATAACAAAACTCTGTAATTATACCAGGAAAAAGGTACTGTTGGGAGGGTATTTCTTAGTTTTCCGACTGGAAACGGAGGACAAAACTTGGAACCCATCTTATTTCTACAGGGAGGGCAAATTTGTTTACAGTAAGAGCAGTGCCTCCATATCTCCTCTTAGCTGTGGTCCTGACTGGCATTATCCAGGCTTACTGCTGAATCATATATTCACATATATGTAGTGGCACTAGAAAGTCAGTTGAGCTCCCCTTGTCCTCTTCTCCCACCAGTGCAGCCATGATGGAGCAGCTGTAATTTGGCCCTGGCAACCTGCTCATTTGTAATTTATTATTTGTAATAAAAAAGTTTTTCAAGTACATCAGAAGCAGGAAGCCTTCTAGAGAGTCAGTTGGGCCGTTAGATGACCAGGAGGTGAAAGGGGTGCTTAGGGAGGAAAAAGACATGGCAGAGAAGCTGAATGAATTCTTTGCTTTGGTCTTCACCACAGAGGACGTTGGGGAGATACCCATGCCGGAACATTACTTTGTAGGTGATGAATTGGAAGAACTGTCACAAATCAACATGACTCTGGAGGAAGTTCTAGAGCAAATTGACAAACTAAATACTAGCAAATCACCAGGACCGGATGGTATTCACTCCAGAGTTCTGAAGGAACTCAAATATGAAACTGCAGAACTACTGTTAGTAATTTGTACCTGAGGACTGGAGTGTGGCAAATGTAACCCCAATATTTAAAAAAGGATCCAGACGTGATCCTGGAAACTGCAGATCAGTAAGCTTGATGTCTGTGCCAGGCACAATGATGGAAACTACCATTAAGAACAGAATTGCTTGGCATGTTGATAAAAATGGCTTAATGGGGAACAGTCAACATGGATTTAGCAAAGGTAAGTTATGCCTCACTAATCTGTTGGAATTCTTTGAGGGTGTAAATACGCATGCAGACAAGGAAGACCCAGTAGATATACTGTACCTGGATTTCCAGAAAGCATTTGATAAGGTCCACCATAAAAGATGTTTGAGAAAATTAAAAAGTCATGGGATAGGAGGTAGTGTCTTACTATGGATCAGTAACTGGTTAAAGGATAGGAAGCAAAGAGTAGAACTAAATGGTCAGTTTTCACAATGGAGAGATGTAAAAAGTAGTGTGCCCCAGGGATCTATATTGGGACGGGTGCTGTTTAATGCATTCATTAATGATCTGGAAAAGGGCATTAAGAGAGAGGTGATCAGATTTGCAGATGACACCAAGTTATTCAAAGTAGTTAAAACACATGCAGACTGTGAGGAACTGCAAGAGGATCTTAGGAGACTGGGTGCCTGGGTGTCTAAATGACAGATGAGATTTAATGTGGACAAGTGCAAAATAATGCACATAGGGAAAAATAATCCAAACTATGAGTACAGAATGCTGGGTACTAAGCTAGGAGTTACCACTCAGGAAAGGATCTGGGAGTGATTGTGGACAATACACTGAAATCCTCAGCCCAGTGTGCAGCAGCAGTCAAAAAAGTAAACAGAACTTTAGAAGTTAATCGCAAAGGGACAGAGAACAAAACTGAAGATGTCATAATGCCTCTGTACAAATCAATGGTGTGAACACACCTAGAATATTGTGTGCAGTTCTGGTTGCCCCATCTCAAAAAAGACATAGCTGAACTAGAAAAGGTACAGAAAAGGACAACGAGAATGAAAAAGGGTATGGAACGACTTATGTACAAAGAGAGGCTTGGCAAGCTGGGTCTCTTCAGCTTAAAGAAGAGAAGACTGAAAGGGGACATGATAGAGATTTATAAAATCTTGAGTGGTACAGAACGAGTAGGTAGGGAACGGTTATTTACTCTCTCAAATAGTACTAGAACTAGTGAATACTCCATGAAACTAGCTGCCGGCAGATTTAAAACAAGTAAAAGGAAGTACTTTTTACTCATCGCAAACTTATGGAATTTTTTACCAGAGTACGTTGTCATGGCCAGTAGTATAGCTGGGTTTAAAAAAGGACTGGATAAGTCCATTAATGGCTATTAACCAAGTAGCTTACAGGATGAACTTCTTACCGTTGGGAGCTGGGAGTGAACAACGGAGAATGGATTGTCCATTGTGATTGTTGGTTCTTCTCCCATGCGATTGAGATTGGCCACTGTCGGAGGACAGGATGCTGGGCTTGATGGACCACTGGTCTGATTCAGTATGGCACTACTTATGTTCTTATTAGAAGGTATCCAGATGCTATGGTATTGGGCACTAAAAAGATAAACCTTTGTCGTCCATCTTGTTCAACAAACAATGAACAGCCAATTCCTACCTGTCTTGGTTTTTTATATGGCACCAATCACAGTAATACGGTGGCATGATAGTGACATGGATAAAGGACAAAAGATGGGGAAGTATATATTACAAGTATGTTTTCATTATATCTCTGTACTGCCAGATATTTTAAAGTGTTATCAACATTATTAGAATTTCCTTATCTTTTAAAAATAAACAAAATTATCCTACTACTCTGCCCTCCTTAAAAATGTCTGTTCATATCAGAGGAAAGAGTGTGTCAGGAAGGGACTGGTTTGCTAACATCCAGTAAGGTTGTCAATACAATTATATCCTCTTTGTAACACTCGATACTTTTACTTCTGGTAAATGAGTCTGCATTGCCAGTTCGTAGTCTCGCCTTGTCTCGCCTCTTTTCTGCTGTTGGTGTAGCTACTTGTTTAAATGTCTCTAAGCATGTCAGAAAATAGGGAGCAGAAATAGAATCTTACCATGGTATGAGTATCACATTTTAATTACATAGGTCATATTTCATTCCCATTACTTCATCATCTTATCCTTTTCTACCTGAATTTTGCATATTAGCAGCACACTTATCTGGAGAAAGGCAGTTAAATTTGAATGGTTTTATGCAACTAGTTGCAAATATAAAAACAAACTCCTAGAGAGCTACATTGCGATCCCTACAGCTACCTAGGAGTGCCCTCTTACAGGTACCATATGCTTGCACTCAGAGAGACGTTGTCGGTGGCTGCCCCAATTGCCCGAATTCACCATGCCTTCGACACTGCATTTATTGGAATGTGTGAACCAGAGGTCATGGAAGTCCTGTGTGGTCCTGTTTTGTGGGATCTGTTTCAGTGGGTGTCACCCACTGATGCAGAGGATGTTCTTGGGGCTGTTTGGGCCACCTTTTGGGAACTGGACCCGTGCCTGTCCTGGCTGGTTGAGGCCAGCTGGGAGATGCTATGGTCATTGCTGGTGGGGGTGATCAACGCCTTCCTTTAGGAGGGCAGAGTGCTAAGCTAAGCTGCCTCCAAAGAGGCGGTGGTGCGGCCTCTGCTCAAAAAACCATCACTAGACGTCGACTCCCTCACCAGCTATTGGCCAGTCTCTAACCTTCCCTTTTTAGGGAAGGTTATTGAATGGGTAGTGGCTCAGCAGTTACAGGAGCATCTGGATCGCATTGGTAGATCACTCGCAGTCCAGCTTTTGCCCAGGTTATGGCACTTAGACTGCGCTTGTGGCATTCGTTGATGACCTTCGCCGTGACGTGGATCAGGGTCGGTCATCTCTCCTGACCATCTTAGATCTGTTAGCAGCATTTGATACTGTTGATCATGAGTTGTTGGTGACTTGCTTACGGGACCGAGCCAGGGTGGACAGGACTGTTCTTGAATGATTCCACTCTTTCCTGGCCTGAAGAATTCAGCGAGTGGTGCTGGGAGACTGTTCCTCGTCCCCTGGTACCTCTTGTGTGGGGTCCTGCAAGGCTCTGTTTTGTCCCCTCTCCTGTTCAGCGTGTATATGCGATTGCTAGGTGAGGTCATTAAAGGGTTTTGTGTCATCAATATGCTGATGACACCCAACTCTACCTCTTGTTTTCATCTGATCCAGGCCCAGCAGTCTCAGTGAGTATTCAGTGTTTGGCGGCTGTGGGGGACTGGATGGGGGCGAGCCATCTGAAGCTGAATCCTGACAAGACAGAGGTGATGCTCATGGGGAATGGTGGGTGGTGGAGGTACCCATAATTGATGGAATGTGTCCCACCTTGATCCCTCAGGTTCTGAGTCTGGAGATGCTCCTCGACTCCCAGCTCCGTCTGGATGTCCAGGTGAATGTTGTGATGAGGCGTGCATTTTGCCACTTATATTTGGTGAGGTAGCTTCAGCCACATGTCTCGGACTCCGACTTGGCCACCATCCTCCATGCTTTCATTACGTCTAGACTGGACTATTGTAACGTGCTTTACGTGGGGCTACCCATGGTGATGGCTTGGAAGCTGCAGCTGGTGCACAGTGCGGCGACCTGGCTCCTTATGGGGACTGGGCACTGGGAGCACATAACACCAGTGCTCGGGGCTCTGCACTGGCTGCCTATTGTCTTCTGGGCCCATTTCAAGGTTTTGGTGCTTACCTATAAAGCCCTATACGGCCTAGGCCCCATGTATCTGCAGAACCGCCTCAATCACCGGGTGCTGGATTGGCCCCTGCGGTCATTGGGGAGCACCCCCCTTGAGGTCCCCCTGGTTTCTCGGGGGGCGACGATGGAGAGGGCATTCTCAGTGGATGCACCAAGGCTGTGGAACTCCCTTCTGGATGAGGTGCGGGTGGCCCGGACCTCTCCTCTTTTCGACGGATGTGCAAGACCTGGCTGTTCCGTCTGGTGTTCGGCAAGGGAGATGAGTGAGGGTGGGAGGTTTGGGGGGCTAGAGAGGCGTTTTTTTGTTGCTTTGGTTCTTTTTGTTACCTCACTATTTATGTTGTATATTTGTACTGTATCTTTATATTTTATGAGTATTTTATGGTTTATATGATTTTATATTGTTTGTATTTTATCAGACTTTTGTTAGTTGCCCCGAGCTGCTTTTGCAGGAGGGGCGGGGTATACATTGTTTAAATAAATAAATAAATAAATTATTGTGGTACCCCCTTGTCCTGGAGGTTCACCAAAGCCCAAGCCTGAACATTTTCTGGTGGCAGTGCAAGACTTTTCTTTTTGACCAAGTGTTTGGCAGGTGGGATAGGACTTGTTCTACAAATTTGTAGGGGATTTTTTATGTTTTTATGTACTTTCATTTTTATATGTTTTATGCTGTAACCTGCCTCGAGCCTTACGAGAAGGGTGGGATAGAAATTTTAAAAAATAAATACATAATAGTTTGAATAGAATAATAGGGAATAATCTGTTTTTAAGTCTTAAACTGGTTAATTTTTCTTCTTTACATCTCAAATTACTACCACAAGACACATACATCACATAAGAGGAAATGAGAATGTACTATGTTAAATACACTACTAATTTATTCAGGCTTATCAGCTTGTGTAAATCAAAAATATTTTAATGAACTCAATGGTGTAATATTGCTTTCTGCCAGCCATGGATATGACCTGTTGTGTTCATACAAAAGTAGCTAGTTTCCACAAGACACATATCAACACACACACACACGCACACACACCTGTGTTTGGTATGTGGATTGGGCCTCCAAATCTTTTCATTTCTTAGAAGTTGAGCATTTGGCTGCAGAATAAAACATAAGGGGACTCTAGTTTGATAGCTCTTAAAGGCCTTTCAAATACACTCTATATTTATATATTTATGAGTCGCCCCATATGCCTACGGCATCCCGGCGCGACGTAGAACTAAAAACATGCATAAAACAATTTTCTAAAAACATCAACAATTTAAAAAAGACATCACTAGGGCAGGAGAATAAATAAAAATAAAATAAGATAAGGGCAGGGAAAAGCTAAAAAAAAAAAACCTATCCCCCCCTCCCCAAAGGCCCGGGCGAACAGCCAGGTTTTAAAAGTCCACCAGAATGTTAAAAGGCTTGGGGCCAGGTGAGCTTCCTCCAGGAGGGAATTCCAAAGACGCGGCCCGGCCACCGAGAATGCCCTTCTCCATTGTGGCCCCACGCTTCACATGGGGGACCTCCAGGAAGGGACGCCCGGAAGACCAAAGGAGTCGCTCTGGGGGGCACGGAGGGTGGGCGTCCCTGAGGTACGAGGGGCCAAGACTGTAAAAAGCCTTATAGATCATTACCAATACCTTGAACCTGGCTCCTCATGCTATTGGAAACCAGTGCAGAGTCTGGAGCACAGGTGTTATATGCTCCCGACGACCCATCCCTGTCAGGAGACAGGCCGCCGCATTCTGCACTAGCTGCAGCCTCTGAACCAGGAACAAGGGAAGCCCCACGTAGAGCGCGTTGCAGTAGTCCAGCCTCGAGGTGACAAAGGCATGGATGAGGGAGGCCAGGTCCAGCCTGGAGATGTATGGACGCAGCCTCCGCACCAGATACAACTGACGGAAGGCGGCCTTCGCCACCACCTCCAGCTGTCGATCCAGACGGAGATCTGACTCCAACACCACCCCCAGACTCCGAACCTGCTGAGCTATAGGAGGGTGAACCCCCCAATCAGGGGGGCCGACACCTCCCTCGCCCTCCCCACCACCATCACCTCCGTCTTATTGGGGTTGAGCTTCAGACTGCTCTGCCACATCCACTCCGCCACGACCTCCAAACACTGGGACAGAAACAAGACAGCAGGGTCTGGGTCAGCTGAAAAAGAGAGGTACAGCTGAGTATCATCGGCATATTGGTGACATCGCACCCCGAACCCTCTCACGACCTCCCCCAAGGGCTGCATATACACATTAAATAATAGTGGAGACAGAATGGAACCCTGCGGAATGCCGCAGGACAAGGCACGGGGGCAAGATGTTTCAGCTCCCAACACCACTCGCTGGCTTCTCCCCGAGAGGAATGAGCAGAACCATTCAAGAACAGTCCTGTCCAGACCCCCCAGGTCACGCAGGCATCTCAAGAGCAGCCCATGGTCCATGGTATCAAAAGTGGCCAAGAGATCTAGCAGGATGAGAAATGTAGAACATCCTGCGTCCCGGCGGAGATAGTCGACCAAGGCCACCAACGCTGTCCTTCTGTACTACTGTACTTCATATTTCTTTGTGCATTATAGCTAATAGATTTTTAAAGGGAAGAGGGTTTTTAAAAGTACTGTTCAGCTTTGGAGAAATTTATAAAAGCAAATTCAAGTCAAAAAGATTAATAGGGAAAACTCTCCTGAGATGGAGAAACAGAGAGTCATGAAATGTTCATTCTCTACGCCATAGGTGCATGCACTGTAACTGCTTACATTAATTTCAGTAGTGGTCTTGCACACGTATGCACAGAGAGAGAGAGACCAGTTTCTTTAGTTTTGAAATAGGTAGGCCCTAATTGAAATTAGATGCATTGCCAAGAAGACGTCACAGGTATGCGCCACATAAGTGAGTGAAGATTTGATTGGCATGCAGTGAGTGAGAATTTAGGAGTATGATTTATTTATTTATTGAAATTTATACCCACCCTTCCCCAAAGCCTTAGGATGGCTTACAGAAATAAAAATGGGAGGAGAGGGGAATAATAAAAATACAATGCAATACAATAAAATCCCTACCCTCACCCCCAAAACCCACCCACTCCAACCGCTATCTCCATATATCAAATGCTTTGCTAAAAAGGAAAGTTTTACACTGCCTCCAGAATATGCTCAGACTCGGGCTCTGGCAGACCTCCAGGAGAAGGGAGTTCCATAATACCAAGGCAGCATCTAAGAATGCCTCTCTGTGGGCCCTTGTCGTACAGACAACATTGGCCGGTAGTAATACTCGCAAAAATGTACTCCTGTCACGGGGAAGGGGATGCACAAGCCTATTACCACTTGCACACCACCCGGGGTCACCCCACTCAGGGCTAGGGATGCGCGTGGGAAAATGCCCGTCAGGATAGAAGTGTGGCCTTTACCTCCAATTAAGGAGAACAGACCTCTATCATCATAGGACGCCACTGAGTTGGGGGTCTCCCAGGTCTGCCCCAAGACACATTCGCGCAGCTGTACCAGGAATGAAGGGGAAGCAGGAAGGAAGGGGAGGGACACACCGGGGAAGGGCAGTGCACTGGGCCCCACAGGAGAAGGGATGTGTGCACTCAGATCCACTAGCAAGGATTCCACAGAGCAAGGAAACAAGGGAAGTGGGAAAGGGGATAAGGGCAGGCACACGCACACACGTTGACTCACCACTCGCTCTCTATGCACACCAGGAAGACGGTTTAGGAAGATGCAGGCTCATGGGGCTATGGACACACTCGTCAATCACAGTTACACTCGCTTCAATCGCCGTTAGGCTCAGACTTGCACAGGGCCGGTTTCCCAAATCACCAGCGCCGGCTTCCTGGCGGCGCTGGTTCTTATCCCCCAGGCCCCGCCCCCGTGCGTGCACGCAGCCGTTCCGAGCGTCGCACCAGGGGCGGGGGCAGCCCTACGCTCAGCGCAGGACGCGGGGGCCTGGTTCCCTGCGTTGTGACTACTGCGGGGCGTGGGTTCGTCAACGGGGGCGGGGCTTGCGCCGGCGATCCCTGCCGTTGTTTTTGGTGGGCGGGGCTTAGGCTC
>QEPC01005778.1:772187-777187 GCA_003113815.1 Sphenodon punctatus
AGGTGATGAAGGCATGGATGACAGTGGCGAGGTCAGAGTCTGAGAGATACGGCCGAAGCCACCGGACAAGATGTAACTGCCAAAATGCACTCCCCGCCACGGCCATAGCCTGAGATTCCAGGCCGAGCCGTGAATCGAGGCATACACCCAGACTCCATACCTGCAGGACCATGGGAGGGCGAACCCCCCCAACAAGAGGAGATTCAACCACTCCCAGGCCCCCCAGGCCCTCGCCCACCAACATCACCTCCGTCTTGTCAGGATTCAGCTGCAGATGGCTCAATCTCATCCAAGCCCCCACAGCCGACAGGCACTGGGAAAATAAAGAGACTGCATGGCCTGGGTCGATGGAAAAAGAGAGGTAGAGCTGAGTGTCATCAGCATATTGATGACACTGCATGCCCTGAAACCCTCTCACGATGTATGTAGTATATTTATTTATTCCATAGGAACATGTGCATCTACTGTGGATTTAGGTGTTTTTGGTATTAGTGCTATTTAAGCATAAAATGTTAAAAGTGGAAATGAGACAGTGGCAGTTGTGTGACAGAATCATGTTTAGTGTGCATCACAGGAAAAGTATGAGCACTGTAAAACGTGCATAAAGCAATAGCAACCTATTGCAACTCTGCAAAACCACCACATAAATGGCTTGATTCTTTTACAACAGGATTTTTTTTTCTGGTACTAAACTCAGAAAGTAAAGCTGCTAGAAATGCAGATGGGTGGCAGCAGAATACCTGCCTTCACACAGAATCACATTTTGTTTGGGGAGGTATCTTAACTTTTCAGAAGTAGTTAAAATGCTCTCCCTAGTGTTCCTCAGTATTAAATAGTTTATATCCTACCTTTGTAATTTTTTCTGAAGTACAGTAAATGGCTACTGAATTAAGTAAAAACCTAAGGGAGGATCAAAATAATGTATACTACAGCACAGACATTTCAAGGCTTGCAGTCTCTGAGCAACCACTTGCTGAGCTGAGTAGCTCAAAATTGTAAAGTATACTCCATAAATCAGAAATCCAATGCAGGGTTTCTGAAAAAACATTATTTTGCCAATGTTTTTATTAAAAACAGTACAAAAATATGTAGTTTAACATAGGCCTTTTGCAGGCTTCTAGGAATTCAGGGATTTTGATAAAACAAACTTCATTTAAATGAACTAGTAGTGTATTTTGAATGATTTATAGTTATCATTCTTTCAGAGAATTGCATTGGTAATACTTTAGTACTGGATAAAATGTAGTATTAACAGGATTTACCAAAACATGTGTATATTAAATTGGGATTTATTTGTTTCTGAAAAAAATCTATTTAAAAATTTTGTGTGAATGTAGTGCTCATGAAGGCACTGGAGTGACAGCCCTTGAAATGAAGAATTTAATTTTTCCTCCAAACTGGTACTTCACAGCCATGGCAGGACAGTTCATTATACAATGTTGTTCTTCAAACTCAAACCTTAAGTATTCCCCATATCCCCCCACATCCTTTTACTCCAGGGGTGAGAGCCATGTATCCCGCTCCCTGGTTGAAGTAAGGAGCAGCAATATGGAGGTTGCAGGCAGACTTGCTGCGACCTTGGCATTGTTAGGGAATCCTACGGCTTTGGCACAAAGCAAGTCTTGCAAGTGCGAGACTTTGGGAAGCATACCATTGGAGGAGCTATGTTCCCCGCCACAGTTGGAGCTCGGCGGCAGCCCAGCACTCTGCCCTCACTAAGGGAGGCATTGATCACCCCAGCCAGTATTGGCCCCAGCATCTCCCAGTTGGCCTTAACCAGTCAGGGCAGGCACAGGTCAAGTTCACAACAGGTGGCCCTAACAGCCCCAAGGACATCCCCCGCATCAGTGGGTGACACCCACTGGAACTGATCCCATAAAACAGGACACGGTGGGGTTTCCATTACCTCTGGTTGTCCCACTGCTGCAAGCGCTGCATCGAAGTCGTGGTGAATGCGAGCGATTTTGTCCACAAAAAAGTCAACAAAAGTGTCACAGTGAGCACTGGAAGATTTCAGTTCCAGGCGGAGGGAGGCTGGACTGACCAGCCCCCTCACAACCCAGAAAAACTCAGCTGGACACAGCTTTGCAGATGCTATGAGAGCAGCAAAGAACCTCTTCTTTGCTGGCTGCACAGCCACAGCATAGGTTTGTAAATTAACTCTATGCTGCAGTCAGTCAGCTTTGGCAGGAGAACAACGCCACCATCGCTCCAACAGCCGCCCTACCTGATTCATCCGCTACAGGTTTTCCGAAACCAGGGGGACCTGTGTTGTTGGTGTTCAGGGAGCTGACACCTAGGAGCCATTAGGTCGATGGCCTCCATCAGCAAAGTGTTCCAGAGAGCCACGAGGTCATTGAGAGAGCGGTCATCAAGAGCTCCCCAGGAGCATTCCGGAACCTCTCCAGTTTCAGAAGTTTCCAGGGGCTTACCAACTGAACCGGTTCCGCACCCTTCGAGGGGCAGACGTGCCAGGAAGTGCGGTTTCACAAGGCACTCAAGGACTAATGCTGTCCAGGGTCCACACATCCTTTATCTGGATATCTTGTATCTTGGGTCCCAATGGGTGACAAGTTGTGATGGCAGCTTTTTGTGATGTGGTCACATTCACTAGACACTGAAACCTCCCAATGGCACTGATCCCCCAACAAAAATCCACTCACGTAACAGTGGTTCTTTCAATTATTGATCACGTACTGTATATGCAGTACCTTCAGCGTACCATTATATTGACTTAATTGTTAAATTATAGTCATACAAAATATGGCATGTTATTCTGGAAATAATAATGTTTAGTGTGGGTAATTTATGTTAACTATTCAACTACTAGAAAATATGATAGTTGTAAAATGACAAGATTAGGGGAAATGATCCAACTACAGTTATGAATTACAAAGTTAGAGTGTTAAAATGCTGTATGATTACAGTAAAGCTGATGCATTCATTAGTACTGTACCCCCAAATCAGCACTGAGAAAAGTTTCTAAATTTAAGATTTCCCAAAGAGTTTGTAAATCAGATTGATGGAAGTAATTGGTAAACTGCTTAATCAAGTCTTGCTTGCGGTGAATAAGGATTGCAGAATAGAAAATGAAGGCTATATAAGTAACCCAACAAGTCAGTAGAGTTCTTTTTTCTGTAAGAAACAAAGATAGCAGTAATTAATGACCCTGACTCTGTGCCAAAAAAGCTTTCTTCTGACAACTCCAACTTAATTAAAACTTAAGACATTTCAATGGCCTCAGAAAGCCCCTGATGGGGTGAACTCTTGCAAACTCGTGAGAAAATTTTGTAAATTAAAGGAAAAGATGTGTGTTACCACTGGTGCCATGACTCTAATCCCTGACAGTCAAAGAATCTATTTAGCCAAAGCCTTTTCTTTTAACTGGCTAACACCTGCAGGCTTACTGGCACTTCCTCTGTACCAGAGAAGGCAGTTTTTGTGTTTTATGGAAGATCAGATAATAGGAGTCTTGCTGTTACTTTTGTTTTTGTGCATTGTTCATTAGCCTGTGAGTATTGCAGGCACACTTGATATGCTTGGTTTGCTTGGGGGCAGAGCATCAGCTGAAAGCTTTAGGTGGTGCAACATTAATGAAGATGGGCTGGCAAAAAAAGAGTAAGTTTTTAATGTAAAAGTAGTTCAAATTAAAATTCACAGTTGATGGGCCAGCTTGAATAGCAGGGCCCTGCTGTTCTTCATTCATCAGTAACAAGGCACAACATTCTAGAATGGACAGTACTGTTTTTTTACAAAAGGAATGTGCTTTCAGATTATCCTTGCTCGTTTTTATTAATGCATTTTTTATTCAATTTGAATCAACAAGTATAAGAATCCGTACCTGGTATGTTGTGTAAGAAGGAATGCCCTGTTTGTATTGCAAGGAAGTGCACTGTTCTTGTGAGCTGACCTGTCTGCTTTATTAATAAACATAGATAACATTGGCTGCATACTAATTAATATAAATGGTTCCTTGATATACATAAGGAAAAAAAAGGAGTTTAATTGTATCTCTTCCTGAAGAAAGTGCTTTTGTGTACTATATGGTATTACAGCCAATCTCCAACCCATTTACTATGACCCATAGCAGATCTAAAGGGCTGGAGAGGGCAAAGTTCTGGATTGTCTTCCCTTCTGGATGATACTATGAGATAGGATGTTTGAGTGGCATTGAAAAATATTGTTCCTGTGTAGGTCAAGGCTTGGGTGTATTCTTTAAATGTTGATGCTAGAGAAAAGATATAGAGCTTAAGGTATTCAAGAACCTCTTCCTTTGTACCTTCTAAGGGTTTATGTTTTCAGGTGATGAACCATAACTTACAGGTGTTGTGCTGATATTTCCCTTTTCTATTTCAGTGGTGGAGGGAAGGAGGAGCTGGGTGGATACATACACAAACATGTAACTTTTCTATAGATAGCTATTTAACTCACCACCTATAAGTATCCTGTTGTAGTTATCAAAGGTATACTGATGTATCATGTATCCACCGTATTTGTAAAGATTAATCAAATAGTTAATCTGTTGTATTAACCACTTTCAAGCCTTACAGTTTTAAAAGGTAGGAAACAACATGTTCCATCCTGCAACCAAAGTTTGACTCCAAGAATTTGAGGATGCCATCCACAATTTAACTACAGTAATTTGAGGCCAAATAGCTACCACTAGTACCATTTTGTATCTATAGGAAAGGGCTGCACAATTTTATGAGGTAGAAGAAGAGAGAGAGTTGTTTTGAACTTTCAGAAATGAGAGGAAATTGTTTTTTTTAGTATAGTACCGGTTTTATTTTTGGAATAGATTTGTTGTGCCTATGAAATGGCAACAAAACTTTAAAGTCAAGTACCTAGATTTAACAACAAAAAAAGTTTTTTTTACAAATAAACTACTGTAACAGAATATGTTTGGGAGTTGTAAAAGTTTTCTATTGAAAAATCTGAATTTAAGAGGATCCTGTTACATGCTGTGGGCAGAAATCAGAGTCGGCAATGCTTGCGAAAAC
>QEPC01005778.1:782187-843295 GCA_003113815.1 Sphenodon punctatus
TACTGGCATTTCCTTACTAGTTAACAGCTGTTACAACAGTCTCCAAACATCTATTAAGTAAAGGAAGACATTTTGTAAAAGAGATTAATAGAGAAAAGAGCAAGAGGATGAGAGGGGGGGGAACTCCTTGGATACAAGTACCTTTTGTTCATAATTGGAAAAGTGTATAAACAGATAGATTTTCAATATGAATGTTAGACTAGACTTCAACTGTATTCCATAAATTATATTGAGTGTAGCTTAGCATGTTTTAATTTCAGACATCACCAACACTAATCAGATAGGGATTTTGGAAAACAATTTATTCCATTTCAATGGAATTTTCATTTTGCTAGCTATAATCTCAAATATGTAAATGGTAGCCAAAGTTAAATGTAATGCTTCAGTTAAGAATTTTTTTATTTTATTTTATTTTTATTATTTTTTTGCCCATTGTTTCTTCTAGCATCTTCTTGCCAAATCTTCTGGAGCGCTTGTAATTTCCTCTGTACAGAGCCCAACAGGCTCATCAGCAGCAGAAGGTAAACATAATAGATGTGAGGAATTTCTGGAGATTTATGAGGTTTAGCTTTTGAAATGTACACTGTGTCTGGCGATCCTAGTACGTGGCCACATGTGGACTTTACGAATTGAAAATGTTATAAATGGGGCATCATTTAGCCCTTGTTAAGAGTACGATTTAGGAATAAAAGATGCATTCTGCAATAGCACTATGGATTCTGTACTGCAGCAGTACACTTTAGCTAAAGAAAAGGATAATCATCCATGAGGTCAAGCTTTTATAAAAATGTCTGTGAAATTTGAAAAAAAGATTAATTTCCCCATTATTTAATAAATTAAGCTTTACTACATACAGTAACCCACATCATCTCATATTGAAACAATCAGTCTAGAGATCATTATATACTAGCATCCTTAAAATATAAAACTACTTTGAGCTAAGAAGATTGGAATTATTGCGATTTGGCATCAAATGCTGTACAGCAAAAAATGTAAGAGTACAAGCCTCATAACTGTACAATTATTCTAAACATTAATTTGTTAAATTCTGCCATCTGTTTATGAAAATGTAATTGAAAAATTGCAGTCTTACATCAGTTTATTGAGCTGATAAAAGAAGATACGTTAGTGAAGCCAGAAATATGTCATTCTAATGATTGTGATAATATCACTGCATGTTAAAATGATCTTTTAACCTTTTTCAGTAGGCTTTACTGATATTAATTAATTAGTTTGAATGCTGTAAACATCTCAAGCACTAGTGTGCTAGTTCCATTTTTGTGCCAGGCATTTCTCTGCATCTTTTCTTTTTATATATCTAGCTAGAAGAGCATTAGCAGAACATTAGAGCAAGGCCTCTTCTTCTTACCCATTGTTTACCTGTAGTACTGCCTGATGGAAGAGCTCATATCCATAGGTTTAGGGTTGTTTTTCATGGTCTGTTTCAGCAGCATTGTCAAGGACTTGCATAAACGATAGGATTTTATGGAGATATTTTTTGCCGAGAACATCTCTTTAACCTTCCATCGTACAGTGAAACAGGAAGAAAAGACTATGGCCCTTTTCACACAGACACGCTAACATTGATAAAGTGGGTGTAACATTTTATTATACATGTTGCAGGGCTGCAGGTGTGCTCTATGGGTGCCCTCCAACATGCATAATAAAATGTAACACCCACTTTATCAGTGTTAGAGTGTCTGTGTGAAAAGGGCCATAGTCTTTTGTTAGAGATACACTTAAACAAAAGCTTCTCTGACCTCTGAGATGAACAACACTTGAAGTGTTGCTACCTGTCCCTGATGCCTTTGAAATCTAAAGAACTTTGCATGGTTTTCTTGTGCTTTTGTTTCTTCTGAGTGATAATGCTCTGGGATACTTCCAACCATAGCTTAATTACTAAGATTTGAAATGATAACTATTTGCATATCCGCATCATGCCAATAATTTACTTTAATGGACACTGGTTTTTAAAAGTTTTTTTCATATTGATTTCTTTGCATTTCTCCCTTTTCACTGACATGATGGGTGAAAACAGACATGAAGCTAACTCCACTTTAACACTGCTTCAGCATTTCTTATGCATTTAGCAGGGCTGCATAGGGCATAATACAGCCCTAAAACATGCATTAAAATGTTAAAACAGTGTTAAAGTGGAGTTAGCATCTGTTTTCACCCGATGAGTATACAGTATAGCTGGGAAAATGAACATTTTTACCTGCCAGCATTCATGGGCATGTACATAAAATGTGTGGGCATTTTAAAAGCATTATTAGTATGTTTGAGCTTTATGGTGAAGATAATATATTTCAAAGACTAGAGTATAAAATAGCTAGCTATCATTAGAAAACAACATTTAATTATTAATGAAACCAAGACATTGGCTTGGAATAAGATGTGACTGCTTATTTATGGGAGATTTTACAGCAAAGGTAAATAATGAAATCTCTTCTCTAATCTAACCTACATAGTGCTTCCAATTATGATATTTCTTAATGTAGAAAAGTATAAATGAACATCTTAAATGACTCTGAAAAATAGGTAAATGGGCAGCGTTGAGTTTTTACAGGTTTTATGTGCATTTGTCACTTGCAGCTATTGTGGAAGTGGGATTAGTGCCTGGCAATTTCATCTTGTCTGTGAAAGTAATGTTTGGGAGGTGAAGTAATAAAATGATGTTAATGCAGCTTCTTATAATCAGCCAGCCTCCTATGTATATAATAGTTACATTTTTGTCTGTGCAGGGTTTTTTTTTCGTAGAAGTATTCCTTATCTTCTAGAATTCTTGTTTGACAAGTGAGATTGGATTACCAAGTCACAGCTGTATATATTGGTTGATGTATTGCTGTGAGATTGATAATTCAAAAAAGCAATGAAGTACGTGGGGGTTAATTTTTTTTTAGATATGAGGAAAATAATACTTCATGCTAGATATTTATTTATTTTTCATTTTTGTTATCTAATTTTTACCAGGTTTAGACTAGTTATTGACTCAGTAAATGTAAAAAATGTTGATATGGTGTCAATATTAATGCAGATGTCAGTCCAACACTAGTCCCTAATGTATGTAAGAGCAAGTATTTTTTACCTTGATACAGAAAGGCAGTCATGTGTGAGATTTAATATACATCCTAATCTATCTTGTCATTGCACTAGCCATGGGTGATGTGCTAATGTATGGGCAACCATTTTCTTTTTTTCTTCACACAATGGAATAGATACACATGAATGACAGTCAGGTCTCCACTGTGTAATTATATGGAGGACAGTCACAATGTATAGGAGGAACACAGCAGATTTACCCATAGACTTAAAGTCTATGGCTTTTTAAAACTTCCAGTGGACACATAATTATTAGGAAGAACATATGAATGTGGTTAAGAGCAAACATGTTTTAAAGCATCAACACTGGCTTATAAAAGTCCTGTCAAATATATTTCTGTTCTTAAAAGCAGGGCTTTGTATTGATTTGATCATTCTAATTTGCTGTGTTGGCAAAATAGGTCTGCTTTATAATATAGACAATTTGGCATCAAATATTGTTAAAATCTGAATACGCAAATATGCTCATTAATTCTGTATTTTATATTAGTCTTTGCTTCCTCTTTTCTGTATTTCCCTTTTTAAATTATCAAAAATTATGGAAATGCCAGATAAGGGCTGCATGTTGACACAATATAAGATAAGCAAGCAAAAAAATTAATGTTCATACTATGTCTCATCTTTGTGTGTGTTGGTAATAACCAGAAACTTGAATTGCTTTTTTGTAAAAGGCATTTTAATGATATTGCCGTTTCCTAAAAAGCAAGTTCAAAATTACATATTTCTCAATGCAGCCTGAGTCAACAAAGCTTTGACTTCTCGTGTTAATGAATAATATACTTTCGTTTTGTTCCTTTGTAAAGAATTGTTTTTACACATTTATTTTGCCTTTGTACTAGAGAAAAAGAGAATGGGGGGAAATATCAAGATCCTAAAGAAAAGCAGACATCTGAATTTTATTATTTTTTCCCCAGTATATAGTTGGGTGTTCATTTCCCCCCACTTTACAATGCAAAGTTATTCTTTTGGCTGCAGACTCAAATGTTTGATTCAGAAGCTGAAATTACTGTCTGCATAATCACTAAATAATCTAAATTAAAAGAATGGGATAATTTCAACTGCAGATCCTCTGTGCAAAAATCTGTACACAGACCTTTATATTGAAATAACCATGTACTATAAAATCCTCTACTCTATTTTTAGAACAAATGTTATAAACTCCACATACTACTTAGCTTCTCTACAAGTGGCTCTTCTCCTCTCAGAGTAGTAATATAAGGGCTAAATTGTTACCTTATGTTTTCATATGCTAAGTTTTGACCACTGACAGTTATAATTTACAAAAATGACAATGACTGTGTACATTAGCATATTTGACTGCAACTATCATTTTTATTTAAAATACAAAGACTTTCAGTAGACTTAAGGACATTAAGAGGAGTTGCTCTTTTTATATTAATTGGCTCCATACATCTTTCATGAAGAAAAGATACTATGAGGCACCAACAAAAGTTCATGTTGCCTATGATATGAAGTAGGCATTTGCACTTTTGTAAGAGTTCTATGCAAGTGATAGAACTAATGCTTTGATTACCTAAACTACAAGCTTATTTGTCTGCCTACGGTCCTCATCACCATGGTATCTGGTCACCTCAAGGGTGCAGTGACACGAGACAGAGTTGGGAGGCTACCACGCCTTGAGTAGCCTTACCCTATTTTGGGCAGCTGGGCCACCCAATACAGTGCATCGCGTGGCCGATACCCACCAGATGGTCCTCCTGCCCTTGGGCGGGGGAGCAGCTGGCTGCTATGCAACGTATCCTTGGAAAAATTCAGAGGACGTGTCTCAGAGCAGCCTGGGGTAAGGCTGTCCAAGGTGGCGCTACTTGTGTAGAGGGGCTGCACTTGCCCCGTCATGCAGGGCGCATAGATAGATAGATAGGTAGATACGTAGGCACGTACGTACGTACGTACGTTTATTGGCGTAGCCTTAGGTCATAGCAATATGTAAAACTCCCAGCGGGAGTACAAATCAAAGGAGGCTGAGCCAGCCTCGATGACTAGACAAGTGAGACATGAACAGTAAAATAACATGGTCAACAAACTAGGTATAGCCGATAAAGGATACGTTATCAACATAAGCATCTGGGAGAAACACCTGGTGAAAAACTGTAAATTAAATAAAACAATTCAATTCAGGTTCAACCAACTAAGGAACATTAATGGTCAGCACAGACAGATCGCCCACATGTCCGAAATCAGTGCTTCATAGAAGTCTCCGGGAGAATGGAATCCCCCCGGGATGTTCTGAGCAAATTGGGGGGGGGGGGCGCGCTTATATATACAAAATAAGTAGAAACACCCACTCCCTTCCCAGCTGGCAATAGTAACAATACAGCCCGACAAAGGAGATTCCAAGTAAATACTGGAGAATGGACACTCCTTATTGAGCATTGGCCCTGGGGGAGTGCAGCAGCAGATTAGAGATGGGTCTAAAGTTAACAAATCTGTCTCTGGTCTGAAAGGCCGCAATTCAATTTTTTGCCAGATTAGTAATAACCACTGGGTCTGCATTGACCAACAGGTGGGCGGGCAGCACCTGTTGGGATCGCCCCGGGAGTATTCCTATTAATTCCGCCAGGTAGTGCCTCCTGGGTGAATCGTACAAATGGCAGTTAAAGATCAAATGTTCGGTGGTCTCTGCAGTCTGCTGATCGAAGGGACACAATCTATTAACAAAGGGGACCCCCCTAAAACACCCTTCTAAGATAGATGTGGGAAGGGCATTGACTCTAGCACAGGCAAGGAGGGCCTTCCCTCTCGGTGGAATTGCAGCTTTCAGATAATGGGCCATCTGTCCTGGGTTAGGCACCCAAGGCAGATAAGAGTGCATATGGGGTGCTGCCCTGATACTTGCCAGCTCCTCCTGTCTCCCTATATCTCACCATCTGGTAACCACTTCCCTAATAAGGGGTGCACTTCTACACAGCCTTTAGTGGTGGGTGCTGTCATCTGTCATGCATTGTCATATCACTACAACTTATCATATCTATAGCGCTACTACACGGCACTTTACAGTCACAGATTTTGGAGATACGTCCCTTCCCAGTGAGCTTACAATATAAGATTAACAGGGGTGAGGGAACACAAGGAGACACAGACACACACACACTCCCATTTTTACAGATAGGGAACTGAGGCTAAGAGATTGTGACTTGCCCAAGGCCATCCAGTATGACTAGGGCAGGATTCAAATTCAGGCCTTCTAGGTCTAAGTCCAGCACCTTATGCATTATAACACACTGGCTGTGTAGGTTGAGAGGTTGTGACTGGCCCAAGGTCATCCAGTGAGTTCATGGCTAGAGCAGGATTTGAACCCTGGCTTCCTAGGTCCAAATCCAGCACCATATCCACTAGACCACACTGGCTCTTCTGATCAGGGGGCAGGATCCTGGTTGGACTGGAAGAGGGAGGCGAGGCAGGACTGGGTGCCCACTTGTGTTGCTGGCACGGTGATCCACTCGGCTTCCCTACCGTCATCTGCCCGGTTCCCCACACCGGCTCTGAAGTGTGGTGGTGGCAACTGCCTGCCACGAGGCTGCACAGGGATCCAATATGCTAAGGACATGCACAACTGTTGGGGGTGTCAAAGGTGCCCCATAGGTGCTTTGACAGTGAGTGGCAGATCAGTAAATACATTAGGGTTATCAGGTTTTTGAAACCTCAAAGAGGGACTACCCCTACTATCCTGATATGTAACATAGTGTATGTAATGTATGTATGTAATTAACATAAATGAACTACTCACACAGGGCCACTACCCTTCTAACCTAAAACACAGTGTGTGCTCCCTCCCTCCCCCTCTTCTCACCTGAGCTTTAGTGTAAGGGTGGGGTATAAATTTGCATTAAAAAACTAAGAAATAAATAATAGCGCAATCTCTCTCACACACACATACATACACACACTGGTGCTTGCTCTCTCTTACACATACTCTAGTGCTGTCTCTCTCTCTCTCTCTCTCTCTCTCTCTCTCTCTCTCACACACACACACACACACACACACACACACACATGCGTGCTGTCTCTCTCACACACGACATTCTCCACCCGCTATACATGTTACAGGGCACCCATAGGGCAACACTGCAGCCCTGCATCATGTATAGTGGGTTCGGGGAGGGGGTAGAGAGTGTCTTGTGTGAAAATTCCCACACACTCACATGCACACTGGTGCTATGGTGTTGGCTATTCCATGCTTCATCTCCTCAGAGCATGGAAGCAAGAGGTGAGGTTCAATCAAGGATTGTGACATGGCCAGAGGAAAGTGAATGGGTTGGATTTTTGTCTACAGAGTGGTCAGACACAGTTGCTCTCATTATCTTATGGCATACTAAGGGGAAGTTACTATGAAGTAATGTCTCCCATGTCACATCTTAATGATCTAGTGCTAAAGCTACTATCAGGGCCCCATGTTAACTCTGTATTTCTCATACCTGCCAATGGGGAAAATGCAGTGAAAAAAAAATGAGTCCCTGATAGTATAGCACACCTGAGCAATTCTATTCTCTATGTGGGCACTAACACAGATCTGCCATTGGAGTAGCCTTGGCAGTGCAGAGACCACTAAGAGAACCAGTGGTCCAAGAAGTGATTCATGCCTAGACACCTACCCCAATTGTGGGTGGAAGAGGGGATTCCTTACAGCTGGTAACACACTGATGTCCTAAGAGGAACTATTATGATGGTGCTTGTAGCATGCTTAGCACTGCAAAGATATAGAATGATCCACTCCCTGCAGTGTTGAACTCATTTCCTATTTTTTCCATGACAGACCATTGTAAAAGGCCTTATCTATTTTATTCCCCCGTTTATTACAGGGACCCGTGTTCGCTGTGTTTTCCCCGTTGCTGCCAATAGGGAAAATGCAGTGAAAATGGGTCCCTATTTATAATGCTAGCTTCTTGCTTCATCCTGTGTGCCTTTCAGCTGTTCCCATTAACTCATTTTAGGGTCAACTACAACCAGGGAACAAGCAAAAAGGGGTATTTCCCCATTACATGTTACTTTTCTGACCTGTCAGGAGCTTCCCAACTTAAACAAGCCCTCCAGCCTCAGAAACTGTGACTGCCATTTCTAGAGTTCGGGCACTAACACGTCCAGCACACCAGAGCTCTCTCAGACACAGAGCTGGAGGAGAAAGAACCATCTTGGCCCTCTCCCCCACCCAAAACTCACTTACATATGAAAGGTAAGGGCCCAAGAGTCTTATCTTTACCAGAGTCCAACATTTTGCTGATTAAGCCCAAATCTTTGGCATCAGAGATTCTGGTCATATCCAGTTGCCAGGCAAAGTCTAGCAATGGGGCACTCTAGACAAAGTGCCTGGTTCCCATTACAACAGACTGTGTAAACCAGGGGTGGGGAACCTCAGGCCTGGGGGGCCAAATGCACCCCCTGGCTAGTTTTTATTTGGCCCCCTTCTGGTCCCTGGATCCAATTCCTATCCAGTCCCACTGGCCTGATGCGCTGCAGTGACTGTTGCCACGTAGGATACCTCCCCATATTTCCCTCGCTCCCTCCTTCTCTCCTCCTCACCCTGCTGCTGTCTCCCCTTCTCCTCCCTCTCCCTCCTCCAACAGCCTTTGTCCAACTGCCCTACCCCTTATTCTTGCCCGTGCCTATTCCTCCTCCTCCCCCTCACCCATTCCCTGCAAGCCCCCCCTCCCCTCCACTGCCCCTCATCCGATCCCTGCACACCCAGACACTCCACATCCCATTGTGGCCGGTGTGAGGCCGGTGCAAGACCCATTCCCTGCAAGCCCCCCCTCCCCCTCCCCCTCCCCCTATCCAAGCCCTACAAACCCAGCTGCTCTGCATCCCCCGACCCACTTCTTCCTCGACGCCTTTCCCAATGCCTGCTAGTCGTTCCCTGAATACTTCTGTCTGCCCTCCTCTGCATACTGCTGCAACTAACCTGATTGTAACCAAGCCAAGCACGTGCACCTGAGACTTCGCAGCCGCTTGAATGTTTGTTTGTTTTCTCCCTTGTCTCTCCCACTGTCCCCTTTCCCTGTCTCCCCCTCCTTTACTTTTAGATTGTAAGCCATAGGCAGGGACCGCGTCTATTTCTGTGTTCTGTAAAGTGCCAGGTACATGGCTGGCGCTATACAAATGTTTATAATATTCATAACAATAATATCCCCAATCACTAAAAGACTGAGCTCAGGGTAAGGGAGCAGAGATGAAGGGGCACACACAAGGATAGGGCACAGATCCATTATCTGGACCCTCCTCTTCCTGAGTGCCCCTCCCACACCCAATTTCTAAGTGACCCTCAGAGGTTGTTGTCAAGGGTTGGAGGTCTGCACCCCCACTTTACCGGGTTTGAGTGACTCAGTTTCCCTCGCATACAGCTCACTTGGATCAGTTTTCTCTCACTGGCTGATTCAAGCCTGCCACAGGGACAACCCCTTTGTCACTCAAGGGCCCGATCCTTCCCGTTTACAGATTCTTTAATCTCTGGGTTCGCAAGAACTTGAGAACTCTTGTTGCTCACATGTGTTCCAATGTTACACACAGACACTTCTTCATAAAGATAAGAAGTAAGTTTATTGATTACATAAGCAAGATTGTTGATATAGAGTGGTTACTAGAAATCAAATGTAAATATAATGCATTCCTGATCTATACTGGTTGAGTTCCTAAATAAGCATCTTACCCTACCAAGGTCCATAAGTTCTTCTCAGTCCTTGATGTAAGCGACTGGGTCTTCAGTCTTAGAGTTGCTAGAGAGTAAAGTCCTGTCTCTCAGTTCATGGTTCGGCTCAGCCCTACTGGCTGCAAGATGGTGAGTTCCTGATAGTCACTTTCTTTCCTCTGGGGTACAACTCCTTATATCCCCAGGAGGAAACTCCTCGTATCTTCTCGAGGCTTCTAGAATTCCTTCTGTTGTTGTTATCAGTTTTCTGTGTCTCTTGCACGTAGGCAATGGCTGCCTGCATTAGCATATAAATGTTTCTGGCCACCCGTCTGGGGCGAATCAACAAACTGTCTTTCCATTTCCTGGAACTTGGTCAAGTGTCACAGTTCTGATTTGGGTTTTATAGTTCTCAATTTAACATTACATACATGTGGAACCTTTTGCTTTACATATTTACCAGACTTGTAGTCTACATGTAGGCCCGTGTTACACATGTGTGACCCTATGTTCCTCCGTGACAGCCCCCCTGTAAGATTTCATGTGCAGTGGGCACGACAGAGTCCCGTAACATTCTTAGACTGTTGTGTCCTACCGGTGTGTGTAGGGATATGTAACCCCTCTACCTTATTTCCATGTGTTTGAATCCTATTTAAGCTAGACCTTTGGTTTTCCAAACCCTCTGTCAGTCCTGTGGGGCTATCATGTTCACGTGTTTTACACCATGTCTTAGTGGAGTGATTCTCAGGATTCAGTGTTTTTGGGTTCACTCTCTTGTAGGGGTATACCCTGAACTGTCGATGTCGCTCCGCCCCGTGTTGCATGTGGGGTTCCCGTGGCATGTACCCTTCAAGGAACATCAGTATGTGTTTGCATAAGATTGTGACAAATGGGTGGGAACGCCATGTTAGCAACCTTTGTTCCCCAGTTACAAACTTTGACCATGTTTCCAGATTATCCGGCAGCCTGTTTCTTATTGGCTGTATTTCTGTTCCCCATGTCATAACTTCTTTGTCTGATTTACCTGGGCTATCCAGACTGTAGATCAGAAGTATTATTAGGAGACAAAAGAGGGAGTGTGGAGTAAGTGTAGTACCATTTACACTACTGAGCACCCCCCTTGTGTTGTCTGTGTAACTCTGCATTTGAGCACACTTTTCATCAGGAGCAATGCTGTAATTCCCAGTGGGTAGACTGTTGTCATTTGGCATTCGCATTTCCCCCATGGCTGTGGTGCTGTGTGTGTATGTCTCTGCATTCAAATCAATCACCGAGCCAAAAACTGCTTTTGTGAAGGGGCTATTGTCAGCAGCCTCTCTTGTGCCCTGCCCCCAAGTTCTGTTTGTACCTCTAGGATCCCCTGGGTCCATATAACCATGTATTTTTCCTTCTTGGGAGTCTGACTTTGTGACATGGGTGTGAGAACCCTCAAGTGTCCCCTCAGACCTCCCCACACAAAACTGTTGAGGATTTAGTTTACCAAGTACAGCAGCTTGACCCTGGACACTCTTAACCGTTTCCTCCCCTCCAGTCTCTACTTCAGCAGCGTTTCCCTGCTCTTTCTAAGGTAAGACGGAGGCGCACAGTTCACTCTTAGACTGAATCTCCTGCCTCTTTAGGACTACAGGGTGGTGCATTTCTATCCCTGGGGAAGAGACACCGTTCGTTCCCCCCTCCATCCCAGGAAAGGTTCCCTGTACATTCCCGCCTTCTCTTAAGGTAGAATCCTCCACCTCCCGGCTTGGGTTCAGTTAGCCGCTTTCCACCTTCTCTTAAGGTTCTCGTCGAGTTCCCCCGGGTGTTGACCATGAGGAGGGCATTTTCTGTGGCTGCGCTGCAGCTGTGGAACTCCCTCCTGTTGGAGGTCTGCTTGACCACCGACCTCCCCTCTTTCCATAGACAGTGTAAGACCTGGCTGTTCTGCTGGGCCTTTACCGAGGGAGATGGGGTGGGTTAGGGAGGGTTTGGGTATGGGTTATTTTAATCTGGGGATTTTATGTTGTTTTAATTGTATTTTAATTATGTATTTAAAATGTTGTTAGCCGCCCCGAGATGCTTATAGCACGAGGGGGCAGCATATACATTTTAATAATAATAAATACATTTCAGGAGAGCCCGCTTCTCGCTAATCGCTGTTCTAAGAGTTTAAACTGTGAGCAGGACACAAGCCACTCTGGAGTCAAGAGCTCTCAACAGCAATCGGCGAGAAGCAGGTTGGTCCTGAAATCACCCTGGCAGGGAGGGAGGGAAGGAGGAGGCAGCAAGACAGCATGGGTGGAAGGGAAGGGTATAAAGTCAGGGCTCATGAAGGTGAGGAAGGTAAAGCAGGAAACCTCTGCGACAGCGACAGCACGAGGTTCCCTCCCTCCCGCCCCGACTCTTACTGGGGAGGAACACAGGGAAGCTCTCCTTTCCCTTTGGCTCTGAAGGTAGCTACAGTGCAGTGAGTACAAAGCCACTTCACTTTATTTAGAACGTTTTTGTAAAACCTTGAAAAAGGTGTTTTACAAAAATGTTCAGAGGTAATTGGGGAGGAGAAGATCCAGAAGTGATTGGGGAGGAGAGGATCCTCGTCAGTGGCCAGTAGGTCAGCCACTCTCCACCTCATTCTCCCCTGTCTCTTCTCTACTACTTACCCCCTGGGTTGCCTCCCTCCTTTCCTCCCCACCATCATGCTTGCCCTAATCTCTCGTCTTTCCTCTCCCTCTTTCTCCCCTTCCTTCCTCTACTTCTTTCCCCCTGCTCCTTCCTCCCCCCCAGCCCATCACTTCCCTCAAACCTCCTCACACTTCCTCCTCCCCATTGACTACCTTCCCCCTCCCTGCTCCTCCCTCACCCTCACCATCTCTCACCTGCCCCGCCTTCGCTCTGATCAGCTCCCATTCTCCTGCTCCCTTTGGAACTGTTGCTCCTCTGCCAATAAATCCCCTTCCATCCATGATCTCTTCCTCTCTCACTCTCTCCAGCTCCTTGCCCTTACTGAAACTTGAATCTCCCCCTCCAACTCTGTCACCCCTGCTACGCTCTCCTTTAGGGGTCTCTCCTTTTCTCACCAGCCCTACCCCGAAGGCCAGGGTGGTGGCATGGGCCTCCTCCTCACTAACTCCTGTCAATTCCAACTGCTTTCTCCTCCCCCCTCTCTTCTTCCCTTCCTTTGAGGCTCACTCTGTGTGCCTCTACTCCCCCCTCCATCTCTGTGTCGCTGTCATCTACCACCACCACCCCGGCGCTCTCTCTTCCTTTTTCTCTGAATTCAAGTCCTGGCTCACTTTCTTCCTCTCCAACAATATTCCCACTCTCATCCTCGGTGACTTCATGATTCACGTTGATGCCCCTTCCCAGCCCACCATCTCTTGCTTCCTTTCACTAGCCTCCTCCTTCAACCTCCACCTTTGGACCAACTCCCCCACCCATGCTAACGGCCATTCTCTTGACCTCGTCTTCTCTAGGAACTGCTCTGTCTCTGATCTCTCCTTCGATCCTCATCCGATCTCTGACCACTTCCTTGGCTCTTTCAGTGTCTCCCACTTGTCCCCTCTCCTCTTCCCCGTTTCCACACCCCTTCCATGACCTGCAGGCCATTAACCCTCTGGACTTTGACTCCTCTTGCTCCCCACTTCTTCCCTCAGTCTTCTCCCCTGACTCTGCCATTTCTTTCAATGCCTCTCTCTCCTCCACCCTTGACTCCCTTGCCCCCCTCTTCTCCCGCCCTGCCCGCTCCCACAACCCCCATCCTGGACTCACCCCCAGTATCTGCCACCTCCGCTCCTGCGCCCGTGCTGCTGAATGCCTCTGGCCAAATCCCACTTTCATGCTGATTTCCTTAATTTCAAATTCTGTCTCTCCTCCCTTCTGCTATCTCCCTCGCTAAGACAGCATGACTACGCCTCCTGCATTGAGTCCTGTTCTCGGGACCCACGCTGCCTGTTCTCCACCTTTAACTCCCTCCTCAAGCCCCCCTGTCCTCCTCCTCCCTCTTCTCTTTCTGTTCAGGATCTTGCTTCCTTCTTCATGTACAACGTAGACAAAATCTGCCGTGGCATCACTTCCCACTCCTCTTCCTACTCCCTCCCCCCTTCCATATCCCTTGAGGAAATCTCCTCCCTGCTCTCCTTCTCCAACCCTTCCACTTGCCCCCTTTACCCCATCCCCTCCCGCCTTCTGACCTCCATTGCTTCCACTGTTGCCCCTTCCCTCCTGCACATCATCAACCTCTCCCTCTCTGCTGGCTCCTTCCCTTCCACCTTCAAGTACACCACTGTCTCTCCTATCCTCAAAAAGTCCACTCTTGACCCCTCTGACCCTTCTAGCTACCATACCGTCTCACTCCTTCCTTTTGCTTCCAAGCTTCTTGAACGTGTTGTCTACTCCCACTGCCTCGACTTCCTCTCTGCCAACACCTCCCTTGACCCCCTCCAATCTGGCTTTCACCCCATTCACTCTACTGAAACTGCTCTCGCTAAGATCACCAACGATCTTGTGGCTAAATCTAATCACCTCTATGCCATTCTTGTCCTTCTTGACCTCTCTGCTGCCTTTGATACTGTTGACCACTCTTGCTGAACTCACTTCACTCCCTTGGCTTCCGTGGCTCTGTCCTTGACTGGTTCTCCTCCTACCTCTCTCCTTCAATGTGTCTCTTGCCAACTCCACCTCCTCCTCCCTTCCCCTCTTATTTGGTGTTCCCCAAAGCTCTGTCTTTGGCCCTCTCCTCTTCTCTATCTATACCGTGTCCCTAAGCGAACTCATTGCCTCCCACGGCTTCCAATATCACCTCTACGCTGAGGACACTCAATTCTATCTCTCTACTCCCTCTATTCGAGCTCGCCTCATCATATCTCTCTCTCACATCTCTACCTGGATGTCTCAACGTCAGCTTAAACTCAACATGGCTAAAACTGAACTCCTTATCTTCCCTTCTCATCCTTCTTCTCCCTTTTCCCTGTCGATCCTCATTGACGGGGTCACCATCCTTCCCGTCCCTCGAGCCCGTAGCTTAGGCTTCATTTTTGACTCACCCCTTTCTTTTAAACCCTACATCGACTCTGTTGCCAAATCCTGTCGCTTCTCCCTCCATAACATTGCTAAGATTTGCCCTTTTCTCTCTGTCTCTTCTGCCAAAACCCTTGTTCATGCCCTGGTCAGCTCTCACCTTGATTACTGTAACCTCCTTCTCACTGGCCTCCCCCACTCTCACCTTTCTCCCCTTATCTCCATCCAAAACTCTGCTGCCAGGGTCATCCACCTCGCCCATCGCTTCGACCACGTGCAGCCCCTCCTCTCCTCTCTGGCTCTGCCTTCCTGAACAAATCCTGCACAAGCTCCTAATCTTCACCTATAAAGCTCTTCACAATCTTGCTCCCCTTTTCTTTTTTTTTTTATTTTCCTTCTGTACTCCTGTCCGTGAACTCCGCTCCTCCTCTGTCCCCTCTCACCCTCCCACGCTTCCCCTGCTCCCCTAACCGCCTTCGTCTCTTCTCCCTAGCTACCCCCCATGCCTGGAACTTCCTCCCTGTCCACATCTGCCTCGCCCCCTCCCTTCATACCTTCAAATCCCTCAAGACCCACCTCTTCCACTCTACCCTCCCTGACTCCTCGCTCCCCTCACCTAACTCCTGCTGATACCCTCCATTCAGTACAATCTGTTACCTTAGGTCTGTGTACTCATATCCTCACCACATGGACCAGCCAGCCATCATTCTTGATGTAACCAAGCCAAGCGCGTGCACCTGGGATCTCGCATCTTCATGAATATTACACTCCTTGTCTCTCCCTCTGTTCCCCTTCCTTCTTCCCCCCCGCCCTCGGGTCTCTCAGATTGTAAGCCCTAGGGCAGGGACCGTGTCTATTCCATTACTTTGTAAAGCGTCAAATACATTGCTGGTGCTCTATAAATGCTTGCTGCTAATAAATAATAATAATAATAATTAATAAAGGGCTTTCTCCTCCATAGCTCCAGGCTTGCAGGCTTTGTTTGAGGGAGGAGACGAGCAGCTCTGCAGCTCTGGGAGCCCTTGCCGCTTTCTTCTGTCCCAGCTGACCTGTATTGCAGAGGAAAATCAATCTGACAGAGAAGCAGCAGCTAGAGCAATCTTGGAAGCAGGATTTCAAACATCCCTACCACCCTGGAAGTGGGACAATTTGCCAGGCCCTCCAAAATGGGATTTGTAGTTGTAGGGGTCCTCATGGCCTGCAAGCTCCCCTCAGCTGGGTAGTGGCTCCAGCACCCTAAGGATTAATAGTTAGAAAGGTTTGCTCTGTATGAAATAAAGAGCAGCAGCAGAGTAATGAGTGTTATCATAACTTCAAGGATATACAGCTGCAGAAACAGCTAATTGGCAGTACTCTGAACAAAAAACAGCTCTGCAAGCTTTCCGTCTTTCTCAGACTTGGGGAACAAGTCTAAAACCTGCCAGGAAGAACCAATGATATTTCAGGGATAAGAGCTATCCCTATATCCGAATGTATCTAAACATATATCACTCTGGGTGTTTACTAATTCATCATTTCTGTCAAGAATCTGATGTCCTGTAACTATTTACTGTGTCAACCTAGTTTGGAACTGAACGGAATATAACCATGATGATGAAGTAAGCAGTTTGAATATAAATATAAAGAGGGCTCTGAGACCATCTACCCAGACCTCTCTCCTTCCCGTGAACCATTCCGGGTTGCCAGAGAATTGAGGCTGGCCCTGTTAATAAACTATATTGTTAATATAGGGTTAGGGTTAGGTTGACTCCAGTTCCGTCTTTCTCATCAGGGGAGGCAAGCGGTCCTTAGTTGGGTTTAGCTCCTTCTCTCCAATCAGAGGCAGGACCAAACATTTGACCGACAGCCCGAGGCCAGGGGAAGAGCTAACCCCAGTCTCAGACCCCAGATCTGTTCCTGCCTTCTGCAGAGCAGCAGGATAGTTTTTCTTCTCCCTCCAGGGAAAAAAAAATAGGCTTTCTTTTGACTTTTTATTTTCTTCTTACTTTTACCTCAGTTTTAGAGTGGGGGGGGGAGTACCCTGCTCTCTATTTATTCCCGAGAGCTAGTTTCTTGTGGCCCGAGGAGCAATTCCCTTGACCCAGATCTTGCAATGGCTTGTTCAGGAGCTGGTCCTTAGGGGGCCTCAGGGGCTTGCTCACTTGTGGGGCCAACACCATGCAGGGATTAGTCCTGCACCCTCTTTAAGGAACCACAGTGAGGAGAAGTCCAGAGCTCCCTCACCACTGGTTCATAGGCCTGTTATCCCAGTCAGGGAAAGTGCCAATGACAGAGAGTTGCCTCTCAAAGAGCAATCTCCAGCTGACACAGAGTCAATTGATGATAATAAGGAGGGGGGAGAATTGCCAGATAAGGACCCCTGTCTCTAGAGAAGGGGTGAGAATTTTCAAGTCAGATCTTTATGAGTCTACTGTAGCCAGATTGGCAGTCAGGAAAGGACTCTCTCTACCTCCACCTCCTCCCCTGCCTCAGGTGGAGGAGCACCTGCCAGAAGACGCTGGCCTGGTGTTGCCCAGAGATGTGCCAGATGCCTCCCTCCTTCCCTTGCCGTCTTTGTATTTGAAGCTTCTAAACTCTGAGTGGCAGCAGCCGACAAAGACCAGGGGCATACACTCTTTGGCTAAAAAGTTCTACTTCCTTCCGGAATTCGAGTCAGACAGTTTTGTCCTTCCTAAGGTAGATGCTGGGGCTTCTGACTTGGTCAAGGCTTCCAACAGACAGGGATCTCCCAGAGACCTGCTAGACCGGAAGGTAGATACAATGGGCATTTTTACACAGACGTTAAAGTTCCAGATTTTTCAATCTTCTGGGTTTACAAGTCCACAAGTAAGTTCCGGATTCATTTTTCACACACACACACTGCCCTGAGGCAGTTCCTGAATGCATTCTTCACACAAACACTGTGCTGAGGCAGCCTAACGTAGCCGCAGCTGTAGATGTGACAGGCTGCCATGGAAACCAAGTGAGCACAGCTGCCTGGAGTAAAGCAGTTTACCAGGAGAACATTTTACACACAAAAGTTCTGGGAGAAGTAATACGCAGAAGTTCAAAGATCAGAATGTTTAAGATCTGGATGAGTGATTTAGACACACAGATAGTTCTGGATGTAACAGCAAACATCCAGGAGAAATGTATGTGTAAAAACACACATTTTTATGCTGTGACTTTGAGGTTGCATCCATGGGGTTCAGAGCTGCTGCTACAACCTCCACCTTGGCTCAAGCCATTGTGCTGTGGGCAAAAGATTTATCACCATTACTGAATCAAAAGAGTTAAAGGATGTCCATCAGCGGCCTCTTTTACAGCAGACACAGCTTTACATTGTGCACATCTGGGAGCAAGGGCTATGGCCAATAGTGTGGCCGCCCGCAAGGCAATTTGGCTTCGACCTTGGAAAGCCGCTTTACAGGCCAAGATGGTCCTCACATCAGCCCCCATCACAGGCGGTAAACTGTTCGGCGAGCCCATGGCTAACGCCATGACAGATAAGCCAGAAAAAAAAGAAGGGAATTCTGATCAACCCGTCAAAGAAGGACATGAGTCGAAGATCCCAATCCAGGCAAAACTTTTTTTTCCACTAGTCCTGTCGGAGAATGGGCTACTATTGTCACAGATCACATGAGCATAGAGGTGGCCGAGCAACCATATTCTTCACCAAACATCCAACCAAAGGTGACAGATCCACCCCAACAACAGCATGACTCTCATGCATGAGTGTCCCACCTGCTCCACCGTTCGAATAGGGACAAGATTCCAAAATGTCTATGATTCGTGGCAACAAACCACCATTGACAGGTGGATAAGGGACACCATTCAGTGCAGTTATTCTATTGCGTTTGAGACCTGGCCAAAGGATTTTTTTTTATTGAGCTCCCTTGATCCAGGGACGATCAAAAGCACCAGCGATAGCTAAAAGCCATCGATTATCTCCTCAATATAGGAGCTATAGAACCTGTTCCATCAGCACAAGGGCATTGTGGTGTTTACTCCATTTTCTTCACAGTTCCCAAGAAAAACGGAAACTCCAGGGCCATTCTGGATCCCAAATGGCTGAACAAGCACCTCAAAGCCGGACGATTCAAGATGGAGACCCTGAGATCCATTCTCCAAGCACTACAGCCGAACGACTTCCTGTCATCTATCGACCTCTGGAAGGTGTACTTCCATGTGCCAATCAGGTTGTCTCTCAGACACTTCCTAAGATTTGTGTACCATGGGAGGCAAGACCAATACAGAGTGCTTTCTTCTGGGCTCGCAGTGGCTCTCAGGGTGTTTATCAAGATCCTTGTAGCCATGGTAGCTTCCCTCCATCTGGAAGCAATCTCTGTGTTTCCTTATCTGGACGACCTGCTGGTGAAAGCAGACTCCATGACCGTAGCCAGCAAGGCAGTAGATCATACAATTTGCTGTCTTCAGGCCCACAGCTTTGTGGTGAACTGGGAGAAGAGTTCCCTACTACCAGCTCAATGCCTGCTCCACCTGGGCGTGAACAAGGTGTTTCTTGTTCCCTGGAGAGGGAATTGACTATTTGGAGTATATTTTCCAGTCTCAGAAGGCTGGGAAGTTCAGACCTTCTCACATGGACTTGCTGCATGGATCTCATAGTATCGTGTATAGACATGGGAGCTTGGGCCCGATTTCATTTCAGGCCACTTCAGGACTTCCTCCTTCCCTTGCAATCTCAGCTGGCCATTCGACAAAAAATCGTCTTAGTCCCCCTGCAGTTGACTCTTGTGTCACTGGTCTAGTGGCTGCAGGAGGGTCAGTTTTCAGAAGGCCTGCCAAGCCTGACTCCTGCCAAAGTGACTTTTGTCAACCAACGCAAGTTTCCTCTGATAGGGAGCACACTGCAATGGGCTTCCAGTGAAAGAGACAACATTTGGTCTGCGAAAGTGACAACATTTCACATCAACAGGTTAGAGCTCAGGGCCATCCGTCTGGTCCTCTGTCACTTTCACCAATGACTGGAGAACCGCCACGTGGTAGTGTATATCAACAGTACGACGGCCATGCCATATGTCAACAGGCAGGGAGGCACGAAGTCAGCCGCCCTACAACTATAAACAGATCACTTATTCAAATGGGCAGAGACTCATCTTCTCTCCCTGTCCGCGCTTCACATCAAGGGGATTCTCAACACATAGGCTGACTGGCTGAGCAGACAGACTACTCAGCTTGGTGAATGGTCCCTACATTACGAAGTCTTCCATCACATCACAACAATGTGGGGTCTCCCAATCATTGACTGGGTCACCTCGACTCTCAATCACCAAGTCAGCATGGACTTTGCACATCATCATGACCAGGAAGCGAAGGGTGTCGACTCTCTCCACTTACTGTGACCCTCAGGTCTCCTTTACGCATTCCCGCCAATATCTCTTCTTCCGAAAGTGCTCAGGTTCATCAGGGTCTGGGAAGCCAAAGTAAGTGGAGTGGCCACGGACACCATGGTTCCCAGTAATGAAAAGCCTTCAGATGGAATCAAGAATGAGGTTACCCCTCCACAAGGACCTGCTACATTAGGGCCCCATCTTCTACCAGGGCCTGGAAAAGCTAAATTTGACTACCTGGTTATTGAAAGGGAGCAATTAAGAAGTTTAGATATGCTGACAAGGTGCTACAGACCCTTTTAGCAGCTTGCAGGCCTTCTACCAACTGTATATATAACACCACTGGCTTTCCAGAGATGGGCTGATGAGAAAACATAGTTTCTATTGTTGCAGAGATCACAGATGTCTTGGCTTTTCTCCAGGATGCCTGGAAAAAGGGCTGGGGGTCAATACCCTTTGTTGACAGGTCTCAGCCCTTTCTTCTGTTCTCACAGTTCAGAGAGGGGAAGTGCTCTCGTCCCATTCCCATGTGAGACGCTTTCTCAAGGCCATGGCCTCCATGGTTTCACCTGTCAAACAGATTTCCCACATGGAGGCTGAACATTGTTCTGGACATCTTACAGGGTTCTCCGTTTGACCCACTTGTACAAGTTCCGCTATGTATCTTGTCCTTTAAGGTCGCCTTCTTGGTGGCCATTACCTCTGCGAGATGGGTCTCAGAACTGTCAGCCGAGCCTGAACTATGCAAGTTCGACAACAACAAGGTCTCCCTCTGGCTTCATCCTGCTTTTCTCATGAAAGTAAATACGTCCTTCCACCAAGACCAAGTCATCGAATTACCTTCTTTTTGTCCGAACCCTCAACACCCTCATGGCGTGTTATGGCATAAGCTTGATGTTCGGAGAGCCCTAAAGGTTGCCTTTGTAAGCCTTCACATTGATAGTCACAACAGCAGCCTTTGAAACACAGACCCACAAATATATTCCAATTTGGTGAAACCACCACATTAGTGGAGCAGTTGGGCACCTTCATCAGGAAGGAGGCGTGAGAGACTTACAGTCAACTTTGTTTCACTGAATCAACATTTTGTGAAAGCATTTCATTTATTCCTGTTCACTGAAGGAACACTTGGTTCACTGAAGAAGGGGCAGGTTCCCCGAAACGCGTCTGAACGCCAGAACCAGTGCAAGGGATATGCATGCACACAGTTCATGTATACCAGTTATAAACTGTGTCATGCCAGGATTTGATGTAACTTTTGTGCTGTAATTTCATCATTTCATCAGCCATTCCATGGTGTCATATGTTTTTCATTGAAAGCCAGGATTTGTTGTAATCACTGTGCTGTAAAGTTGTTTTATGGTACATCAGCTATTTCATGCCGTTATATGCTTGATTGATTTGTATGATCCAGTTATCAATGTTCAGTACTGATAGTAAAAATCATGTATGATTGAATTCTGCAGTACCAGCCCCCCTTTTTTCCTCTATCAGCCCTAAAGGTTTATCTTGAAAGGACAAAGAATTTTAAGGTAGATTCGGCTCTATTCATAGCTTTCAGACAAGGGGCCAGAGTTAAAAGGCTTCTTTGGACACCATTGCTTGATGGCTAAGGGGCTGCATCTCCTTAGCATACAAGTCTAAAGGACTTCAGGTTCTTCAAGGCATTACCTCTCATACTTTGCATAGTGCTTCCACCATTGCAGCCTTTCTCCAAGGGGCCTCGTTGGAGGAATTATGTTGGAGGTGTGCTGGTCTTCAGTACATACCCACCACTACAACCTACATACTTTGGCCTCCACAGAGCAGTTTTTGGCAGGAGAGTATTGCAAAGAGTCCTTCTTTAATTTGCTCTTCACCGAATTCCACTGAGGGTGGTTTGGATTTTCACTTATCCCACCCGTCTGGGAGAAGGAATTACTGCTTGGGTGCTTCCTAAGGACCGCCTGCCTCCCCATAACAGAGGGTGATTTCAGACGTTACGGGGCCCGTTGGCCCCATACCAAAATCAACCCATTCATTCCCCGCCGGGGTCACCCCGTCACGCCGCAACAGACGTGCTGGGGGGATCCTGGCGGGGAATCTNCGGGGTCACCCCATCACACCGCAACAGACATGCTGGGGGGATCCTGGTGGGGAATCTGGGAAGGGGCAGGGCCTCACGGCGCAACGTGTGGCCGCACGGCCCTGCCCCCTCCACACTCCTGCCGCCTGCCCTCTGGGGAGACGGGCGGGCGGCGGGGCCAATGCAGCCGCCGCATCGGGTCGGATTCACCACGGCCTGGGATCCCGCCGGTGATCCCGGGCTGTGGCGCCCGGCCAAACATTACTTTTTGTTGGTCCCAACTGGGGATCTCTTTGACCATGCTTCCCGGGACATTCCCCCGGCTTGCCCGGGAAGCGTGGTTCAAATTGACCCCATGTGGATATTGACCGTGGCGAACATCTGGCGGCCACCAAACAGACGTTCGAGGCACATTGACCACAGGTGGGTATTCACCGTGGTTCACTGTGATCTCGTAACGTCTGAAAATACCCAGAGAGAGTAAAATTTGGGTCACTTACCTCTGTGAATTTTCCTTCCCCATCTCCTCTCCCGGGGAGACAGACGGTCTAACCCACTCAAGTGAAAATTTTGTTTTCTCTGTGACTTTTCTTTTTATAGTCCCTTCCTGGCCCTGTAGGTTACTCTCTTCTGTTTCAGATAACTAGGGGGTGCATAGACAGTCTGTTGTAGGAGGGGAAAATTTTGCCTCAGGTTTCCTCCCTCTGTCTTTTCCCGTTTTGTCTTTCTTCTGCTGCCTGGTGGTTCCCAGACAGATTGCAGATTTCTATGTTTCTTTGTTAAACGTATAAAAGTTAGCTGTTAATCAGTTCATTTTCTAGTTTCTTAGCTTTAGTACTCACAGATCTGGGGTCTGAGACCAGGCTTAGGTCCTCCCCTGGCCTTGAGCTGTCAGTCAAAAGCCTGATCCTACCTCTGATTGGAGAGAAGGAGCTAAACCCAACTAAGGACTGCCTGCCTCCCTGGGAGAGAGGAAGGAAAACTCAGAGGTAAGTGACCCAAATTTTCCTTTTCTTTCTCAGCTGGGTGAGCTTTGACTCTGAGCCAAGGAGACCCTTCTGCAACAGGATCTCCTGGTGAAAGAGGGATACTAATGCTCTCCATCAGCCCACCAAGGCTGTAGGAGCAGAGCAGGCCACTACAGCCCCACCCCTCATCAAGCCAGCTGCTTGGAGGGGCTGGCCCACTGCTTAGGCAGGTATTATGTTGTTGGACCATGGGAGATGTGGGATTTCTGCCACCCCTTCTTTTCCAGTTCTCATCACCACGGTAACCCTTTCATTACCAATTTTCTGTTTGTACCTCATCTAAGACTCTGATTCTAAAAATACTAAATAAAGTGAGTAACTTTGCTTAATCAAATTGATTTCTAATCATGTATGTAACAATTGTGCTTGAATGTCTTGCAGAGTCAATTTCTATGAGAAAGTAAGCTATGTTGAGACATGCACTTTGCCAAAGCAGTTGGGTAATGATAGATATGTTCTCGCAAACTAACAGGTTTTGTAGGTGAACATTTTTGTTAATCAGCCTTAACATAAAAATATAAGAAGTGCCATTACTGGGTCAGACCAATGGTCCAACTAGTCCAGCATTCTCTTTCCTGGGGATGGGCTCTGGCTCAGGTGGGTAGAGTGCATGCTTTACATATATAAGGTCCCAAGCTCAATCCCCAGCATCCCTGATTCAGGCTCTCTGGTAGCACGCCTGGGTAAGGCCTCTGCCAGGGATCCTGGAGGGTCTCAGGTAGCATGCCTGCATGAGGCCTCTTCCAGAGACCCTGGAGAACTGGATTTGAAGCCCAGCTGCCATGTCCGGTTGTGACAATACTGGGCTAAGATGGACCATAGGCAGCTCCTTACATCCTTCCAACTGCAGTCAGCCTTGGTTAACTCAGGGAAGTATGTAGCGATTACAAAGGGGTAATCCATTTCCTGTCACACTCCCCCCTGCTCCTGACAATCAAGGGTTTCTTTCCCCTGACTAACCTAGCTGTCAGTCTGTCTTGTAGCTGTTGCTATAATGTTAACACGAATTTGTATATAAAACATAAACTAGTAGCCCTTTATGAACCTAGCCTCCCAAAATGTATCCACTCCTTTTTGAAGCCAGTTACGTTACTGTCTTGCACAACATCCTCTGGTAATAAATTCCACAGATTTAACATACATTGTGTGAAAAAATACTTCCTTTTATTTGTTTTAAATTTGCTACCTGTTAATTTCATGGAGTGACCCAATTCCACTATTTTTAGAAAGGTTAAATAGCAGCTCACTATTTGGCCTGTTCCAAACCATTCATGATTGTGTAAATGTCTATCATATTCCCTCTCAGTTGTCTCTTCTCCAAGCTCAAGAGCCCTAACCTATTAAGACTTTTCTCGTATGGACTGATTTGGATTTGGATTGGATTGATTTGGTTGCCCATAACTGTACTTTTCCACTTCTGCTATGTCCTTTTTGAGGTGGGGTGACCAGAATTGGACATAGTATTTCAGGTGTGGTCGCACCACAGATTTATATAGTGGCATTATGATGATTTGTTTTGTTTTCTATCCCTTCTGAATCATTCCTATTATGTTGTGTTCTTTGACTGCAGCTTCTGTTAACTTACACCACAGAGGGTGTTTTCAGACATGATGAGCCCACATTTCCACGCTTTGACTTGCATGGAAATGCAGGCTACCATCACATCAGAAACTGCTGCCAGATGTTAGCCTGGGCCGTTCCCCAGGTGGTGTTGGCACTTAGCCTGGGCTGTGAGTTGGGCTGGCCCCAACTTACAGTCTGGGCTGAGTGCCAACACTGCCTGAGGGACCGCTGCCCAATGGGGTGTAAAGCATGCTGTAACGTTTGTATGGTCGCTTTACTTATTATGGTCTGGGGTGGTGATGGGGGCCAGGCACCATGACGGCTGTCATTGGCTGCCCGTCAACTGGAGGGGGATAGGCCGCTGCTTGCAGCACAGGGGCAGGGCCGAGCAGATGCACATCTTTGCGTGTCCCTGCTCCCTCCCTGGCCCAACCACCATAACATTTGTTTGGCAGTCAAACCAGCTCCTGGCCGGAGTGACGGCTCCCGCCACTGACCAGAGAAGTAGGTGGTGGGAGCCATCACATTTGAAAGAACCCAGAGTCTGCATTTGGCCAGTTTGTAATCAGATTTTTGAATCTGAACTTTCTAGTTTTAAGATGCATTTGTCCTTATTGCATGCTTAGTGGAGTTGGACTCTGGTATGGCAGCATCCGTGTTTTGTGGTAATGGGTGTATTTAAGATACCTACAGTTTGAAATATGCTAAGTGACTGGGCACAGGAAAATCAGCTTTAAAAGGGATTTGCTTTAACCTTTTGCATGTTTAATTTTTGGTGGGCTGGAGATTGTGTGTACTTTGTTTTAACTAAGCAATAAGGAAAATACACATAGTGAATGCAAGATAACAAACCAATTCATTTAGGGCCTTTGTAGTCTGTTATGTTAATATGTAAATACATGTGCATATGTATTTAGACAAATTTAGACATGTATTATTTACTTGCTGTAAAATATTCTTCTGAACAATTATAGCCTATTATGTAAATACATATTTAGATTCAATTTAAAATGTGTAATATTTATTTAATTTCACTGGATTTTTTAGCTGATAGGATAGAATGGCTGGGTTTCCTTACAGAGTATCTCATAATTTATTTCATTCTGTCTTGTAGATGTTGCTATGATTTTAATACAAATTTGCATATAAAATATGCTACAAGAAGTTACTGTGTGCATAAGGATTAATAATTCAGATTTTGGAAAAAAACAAAACTATCAAAATGAATTTGTTCATATGGGGATGGAATTCACATCTATTAAAAGAAAGAACCATTCCTCTGCATCATTTAAACCTCACCCTAGCCCTCACAATATGGCTTACATGGGACTGAAGCGGTGCATAGACTTTTTGTCCCCTCCCCTCCTGTTCAATGTGTACATGCAGCTTTTGGGTGAGATTGTGAGAGGTGCAATGTCATCAATATGCTGATGACACCCAGCTCTACCTTTCATTTTCATCTTCATCTGACCCAGGCCCAGCAGTCTCACTGTTTACCCAGTGCCTGGCTGCGGTGTGGGATTGGATTAGGATGAGCTGTCTGAAGCTGAATCCCGACAATATGAATCTCTGTGGAACTCTACACGTGAGTGCCCGGGGAGAAGATGTAAAATCCCCCAGCAACACATGCTGAGTTCTTCAGGCCAGAAAAGAACAGAACCATTCAAGAACAGTCCCACCCACCCCAACACAGTTCTGCAGGCGGGTCACCAACATCTCATGGTCAACTGTGTCAAAAGCCACCAAAAGATCTAACAAAATCAGTAGAGTGGACTGACCTCAGTCAAACTCCCAGCGCAGATCGTCGACCAAGACCACAAGTGCAGTCTCAGTGCCATAGCCCAGATGAAAGCCAGACTGCAAGGGATCAAGGAAACCAATGCGGTCCAGCTGCTGAGTCACTGCCTGTTCAATAACCTTGACGATAACTGGCAAGGCCGTCAATGCCAAGCGATGGCTTCTTGATCAGGGGCCGCACCACGGCCTGTTTCAGGCACCCCGCGAACCTGCCTTCCTCAAGGGAGACATTGACAACCCGCACCAGCAATTGCCCCAGCATCTCCCAGCTGGCTTTTACCAGCCAAGACGAGCAGAGATCAAGTTCACAAGTTGTGACCCTCACAGCCCCTAGCATCTCCACCACATCAATGGATGATACCTGCTGAAACCGATCCCACAAAACCGGACCAGGTGAGGCATTCATAACACTTACTACGTTAAGTGCAGCATTGCAATTGTGATGGATACAAGCGATTTTGTCCGCAAAAAAGTCAATAAACATGTCACAGTGAGCACTGGAAGATTCCAGTTCCAGGCAGAGAGAGGCTGGACTGACCAGCCCCTTCACCACCCAGAAAAGCTCAGCTGGACGTGACTTTGTGGATGTTATGATGCTTTTACAGTTAAGTTGATGCAGTAATTAAAGAAAAAAGTGGGGAAGGGAACCTATGTGCAAAAGTATTACCGACTAAAGGTCACAGAAGAAGCAAGCACACAAAGAAAGAGGCTGTTGAAGCCCTATCACTGCCCCCATCTCTGGCCCCCAGAAATACTCCTCCAACACCTATGGGGAGGGGACATAGTGGGGGGCTGGTGGCCCAGCAGAGCAATGGCAACAATGTGGATGCCCTTTTCCTGTGAGCGGAGAGAATCTCAAGAGGAGACCGCTGCTGAGACCACTGCTCCTATGGATGGAATCCATGCTGCCATTAATGCTACTACATCAGTGGTGGAACACCATGGAGCTGAAACAATGGCAGTCATGCCTGGAGAAGCAACAATCTCTTCGGCCAAAATTCTGTGGACGTTAAGTGCTGACCATGTCTACCCCTACACATTGTTTGTGGTACTAATGCAGAAGGCAGTCTAAACCAATGTGGTTCAAAGTTATTAAAATTAAGCATACCTAACCGAAAACTGAACATCAGTCTACCTAGTTATGATGACTCTTTTACAATTTATTGACTAAACAGGATTACAAGACTTACACCTCAGCAAGGAATATGTGGCTTTTTTCAAGTAATGTCTAAAGTTAGTCATGTTCAGAGATCTTCTAGCATCCTGTCGGCTCACAACACAATGGAAACAGGCATTGATAAATATGGACAATCACAAAAGACTCATCTTTTCGTGGTGTTACTGTAGTGGATCTAGCTATATTTATTATGTGGCAGCTTGCCAGGATCCAATCCTCCTCGTGGCTTGCCTTATCCATGGAAAATTAGTAACACTAGCTGCCACAGATAAGCTGTCTTCCACCTGAGCAACTCTACACCGGGTGTTTTGGTTTACACTGGCCTCCAAACTGCCCGACAACCAGTCCCAAAACCTCCAAACAATGGGGCTTCTCCAAGTAAGCTGGGTCACCAATAGAAACATAAATATCATCCCTGTCTGGGCTAACTGAAAATAAAGTTAGATCCCATCGGGTGCTGTCCAGTTCCCTGATTACCGTTATCAGTCCAAGTTGAGTTCCACAATTTCTCCTATTCGTGTTGAGACAGTCCTCTGCTTCAGACTTCTGGAGGTTAGTACATCTAGGGCCCTGTCATCTCATGACCACTGACCCCAGCTCTCACTTACTACTCTTCAGACTTCCCAGGTGTACCAATCAGCTGACCTAGCTGGGTTCAGCTTGTAACCTTAAAGGGCCAGTAGTGTGGCTCCTTGCTAACATTCTCTTAATCTAGGGAGGAGCACAGCAGCGCCCTGTAGCCCTGTTACACCCCAGTCCAAGGTTTGTGTGTGAACAGACCAAAACTGAAATTGTATGAGCTTACACCGTGTGCACACAGGGGGGCCCAGGGAAAGTCACCCACCTCCTAACACAGCTGTGACTTGGAGAGGGAGAAGTAGGGCTGTAGTGGCAGCTAGACTGTGAGGCGGAGGACTCTCCCCGGAACTCCTATGTGCGTACACTGTGTGTGTGCACATCCAATTGGAGTTTTGGTCCATGCATGCTCTTGAGGCACACACACAGACTTTGAATCAGGACTTTTTTGGGCCGTTTTTACATGGACCTCCCCTACGCCGTCGCTTGGTGTTCAGGTGGGTGTGTGGCAGGGGAGGGGAGGCAGTCCATGTATACGGCCGCCAAGGGGGAGGGGAAGGATGGGTTTATCAGCAGGTGTTCGCCCATGTAAATATCACAGGTGGAGGGTGTTTGTGAGTGCACGCTCCCATCGCACACCCACCAACACCTGCCGCACACCCACCTCCACCTATGGAGTCCTCCGACAGAACGGAGGATAATCCGTGGGTAGAGATGGGTGAGTGTTCATGTAAACGGGCACACACACACCTACACCCGCCACGCCAAAACACGCCATCTACCCACCCCCATCCGTGTAAAAATGGCCATAGAGCCAAAATACCTCCGCAACAGCTGGTTTGTGTAAACAACACTAATATGATGGCAACTCTTTATACCAGATGGATAACACTTCTTCCTCTGAAGAAGTTATGTCGCCCATTTCAGCTGCATATGTGTGCAGGAAATTTCGTGAAATGGATTTCATACCTCCATTCTAGGCTTTTATGCATTGTGCTCTTTACTGTTCTAGTTCAACAGTATTCATAAAAATATAGCTGAACTGGTAGAAGCTTGTACAAACACAATGCAAAGACATGGAGATCAGCCAGAGAAATAAAGGGGCCCTATTTCAGTATTTATTTAAAATTTCCTTGTTTCTTTTTTTAAAAAAAGAAATAAAAGTCAAGGTGATTATTCATTAGAAATCTTTTTGGTTAATTGTGAATACAGACACTTTTAAAAGTGCATAATAAAGCCTTTACCTATGCAGTTAAATAATAGCTATACCTTAAAAAAAATATCACAGTATTCACTTAACTGACACCATATTTTTAGCAATGCAGACTAAAATAGTTTATTAAAATTATGGCATTTGTCCAGCAATTACTTTTTGAGGGGCAATTAGAGACAAGATTCCCTTTGGATTTTTTAAAGACTCAGCAACTGCAATGCCATTCTATGGACTAGTTGCTTGCTAAAATGTATCATTTTAAAATATATCAAGGTAACATTTGAAATATGTAAGTTTGCAATACCCTCAGATTTATTTTGAACTTGTAATGTGTAAACATTCCAAACTCTTTTCTTCCCAACTGGGTGAAAGAAAAATGTGTATCAAGGCTAAGACCAAGATCTTGTATATCAAGATTTAACTTACAGGAAAGTTTCTAAAAAAAAGAAACCGTCACAAACCTCTGAAAATGGGAGGGTAGAGGGAGAGCTTCAGCAGTCAAAGTACTGAGAAAACCTTAACCATAGCTTTGCGAATGGTGACGCTACAACACAATGCTAACAAGGACTCCTGAGATAAATATAATGTCAATTAAAGGCTTGCAGGTGTGTGGATGGATAAAAAGAGAGAATGGGAAAAGATTTATGCCAACAGACCTTATGGTTTTGTAGTAATTAGTAAGCTGTGCAGGTGTCTATTATGACTAACTGACAATAAATCTTGGTTTCTGTTTTGAATATTGCTTTTGTTTTCCCAAGTTCCATGCCTAAAGGGGGAAAGAAAATGACTAGAAGATTAATTACTGCCATGCTTTCTCCCAACAAGATAAAATGTAAAGTAGTATTCCATTGAATGAGATAACATTTTATTATTATTGTGTTTATCAGTTTTTATTTAGATAGCAGAAGACTGAAGGCAATGTAGTTTTTATTCATGTGGTTGGAAGCAGATTTTTTTTATTGCATAATGAAGATTACGAATAAATAATCCAGCTTTGTCAAAGGCAATTATTTCAATAGTTTGCATAATACAGATTTCTTTTCTACACATTTCCTGGAGTACAAAATGATAGAAAGGAACCCAAGCCTGCTTGTGTCTGTTTAGTAACCTTTGATTTTAAGTATGGTAACTAATTGTAGGTAAATTTTACCATAAAGCTACATTTTCCCTAGCCTCTCCATCTGCTCTTTTTTGACACCCCTGTCATTAACTGTCATTTTCTTTTAAATATACAGTGAAGCTGAAAGGCCAGCTCTACATCACATCATTTCAGATTAGGGGCAGTTCCTTTGAGCTGAGCACTGTTTAGGTGTCAGAAAGAAGTCTCTGACCTCTTTCGCACCGCACTGCCGCAGGGCCTTAATTAGTACTGACTCCAGCCATTACTACAGAAAGGACAAAGGCGACCACATCATTTTTCTACTTAGGAAGTTAGCGTCTGACCTAATAACTTGTCCAGACTCATAGGACACTGTAATGGCCACACAACGGCAGTGGGATTATTTGTCAGAATCTTTCGTCCCCTAAACCTAGGATAATCAAGAAAGTTAAGTATTGTACTGTATCTTTCACTCCTATGAGGGTTGCTTTAGGATCTCATTCAGCTATCTCACAATGTATGAACAATGGATTGAGACGCAGTTATAGAGACAGAAATATTTTTAAAAAATAACACTGACATATAGGTCATTTTATATTGACCACATAGATACATTTTCAGATAAATTAAATATAAAGTAGAATTTTCCTTATGAAATATGATCCTGCATCACTGAATTAAATGATAATTTTGTCATTGATTTCAACAGGTATAGGTTCAAGCCCACAGTGAAGTCACTTTTTCACGCAAGTTCAAAACAGTAGAGCTTTGGTAGCATCATAATTGTAAACTGCATATTTACAGTTTACAGTTTGTTGATGTTGAAAGTGCACTCCCCGTGAAGGGGAGTGCATTTCGGCAGTTACATCTTATCTGGTGGCTCCAGCCGTATCTCTCAGACTCCGACCTCGCCACTGTCATCCATGCCTTCATCACCTCGAGGCTGGATTACTGCAACGCGCTCTACGTGGGGCTGCCCGAGAAGCTGGTCCGGAGGCTGCAGCTGGTGCAGAATACTGCGGCCCGTCTCCTTACGGGGGCGGGTCACGGGGAGTGCATGACACCAGTGCTCCAGGCTCTGCACTGGCTGCCTATAAAGTACCGGGCCAGGTTCAAGGTGCTGGTTTTAAACTTTAAAGCTCTTCACGGCCTGGGCCCTGCTTATCTGCGGGACTGCCTCACTCCCCATGTGCCCATGCGACCCTTGAGATCATCCGTGGGAGCCTTTTTGGAGGTTCCCCGGGCGAGGCGGGTGGCCACCGATGTTAGATCTTTTCGGTGGCCGCCCCTGTGCTGTGGAATTCGCTCCCGGAGGAGGCTCGGTTGGCTCCCACTCTCCTGCTGTTTCAGCGTGTATGTAAGACCCGGCTGTTCCATCAGACTTTTGGCGAGGGGTAGGGGTGGGGTGTGGTGGAGGTTTCCCCACATATTGTATTTTTAAATTATTTTAAAATTGTTTTATTGTTTTTATTGAATGTTGTTCAATAGCTGCCCTGAGGGCAGGAGGGGCAGGATATAAATTTTGAATAAAATTTTGAATAAAAAAATAAATAAAAAATGTAGACCAAGCTTTTAACTAATAAGTGTGAATTGCCAGAAACCACACTTTTTGTACCTTCATCAAAATGTTTACAGTAGTTTTCTTCTGCCCACATGTGTCCTTTGGGCCATAGTGGATTCTCAGAAGTGCCACATAAGTAATCATTTAGCCAGAAACGCTGCTATTAAGTATTCACACATTCTCAGCTGCAGACGTTTTGGGCTGTGGAATCCTATTTGCCATACTGATGTAACTAAAGTGCATCTAGAGCAGCAAGAGGATAAACTGCACGTCTGTGATACCCAAAATGAGGCCCAAACTAAGTGTGGTATAATATACAAGAGAGCATAACTGGTTATTAATATTAAACTTTTTGATTTATGTTTTTGAGAAGAGAAGGTGATGAATTGGAAGAACTATCACAAATCAACTTCACTATGGAAAAGGTTCTAGAGCAAATTAACAAACTAAATAGTAACAAATCACCAGGGCCAGATGGTATTCATCCCAGACTTCTGAAAGAACTCAAGTATGAAATTGCGGACCTACTATTGGTAATTTGTAACCTATCGCTAAAATCTGCCACTGTACCTGAGGACTGGTGGATAGTGAATGTAACACCAATATTTAAAAAGGGCTCCAGAGATGATCCTGGAAACTACAGACACGTGAGCCTGACACAGGTGCTGTGGAAACTGGTGGAAATGGTTGTTAAGAACAGAAGTACTGGGCATATTGATAAACATAACATAATGGGGGAAGCACCAACATGGATTTAGCAAAGGCAAGTCATACTTCACTAATCTGTTCAAATTTTTTGAGGGTGTAAATAAGCATGTGGATAAGGGTGAGCCAGTCAACACATTGTATCTGGATTTTCAGAAAGCATCTGAAAAGGTCCCTCACAAGAGACTCTTGAAGAAAATAAATAAGCCTTTTTTACACAAAACATGCTCACTCATGCCCACACAGTGAAGATGAGTTCATTCCATTTGAAGTAAGCTGGGTGGTGGTGGGCATGAGTATGCGCTCCTGTGTAACACGCACCTCCACCCACCACTCCTGCACGGAGCATCTGGCAAAAACGCAGGTTGCTTTGTGCGGGGGCATGCGTGTGGATGCAGGGGAGATGAATGTGTGCCTGTGTGCACCCGCCCCACCCCCACAGTGGTGTGCCCATGGACCGCCCCCCCATGCCACAGCCCATTTAAAAAAGGGCCATAGTTATGGTCCCCGCTTATCTGCGGGACCGCCTCACTCCCCATGTGCCTGTGTGCCCCCTGAGATCGACTGGGGAAGCCTTTTTGGAGGTTCCCCAGGCAAGGTGGGTGGCCACTGATGTTAGATCTTTTTCGGTGGCTGCCCGTGCTGTGGAATTCGCTCCCGGAGAAGGCTTGGTTGACCCCCACTCTCCTGTCATTTCAACATTTATGAAAAGACCTGGCTGTTCCGCCAAGCTTTCAGTGATGGGGAGGGGTTGAGGGGTTGTTTCCCTGCATATGTAATACATTTTTAGCTTTTTCAATTGTTTTATTGTTTTTTCTTTGTTGTTCGCCGCCCCGGGCTGCCCTGTGGGCAGGAAGGGTGGGATCGATTTTTTAAATAAATAAATAAATAAATGTAGGAGATAGTGTCCTATCGTGGATCGATAACTGGTTAAAGGATAGGAAACAAAGAGCGGGACTAAATGGTCAGTCTTCACAATGGAGAGAAGTAAATAGGGGAGTGCCCCAGGGATCTGTACTGGGACCGGTGTGGTTTAATATATTCATTAATGATCTGGAAAAGAGTGAGGTGATCAAACTTGCAAAGGACACAGATTTATTCAAGAACTGCAGGAGGATGTTGTGACTGGGCATCTAAAATTAATTAATTAATTATTTACTAGATGTCCACCCCACCCTTCCCCTAAAACTCAGGCAAATTGCATAACGAAAACACACAACACAAAAGTACAATTAAAAACCCTTTAAAACCTCATAAAACAAAATACCTTCACCCCTAAATCCTCCCACCTCAGTTTCTAACCCCACCTGCCAAATGACTTGCCAAAAAGAAACGTTTTACACCACCTCCAGAATATGCTCACACTTGGGTTCTGGTGGACCTCCAGGGCAGGGGCGGCTGGTAAGTTTTGATGTTGGAGGTGCACTGGGGTAGTGAGGCTGGTGGGCCTAGAGGCGGACCCTAGCCTAGGGCCAGAGCCAGGGATACGGTAGGTGGAGCCAGACATAACCCAGCCAGAAGCAAGGAGTTCCCAGGGTTAACATTGGATGGGCATTACATTACTTAATCCAGCAATTTGTTAGGCAGGTTATATTCACCTCCTCTGCCAGGTTTAAAAGCATTCCCACCAAAGCAGGCCCCGAGTCCAACCAGCATCATCCCCAGCAGCCACACCTTATCCTCGGCAGCCAAATGCCTGTCCACACAAACTACTTTTCAGCAACAGCAGTGAAACAGCGAAGGGACCATTAAAAAAAAAAAAGAGTAGCCACGACCAGTGGAACCACAAATTTACAAAATGGCCTCTCTACTCATGCTGGGAGAGGAGAAGGAAAGCAGCAATGCATTCATTGATGCATTGCTGCTGCTTTCCTTCACCCCTCCCAAGCATGTAGAGAGGCCATTTTGTCGTCATGCAAACAGAGCGACACCCTCCCCCCCAAAAAATCCGCCGTCTGTCTGTCCCCACAACACCCTCCCCCCAAAAAATCCCCCATCTGTCCTCACAACACCCTCCCCCCCCAAGATCCCCCTATTCCCCAGTCTCGCACACACACATCCTTCCATCACATCCTCTGCTCCCCGAATCCCCCCCGCCGCTCACCCCCCCTTCCCCAGTGTCTCCCCAGGCTGGGGGCCTGGGATCATGGAGGGTGTGCGAGACTGGGGAATGGGGGGGGGAGGGTGGGTGTGTACAGTCAGAGCGGTGTGCCCTGCCCCCGCTCTCCCCCGTCCCCATTGTCACTGACAATAGCGCTCAGTGAGTGCTACTGTCAGTGGCACCAGGGATGGGGGAGAGTAGGGGCAGGGCACTGCCCCAGGCGCCCTCAGGCTAGGGCCGCCGCTGCTCCAGGGAATGGGAACTTGAGCATATTCTGGCTGGCTACGCAGCCTAGGATCTTTGTTCGGGTCAACGTTGTCCCTGTCCCTTTGGGAAGAAGGGCTCAGAGGATACAGGGTCCCTCTCCCACCCGAGTCGGACAGGAGAGTAGGTCAACCCCCTCGGGTGGTGGGAAGGGGAAGAGGTGGCAGCGCCCTCCCACAGCGCGACTCGCCTGCCCGCCTCTCCTTCTGCAAGACAAAAGCTTGTGTTGAGGGCTGACTTTCAACAGATTGCAGCAAAGGAGCTGCTCTGCTGCATAGGTGACCCAGAATCAGGTCACCTATGAATGATTTAGCGCCGGGTGCCCCATGAACATGTGCTGCACTGCAGGTGAGAGGCGGCCCCCTTCCAGTCATGCTCTGCTCCTGAGGCTGACAGCTCTATGCACCAGGCTGCCCCCACCCTCAAGTGGAGGGGCGGGCCCAGCTTTCCAAAACCAACTGAGGCTCCATGGTGCTGCAGTATTGTTATGTTTAGGGGGGATTCTGACTTAGAGGCGTTCAATCATAATCCCACAAATAGTACCTTCGCCCTATTAGCTCCTCAGCCAAGCACTTACACCAAATGTCTGAACCTGCTATTCCTTTCATACTTAGCAGGATTGCTATTGCAACAACACATCAGTAGTGTAAAACTATCTTGTCTCAAAATGGTCTACATCCAGCTCACGTACCCTATTAGTGGGTGAACCGTCCATCGCTTGGTGAATTCTGCTTTACTATGATAGGAAGAAGCAACATTGAAGAATCAAAAAGTGACGTCGCAATGGCCCCTTTCACACAGACACTCTAACACTGATAAAATGGGTGTTACATTTTATTATACATGTTGCAGGGCACCCATACAGCACACCTGCAGCCCTACAATAGCCTTGATGTTAGAGGGTCTGTGTGAAAAGGGCCTATGCATGTTTGTCCGCCATAATCCCTGTGGTAACTTTTCTGACACCACCTGCTTAAGTTTTACACCGCCTCCAGGATATGCTCAATATTGGTATTGATAACATACGGGCAGCAACCGAGAATGCCTCTCTGTGGTCCCTTTTCATATGAGGAAGGCTGGCTGGTGACACCTGCAAGAGACCACTCCTGGTCAACCGCAGGAGTCACAATGGAACATGGAAGGAAAGGTGACCTCTCAGATATGTGGGGCCCAGCCCATTTAGGACTTTAAAAGTGAAAACGAGCATGTTTAATTCTGCCTAGAAAGCTAGTGCAGACTATAGAGCACAGGTGTAATGTGCTCACAGCGATCCACCCCCAAAAGAAGTCGGGCTGCCACATTCTGCACCAGTTGCAGCTTTTAGACAGTCACCAAGGGCAGCCCCGTGTACCGCACATTGCAGTAGTCTAGCCACAAGGTAATGAAAACATGGATGATGGTCAGATCTGAATCAGAAAGGAAGGGACACAGCCTCCTCACCAGATGGAGTTGGTGGAAAGTGCTCCTGGCCACCGCTACAACCTGATGTTCCAGGTGAAACAAAGGGTCCAGAAGCATTCCAAAGTTGAGAAACTGGAAAACTAAAGTGGGGGGTCAGACCTGTTCAATCAGTTCACTTCAGTCTTATCTGGATTAAGTTTCAATTGGCTCACTGTCCAGTCCCCAGCAGCAGCCAGGCATTGAGTAAGCACCAAGACTGCAGGACCTGGGTCAAATGAAAAATCAGAGCAAGAGCTGAGTGTCACCAGCATACTGATGGCACCTCACTCCAAACCTCCAAATGATCTAGCCCGCAGCCTCAGGTACACGTTTAACAAAAGGGGACAGACGATGGAACCCTGCGGAACACCACAGGGGAGGCCCTGAGGAGACGACAAGCAGTCTCCCATCACCACCCACTGCGACCTCCCTGACAGGAATGAACAGAACCACTCAAGAGCAGTCCCACGTATCCCTGCAGTCGTGTCAACAACACCTCATGATCAATTGTATCAAAGGCCGTTGAAATGTCCAACAAGATCAGGGGGACATAATTTTCCTTGTTGATCACCAGGCATAGATCATCGAGCAAGACCACAAGTACAGTCTCTGTGCTATACCCCAAATGAAAGCCAGACTGAAATGGGTCCAGGAATCAGATAGCATCGAGGTGAGCCTGAAACTGCTGGGCAACCATGTTCAGTAACCTAAAGGGAAAGTTAGAGACAGGGTGACAGCTGGCCAGGGAGTCAGCGTCCAAATATGGTTTCTTGAGCAGGGGCTGGAGAACCACAGTTCTGAGGGTGTCTCATCTGACAATCTACCTTCACAAAGGGAGACATTTACAACCCTAGTCAGATATGTCCCCAGTGTCTCCCAGTTGACTTTCACCAGACAGGACAGGCAAGAACTGGTTGCCCACGTTGCCCCAAGCACATTGCCCACAGTGATGAGCAATACTCATTGAAATTGATCCAAACAAACAGGAAAAGGCTGAGTTTCCACAACCTCAGACTCTGACCCTGCAGTTGAAGTAGCCGGACCCAAGTCATGGTAAATACAAACGATTTTTTCTGCAAAATAGCTAATAAAAAATGTCAAAGCAGGCAACAGATGACTCTGGTTCACAGGAAAGACAGGCCAGATGAATCAGCCCATTCACCACCAGGAACAGCTCCACACAACAAGAGTTTGCAGCTGCTATGATAGTGGAGAAGAAAGTTATCTTCATCGCCATCACAGCCATGACATAGTCCTTCAAAAATTATCTATGCGGCAATCGGTCGGCTTCAGTGCAAGTTGAATGCCACCTGTGCTCTAACTGCCTACCTTCCTGCTGCAACCGCCTCAGGTCCTCCGTATACCGGAGGGCATATGCTTTTGCAGTGGTGGGCAAATGAAATTTAATGTGGACACATGCAAAGTGAAGCACTTGGGAAAAATAATCCAAACACTATGTACACAATACTGGGTTCTAAATTAGAAATCACCACTGAGGAGAAGGATCTTGGAGTCAATGGGGCTGATCCTGTGCCCCGTGCCCACTGCATGGTATGTGCACATATGTGCATGCAAAACACATGGACTCCCATTATGGAGGCATTGTGCTGTGAGGTATGCACGCAGAACCTGTGCACAAGCTGCACACAGGCACTTTGGGATTGCAGCCATTATGGACAAGACATTGAAATCCCTCCGCTTAGTGTATGGCCACGGTCAAAAAAAGAAAACAGAACGTTAGGAATTATTTGGAAAGGGATAGGGAACAAAACTGAAAATAACATAATGTAAATCTATGGTGTGTCCGCTCCTTGAATATTATGTGCAGTTCTGGTAATCCCATCTCAAAAAAGATACAGTAGAACTTGAAAAGGTGCAGATAAGGGCAACAAAAATGATAAAGGGTATGGAATGGCTTCCATACAAAGAGAGGCTTGATATGTTAGGGCTCTTCAGCTTGGTGAAGAGATGGTTGTACTAGAACTAGGGACACTCCATGAAACTAACTGGCAGCAGATTTAAAACAAATACAAATAAAGTATTTTTTCACTCCACACACAATGAACTTGTGGAATTGGTTGCCAGAAAATGTGGTCAAGACCAATAGTATAGCTGGGTTTTTAAAAGGATTGAATAAATTCATGGAGATTATGTCCGTTTACGGCTATTAGCCAAGTAGCTATGGGGGACATAATCTCTTACTTCGGGAGCTGGGAGTGAATAACAGGGAATGGATCATCCGATTGTGACCTGTTTGATCCTTCTCCCAAGCGACTGAGATTGGCCAATGTCAGAGACAGGATGCTGGGCTCGATGGACCATTGGTCTGACCCAGTATGGCACTTCTTATGTTCTTATGGGAGGATATGGGCAAGTAGGGTCCTGGCACTGTATAAGGCTGCTAGCTGCTCATCCCTGTTGGGACTGTTCTCCTTCTGTCAGCTGTCCTCGTGGCGAGAGGAGAAAGAACAGAAGAAGCAGAGAAGCCAGGCTGCTGACCTTGTATACTGTTGGGTTCTTAGTTGCCCATCTGCCACCCTCCATTAATTGGAACCAGAGAGAATGCACAAAGAGAAGGACAGCAAGGCAGGTGGTCCGCTCAAGGCCCCATATATATTATTATGAGCATTTACCAGCATATACACATTGGAATAGCAGTCATAGAGGGGTTACAACAAAAGCCTGTGTATGTGCACCATCTAGGTGTGCATTTAATTAATTCTATCATCATTTTCTGAGTTCTTCATATTAACATATCGGCTTTTTGTTGAGAGGTTGAGATATTAACTTCTTTGTATGAAAAAACATTTTCACTTTGAAACTACAGCATATAGAGTCATAAGCCCTTTTACACAAGACGCTCCCCCACATGGACACCCATCATCCACATGGGGGAGCATCCTGTGTAAATGTGGGGGTACATGAGTGCACGCTCCTGTGACCTACACATTCCCACACACAGCCATGCATGGAATAAGAAGCGACAATGCATAATGTCACGGAGGAACATAGGGTCTCACACATGTGATACTGGCCTACATGTAGACTACAAGTCTGGTAAATATGTAAAGCAAAAGGTTCCACATGTATGTAATGTTACAATTGAGAACTGTAAAACCCAAATCAGGACTGTGACACGTGACCAAGCTCCAGGAAATGCAAAGAGATAAAAAGAATGTGTATTTGGGAACCCTAGCCAGACAGACCTGCGGAGATGCAAAACAACCTTCACGTTTGCCTGGGTTGCCTACGTGACAGGCCTCACATTTCTGCAAGGCGGGAAACCTGAGACAAAGGAACCATGAAAGATACTTAAGCAAGGGACATTAAACAAGTTTCACTATCGCTTGCCCAGAGCCACCTTGAGCACTCTCATCTGCATCTTGCCAGCAAGCTAGGCTGGAAGACATGAACTGAGAGACAGGACTTTGCTTTCTAGCAACTCTAAGTCTGGAGACCCAGTCACTTACATCAAGGACTGAGTAGAACTTATGGAACTTGGAAAGGTAAGATGCTTATTTAGGAACTCAACCAGTATAGGTTAGGAATGCATTATATTTACCTTTGATTTCTAGTAACCACTCTGTATCAACTATCTTGCTTATGTAATCAATAAATTTACTTCTTATCTTTATGAAGAAGTGTCTGTGTCTAACATTGGAACACAAGTGAGCAACAAGAGTTCTCAAGCTCTTGTGAACCCAGAGATTAGAGAGTCTGTAAACGGGAAGGATTGAGCCCTTGAGTGACAAAGGGGTTGTCCCTGCAGCAGACTTGAATCAGCCAGAGAGAAAACTGGTTCAAGTGGGCTGTACGCGAGGGAAACTGAGTCACTCAAACCCGGTAAAGTGGGGGTGCGGACCTCCAACCCATGACACACAAAGCAACCGGCTCAGGCAATAGAGTCACAGAACTGGAAGAGAATTCAAGGGTCAACCAGTCCTACAATGCTGCAAGACCTGCCACACCCCAGTTATCTGAACTATCGCCATTCAAAATATAAAAATGAGTTACTGGAACTCCAAAGTCACATGAATCTTCATCAGGTGGAAGTGATCAATCCCAACATCTCTGTACTAGGTTAATTAATTCGTTATAATCTTTGAGTATCCTTTTCCCAAGAACATTATAATCTTTGGGTACCCTTTCCCCAAATTCTTGTCAATTGAGGAAGAATTTTAAGGCACCACAGCAGTAGGTATCTGCATCTCTGGGTGATTTCAGACGTTACGGGCGCCCGATTCACCACAGTGGATTCCCAGCGGTGACAAACCGACTAAGCACCCCCCGTGAGAAGAGAGGCCTCAAATAGACGTGACGGGAGCAGGACCACGGCAGGGAATCAGACCGGCAGACCACGGCCCAGGGCAGCGCAACAGACGTTACGCCGATCCCAGGCCGGGCCGTGGTCAAAGCACCCAGAAGGCGCCGAGGCAGCTCGTCTCGGCTCCTGCCGTGTGCTCTTTAAATCTCGCTCCCCGGCCTGTGTTGCCATTCAGACATTACTTTTTTTTGTTTCTCGGTGGGAATCGCTTTGACCATGCTTTCGGAGATGGTCCGGGCCGGAGCTCTGGAAGCATGGTTATTTTCGACCCCTGGTGGGGAATGACTGTGGTGAACATCTGGTGCTCCCGAAACAGACGTTCAGGGCGCTTTGGCCCTGCCGTGGGGTTGACCGTGGTTCACGGTGGTTGACTGTGATTATTATTATTATTATTATAAACATTTATATAGCGCCAGTCATGTGACCTGGTGCTGTACAGAACATAGAATTAGACATGGTCCCTGCCTGTGGCTTACAATCTAAAAGACAAAAAAAAAAGGGGGGAGGGAGACAAGGAGAGGGGACAGTGGGAGAGACAGGGGAGAAGACAAACAAACATTCAAGCAGATGCGAAGTCTCAGGTGCGTGTGCTTGGCTTGGTTTACAGAGAGGTTGCTGGCAGCAGTCAGCAGAGGAGGGCCGGCAGTAAGAGTAAGGGGAAAGACTAACATCTCGTAACGTCTGAAAATACCCCATATTGCTGAGGGTTTTTTGTATGGAGCTCAGACAGATTAAAGTGACACTTGCACCCTAACAATACTTCATGCAACGTAACAATACTTCTGTATTGTTAACCCCAAGCTTGGCAAACAAGGTACAGAGAACAGTTATCCCCAACACAAAGAGACTCTGATAGATAGGGCCCCTCTCCCATTTATAATGGGAAATGGCAAATAGTCTTGTTCAAAATCTTCTGATGAACGATGGAGAAGAGACGCTTGTCTCCCAAATACATTTACTTGATTTTAATTAAATAAAATTTCAGGCAATAGGTCACTCCACTAGCCCTCTTCACTTGCAGCCTCACAAATGAGTTCAAGGGCTGACTTTTTAATTTTGTAGTCTCATTTGTATACTCCTTCCGGGAAGACTTCTCACCACCCTTTCCTCCTGGAATGTTAATGTTTTCTTGAACTCATCAACCTTCCTAAAGTCAGCACATGCAAGGCCCAAAGCGTTATAAGTGAATGATAGAAATGCGTATCACTGCTGAACTTTGTACATGTATTTAATGGTATACACAGAAAAAGTGTGAACATACTTTTAAAACTTTGAGATATCCCTTTCTGCATATTTGTTCATGGGAATGCTTGTGGGCAGCATTTGAAATATGTCCTGTCTATCTTGTAAATAATAGGCCTTTTCTGACTTTTTAGAAGAGCATTTTATTTTAAATAATGAGTATTTTTAGAAAAGCCAAAAAGGAAATTCACACACAAAGACTATTTGTAAAGAACATTAAGGATGTTCCACAAACCAAGAAAAGCCTGGAAAATCAAAGTTGAGGCTGACACTTCATTCCTCACTCTGGTCTCTGTGCCTTCTTTTCCACTGTTAAGAGATAAGAACAGAATGTGAACTTTAACTTAGTTTTTTTCTGGCTTTTGTTGCTTTTTATCATGTTATTAATGTTAATTAGATGTACCGTTTTGTTCAGAAGTACTGTTTTTCTTATTACCATAGAGTAGTATGAAGAAGCATCTAGTTTTAAAGCATATTCAACTATCCCTTTTACTTACTTTAAATCAACTTGTTCTTCCAAACAAGGTATGGAATTGATAGCTGTTATTGATTGCTTGTAGCATTACCTAATCTTCACTAAATGTAGGAAGCTTTTCAGATTTAGAAAGGTGGCAGAAAATGTCTAGTAATGATGCTGTTGGGAATTCAAGCTCAATAGTGTGGTCAGTATGAAAGTGATGTAGCTATAAGAAGTATTTTATTATAAGCCTGTTGGCTTTACTAAATGTTCAGGCAAGTGTAATTTACAGAGATTCTGATGTTGGTGTATTTAGTTCTAATTTATGCCAACAAAATCTCTATTAATGTTGTGCTGCTTTTATATAAAATGAAGGTAGTATTGGAAGTTTAGTAAATTACAGAATGAAAAACAATACAGTAGCATAGCAAAGAAAGAATTCAATATAGAGCAAGGGTACAAGAATTCATTATTAAAACAGATATAAACATGACCTTCACTGTGGTTCAGTAATTATCCTAGTCCACACTATGGTGTGTGTACCATGATTTTCCTTTTTTTCTCGTTGTTTTCATTTTTATCTGGGTACTTCACTGGTGAGTAATTGCTAAAGGGAACCCATTATGCAAGGCGAGCATTCAGTTTACAAGTGAATTTGCTTGTAGCTATTGCCACATTTGAACCTCACTAATGTATGTAAATTAAAAACTCTGGTTTTCGGATCACTCCTGTTTGAAATAAAAACAGATTCTGATCATTACAATCTGCAAGCCAGGTATTATCATTGGACTAGTGAGCCGCTGATGATAAATTGTACTGAATAGCTTGTGGATAGAATATTTTATCTCAGTTCTCTATCACACAGCACTGCATAAAATAAGAATGATTCATCAAGCATGAGAGCTGGTGGTTTATGAAATTCATTGCTCACGGCAAGTGTATTTTTTAAAATTCAAAAGACAAAGAAGCTCACAGGGGTTATTTAGTAATCAGTGTGAATTACTTCTAGGTATAAACCTTGCTGGAAAAAATTAAAAATACATTTGCTGTACAGGAAATTATTGCTGTAGGTGCTATAATTTAACTGCTTCTCATCATATAGGGTTTTACTTCCTTGACCATTTCTGAATCAAAACCTCTTCTTTTTGAAAGAAAGCCGCATAATCAGTTGTAACAGGATTAATATACTGACAAATCTATGCTATCTCTTGAGCAACTTCAGTTCCTTGTATACCTTAGGCTTCAGAGGGTATTTGTTTATTCAAAAAGACATGTAAAAGGGAGAAGCGCAATATAGTCATCTTTTTCCTTCCAAATTTACAATAAGAATGTTTCATTTCTTCTTGTGTATTGATGTCCCAAGGCAATGTTCCAAATGAAAAGATAATAACTTATGAAGAAGTGTCAAAAACTAATTAAGTTTCGTAACTTGTTTTTCCTTCACATAAAATATATTTTTCATCACACTGTCCAGTCACATGCTGGGATTCTTGCTAACATTATCACATGCCAGTCACACCAAGTCTCAGTGGTGTGTCTCCTTCTGTCATTATTTTCAGCATCAATTAATTTTCTTCTGACCTCGCCTTTGGAAAATGTAGCAGAGAATTACCAGTGCATGCTTTGCACAGTCTATTTTGAAGGCATTAGGCCACTGCGTGTATTCGAGAATGGAGTAGGCCAAACATTATATTTTCTCACCTGCATGGTTGCCTAGTAACCTGAATTAAGGATTTTCACCAAGCCTTCAAGACAAATAAAAGACTGTAAGACAGGTCGACCTAGGTAGGAGAGTCAGACCCATTGATGTAGATCAGAATTTTGAATGAGGAAATATAAAACAAAAATCCTCATTAACATTCATTGTGGAAACCATTTTTATAACTAAACAAGCCTGTGTGATATGACACACTGAGAGAGTACTAGGCAGCAGAGCATCATCCTTGACAAATCTTAAATCTCTATTATGAAGTACTCTTTTCCTTTGCCTTTTTGATATTATTCATGTTTGTTTAAGGTACAAAATACTGAATATTAATTGAAGATATTTAAAAAGGATCTTCCAAACATGTAAATATACGTTAGAGAGAATTCTTCCTAGAAGCATGCATGCTGCATATGTTGGATAGTGGTTCACACAGATATGTTCAGCTTTCATTTAATCACTTAAAGGGACTAAATTCCTTGTTTAATGTATTGCCATTGAAAAGAAAGATTAGTGTACTTTAGAGGTGGGGGTCATTCTTTGTAACGCTATTACAGCTTTGTCCTTGACATGCAAGATTCCTCCAGACAGGAAGAGGGGGGTAGAAATTCTGCCTGAAAGGTACAAAGCAAAGTAGCAGCACAATGAGGATGTCGGCACATAGTGACAGTCCTCTGCAAATGATGGTGTCAGGCCACTGAGGGGCCGAGGGTGGCAGGACTGACATTCACCCTAGCAAGATGGAAATAAATGCCCTGTTTGATAAAAGAAAACAGACAATTTATGTATACCCTGAAGAGTTAACAGCTAGTGAGCCATTCCTATGGGTCAAGTGCTGCATTTGCATTTTGATGGGATGTTATCAAGTAATTAATGCACCAGTCAGGATTTATTACCTCAGGAGTGAACTGAAAGGTTCATTACAAAATCGGTTTCACTTGAAGATAGGCATTTCCTCAGAGTTAGCTTTTGACATGTTGTTCCTAGCTCTCTCTGCCTGTGGCAGCAATGGTAGAAGGCCAGTGAGGTGAAATTCATTGCTTAATAAGGGCATTCACTTTGGGTATTCTTGTGATAATAAATGTATACATCAAGGCCGCACTGCCTTGTCAGTTTAATTGCTTCTTGTGCTCCTTAACAAGCCAATCTTAATCAGTCTGGACCATGTTATGAATAATTTAGGGATCAGTAGACTTCATGCTTAATAAGATGTACTAGATTATAAAACTTAAGTGCACTGTTTATAGAAAGCATGCAAAACACTTTAAGTTTTTATTAGAAGCAACAGAAAAAACAAACAGTGAGTTAGTCTAACATTTGCAGTTTGTGAGCAACAGCTGTGTTTCTCAGTGTTGTAACCCCCCTTCACTTTTGTTGAAGGCCATAGTTCGGCCTTTCTATCCCTCTAAGCCTCAGTGAGACATAATGGGAAATTTGAGTAGGCTATGAGATTAAAGCTAGTAATCGATGGCCAGCCAGCAATTGTCATTTTAGAAAACATTCTTTTATCTTTTTAAATGCAAAGCAGTTCTTATTTAAAAACATTTTTGATGGGCAAAATTACCTTTTTGTGTGTTTGACAACCCACATGAATTGTAATGTAATTGGCATTAAGTTATCAAACTTTTATCAGGAATAGGAATTTTTAAATGTTTTTTTTTTTGTTTAATAATACAGCTGGAATGAAGGATAGATGATCTGTAATTCTTATATATAATATGACTTATTAAACTAAGATTCTCTATATTCTTAAAGGTAATGTTAAATTACATTAAAAATTAAAGGAAATATTCTCAAATCTCTCTGAGCCTATTATGATTTCTGCATTTAATAAATATTACTTGATTTAAAAATAATATTTAACCATATTATTTTAAAAGAACTCTTTGTCCTCCATTTTACCTCAACATTTGTAGTCTATAAGTCGTCCACAGAGTAATGCATCATTCAGTTTATGACATCTAATAAAGGCCTACTGCAAACATTAGAACCAGGTGCTTCGACAATTTCCTTTCTACTGTAGCCTATTGTTTTCTTGTAACCTAAACAGAAAGAATTCCATTAGGCTAGTTTCATTTTTATTCCTTTTACTTAAATAATGACATGTTCTAAGAGCAATACAGAATGGTTTGAAGTTTATGTAAATAATGTGTGCATACACATTTTTTAAAAAATCTATGTGCACATATATACATCTACATATACCATATATATGAAGATTAAAATTATATGTTGCAAAGACTCTTTCAGTCACTTTTTATATTATTAAAATTATGTTATTGTTAAAACGCATCTATGAATTGGGAAGATGGTTAGAAGTAAATGAAAAACAACTTCAAACCTATTTCCAAACCTATAGCTGGACCATCATACTCCTTTGTTCTTGTGCAGGTTAATAGAGATTGAGGAGATGGGCAGAGGAAAAGCAGTGCAATTTTCTGCTATTTAAGCTTGGCGAAATGGCACTCTTCAGGAAGCAGCAAAAAGTATGAAAGCGTAATAGGCATTTTAAAAGTAGAAGTCCATATAGCTGCTTGAGGGATCCTCAGATTTAGGCATGCATAGAATCACGAATGAGATAATCAGCATTGTGAAATTGAAACCTGTCTGCTGCCTGCTGCTGTTCTTCCCTCTTTCACTGGAGTGATTTGTAACACTCATCTTCTTCAGGCAAGGCAGCCTTCAAGATTATCCAGAACTGTCAATAGTAATTGCCAAAGTATTTTATTACCTACAGAAAATCAAAGGAATTTTATAACCAACAGTTATCAAGTTTCAATACACGGTATAAAGAGAGCAATTTTAGTTGGAATACAATCGTGTTTGGCTTGCTTTAATGTTCTTGAGACAATTCTTGTGCAACCAACTACAACGTTCACTGTATTTAAGCTAGAGGCAAGAATACGCATATGTACTTGTAGTAAAAAAAAATGACATAATGCTTACAAGCTTCTGCAAGCAAGTAGTTTTTAATTGCCATACAAATTATGGCTTTACTAATTATTTTTAAAAAAGAATGAGGTTTCTATAAAACTCAATTTGAAATTCTGGCATTAGAAATAAGTTTAAATGGGGGCATCCTCTGTCAAGAAGTACATGAAATGCTTGGAAATTGGCAAAAACATGACACCGATTATAAATTGTGAATACGTCAAGCCCAAGCTAAAATAATTCTTACTGCATGCTTTTGGTATTACTGCTGTATAAGCCATGGTGGTTAGTCAATGGCACAACACAGGGCTTTGAGGCTCAGGTGTCCAAATGAACTAGGTGTCCAACTCTCTTTGGCTCCGCTGAGTTTCCGAGCTTATCCGCATTAATTCAAAGTGTTTTTTTCACATTTACTAAATGATGAGCTGTTTAGCGTGTTAAGAGACCTTGTTGACTCCAGTGGGAATTATGCTTTTGAGACAACTGCTGTGTTTTTCTCCTCAGTATTTATTTGTCCATGTTTAAATTTCTTTGTATTGGAAAGGGTAAGTTATCAGTGGAGAATTAAAAGATTCTTGGGTACTACTACTCATGCCCCAAAAGGTCTGTATTCCTTTAAGGAGGAAAGTGAAAAAAGTGCAGTTTTACTTCATGATAGCACATTTTGCCCTAATTCACAAAGATACATCAAGATGCCAGTGATGTGACTATCAACATGGGAGTTCCTTTTAAAAACAAGTGCACAAATTTACTTATGAAATATTTGTGGACATGGGAAAATACCTCCTTCTATGGGTAAAAACAGATATACGGGCGGTGCAGTGGCTTGGCAGCCTGGGACAGGAAACAGCGGCCACCCCTCCCCTGCTCAGAACTAACCTGCCTGGAGCTAGAGAGCCGTCCCATGGCTCAGACGCCCTGGGTAGGGTGGGAGCTCAACAAATGTGTGGGCAGATGGTCCCACCCCACTTCCAGGGTCCCGTTCCGCACCTTGATCATGACGACCAGCCATGTTGGCCCCTGTCCCAAGGTGAGAATAGCAGAGCTGAACACATGTGCTAGCCCACGTTGGCCCATGTGGAGGCTGTGTCTTCGTAGATTTCCTGAGGATGCAGCCCAGGCTAGCTGCCTACCCGCCCTGGGGCAGTCTCAGGCCAACATCTGATGGCACATTAACACGCATGCTGGTGGGGCCTGGTGGGCCACCATCACGTCTGTTTTTACCCTATGTTGCAAGCCAGAAAGATTTACTTGTATTTTGAGGTATTTGCATGGATTTTTGTTCATAGCATCAAAGTATACCCTTTATGCTGAAGGGCAGCACTGAATGAGAATTGAAATGGCCAAGAATTGAAGTTAAATATTAGCATAGGCCTCTTTTAGACATGCACACCCGCTCACGGCGTGAAATCACATGTGGTGTAAAAATCCCGCAATCGGGGTTTAGATGTGACATCACGCACGTTATTGCTGCTCACGCATTCTTTTAGAGCCGCAACTAAAGTCCGCAGCTCTAAAAGAATGCACGAGCATGACGTCACATCTATACCCCGACGGTGGGATTTTTACACTGTGTGTGGTTTCGCGCTGCGAGCGGGGCATGCACATCTAAAAGCGGCCATAGTTATATAATACGGGTTATGGAAGAGGAATTCTCTTTTATACAGTTCTGGATTTCTGTGGGGTTTTTTCCTTATAAGTGTATGCCTTAAAAATGAGCCCTTTAATTAAACTGACTTTAGGAGGAGGGGGAGGAAGGTGTAAAGTACTTTAGTAATCATCTTCATTCATAGCACTACAAAATGGGGGAAATGAATAGAAAAAATTAAGGAATAGGTTATTTATGTGCTATTAGAATACCAAAGTTGTAATTGTAGCAGGACTCTGCAATTAGGTTGGTGAATTAACATTTTTTTTTCTTTCCCAAAGGAAAATTGCTTGTTTACTAGTAACTGGCTAATATTGGAAGCTATTTCCTATCCATTAAGCCCATATTTGCTTTGTCGTATTTATAAGGATTTTTTTGTCCTTGCTGTTTGTAATGTACAGAATCATAAAAGTGTGTTTATCCAATATTCCATATAGTATGAGAATACATCCTGCCTATGTCATTTGGAACACACATAGTCCCTAGCTCTACACAAACCTATGAACATGAGTAGTGCCTTTGAGTTCAGTCCGATTACTTGCTTAAATGACATATATATTTGTGCAAAATTGAGAACAAGACATCACACAGTTCTTACTCAGCTGAAACTCTCATTGCAGTCAAAGACTAGAGGATTTCTGTTTCTGATCAGCTCAGGCAGTCACGTAAGGCATAAGTATGCCATTCTGTGGTGGTTGATAGTCCTAAATTAAACAAAAATGAACAGAGGATTTGAGTTATTCAAAGTTAGTCAGCCTCCTCTTCTATGTAGAGGCCTCTCTGGGTGTAGCCACACAAGCTGTGGAGAGCCTGATCTCTGCCAGGGCCTGTGGCAGGCAAGCACAATAGCCATGCTGCGGGGCCAGTGCACATGGGGAGTTGGACAGATGTCCTCTTTCTCCCACCTAGGGCAGCCAGGTGGACAAGCCACTCTCTAATTTCCTGCCACGACCAGCACAGACCAAGGCGCTGGCCACATGACCAGGCGCTTGGCCCTGCCCTGCAAAATCCCAGCCATGGCCGTGATGTAATAGTATGCAATGGGTGACAGTGCCCCACAGAAAGGGTCCCAGTACACAGGCTGCCACACCTTGGGCAGCTTTATCCCATTTGAGGTAAGGCTGCTATGCGACGCTTCCTCTGCATTTTTCCAAGGACACATTGCATAATAGTCAGCTGTTCACCCTGCCATGTGACAGCAGCTGGCTACACACTATACTACACTGCATGGTCCGGCTGCCAGAGTAGGTAAAAGCTGCCCAAGGCGTAGTAGCCTGCCCAAGATGTGGTAGCTGCACCCTCTCTTGTGATCCCACTAAAATGATACTCATTGCTATCATAAAAAGTTTGTCCTAACAGCTGCAATCCCAAACCTCCTGCGTACGGGATCCGCACAAGTCCCGTGTGGGCCTGCATGTGGTACAGTATGCCTGCAATCGGGGTGTGTGCAGTTTCCACGCACATACACAGGGCATGGGATTGACCCATTGAAGATAAACCTGGGATTTTATAGAGGCATGATTGATTAGGTGCTTTAAATTCTTTAAAAGCCTAACAAAATAAAAAGGTTATTTTGATAAATATTCTTTCAAAATTAAAGATAAAATGCAATTCTTACAGCTTGATTCATCACCCCTTAGTTTTTCTGATCAAGAGTATTCTTATACTATGGCCATTTTTACACAGCCCCGCTGGGTGGGGGGTCCGTACGTGTGCCGGTGCATGCACAGTGGGTGGGCAGGGCATGCATATGGGTGCACACACATCCCCACGCACACACACACACACCCCATTCATCAACACATGGAGCAGCCTCCGTTTTCATGGGTTGCTCCGTGCATGTTGATGAGTGGGGGGTAAGTGGGGATGCGTGTTCGGTGGGAGCACACATGCACCCCCACTCACCGCACACACTCGGCGGGTCCTTCATATGGGACTCACCCACTCATGAACACCCAGATTTCTGGGTGTTCATGAATGAGTGCTGTCCGGTAAAAAGGGCCTACAAACCTTTAGAGGATTTGTAGATTTGTTTATTAAAAGAGTGGGGGGAGGGGAGGTTATATGGACACCCCATTCTGTCCTAGGCGTTAGAAGATGATATGAAATACTAGTGACTACAAACTTTAATCAGAAGTACAACTTTTTTTTTTAAAAAAAAAACTGTTTAAAAGCATCTTCAGGGTACAGGAATAATTTTTAAAGGTTACACACCAATACCAGCAATATAAATGGAAATGTTATCATTTGCTTCTGTGTGGGCAAGAACAAGCCCCAAAGTATCTGATCATGAATGCTTAATCCAACTAATCTAATATACATAGTAGTATGAACTGAAATAATTTCAAGGTTAAAGCTACATAGCCAGTACATGTGATTAAAATCTATAATTTTCTTTCAAATTATCCAGAAAATAAGGTGTTTTGGTTTACATGCTGTTTAAGACCTAAAAGATTATGAAAAAGCAGCAGAGAAGATTTGTTCATTGTGTCTGAGATGTACACATATTATCTCTACATAAACAGAGTCTATCATTGCTCTTACTTTACAATATTTAACCCAGGTGTGCTTTCAGTGAGTAACTCAACAGTGTTACTCTTGAATTACACTGGTATAAGTGAGAGGAGAATCAGGTCTACAGAATTAACATAAGCCTGTATAATATTGTATGTACATGGTGTGTCTACTACTATTGCTAATAGTATGTCAAATTGTACTTCACTGCCATAGAAAAGAACAACTAATTACATTTCACAGCATTGTGTGAGATAAATATGTATGTTTGTTTGTTTATTTGTTTAAACAATCTACTGTAGGATTTAATGTTGGATTATGTAGGGTGAGAGTTTACTGAGAAATTGCCAGCTGTATTTGTACAGAACTGTACCTGATTCCAACCTCCTGTAGTGTGAGCAGTGGTAAGTGAACTGTTTCTATGTTGTTCACTCACTCTGTCAGATCGAAACTCAGCTCAATAGCATTAAACTAGCTCCCATTTGAAAGATTTGTCTTACAAAACCCTGAAAACTGCTCTGAACATGCATACATTGATTTTGTTGCTGGAATCTCCTGAGCTTTGATGAAAAAGCAGACTCCACATGCAGGTGAAAGAGGGTTTACCTCTTCAATATTAAAAAGAGAAGATTAAGGATTTCTGTTCAGCTAAGGCTGAACTAATCAGTGGCATGCAAGGGTAAAAAAGTTGGCATTTTGCCTCTTGTAGTGCAATATTTCTGAGGTGAACAAGTGAAAATTTCTCCTGTTGCCACCTATGAATTATAACGTACAAGTCATAGATGACATGCCTCTAGTTTGCATGGCTAATCAAATTACCTTGGGTACAGAGGTAAAATCTTTCACTTTGTCCTTAAAAGAGAAGGTAGTTGATGACTTTATTGCTGGACATTCATTTATGTTACTTCCTTCAAAATGAAATTTCTGTATCAAATAAAAGAAAAGCATCCCTATTATAATATATTTTAAAGTGCTGAACAATTTTGCATTCATTTAAGAGATGAGGCCTTTGTGATCTGACATTTCGTTTTGTTCCATTTAGATCTATTAAAATATAAACAACATGTAAGATGACTGATTTTCATAAAGCTTGCCTGGTTTTCTCTCCAGGGTTTAGCATTTGGTCTTGTCAGCTGGAGAACACTTTTTGTTTGTGCTTGATACAAGCATGTTTTGCACTGCTTTTTACTAGCAGCAGAATGCATGCAACAGCAACTGTTAGATTTTGTAGCATGAGAGGATTACAGCATACTTAGATAGCTTGTGCACATCATCGCTCAGCAGGGAATGCTGGAGTGAAGTGACTGCAGCACCTCAGATAGAGGAAATTTACACCCTGTAGCACCAACTCTTGTAATTATTCATGTCTACTTGCCATGATTTGGATAAAGTGATGTGAAAACTCTGAAATTATGGTACAAGTAAGGCTTTGGGCAGAATACAGTAAAGCTTTAAATAAACTAGCTACACCGAGATATCATAAAATGTTACAAATATGTCTAGAATCAAGTCTTATCAGCAGTGTCTTTGATCTATTGTAAGAAATACAATAACAATGCTGAAATCAACATTACAGAGACAGATAAAGCTGGATAAGAGAATTTCAGAAATTAGATAACATTTATTTTCCATCATTTGTAGGAATCACTTGGTTTGCCTCTTAGGCATACGTTGGTATGTTCTCATGTTTCACTCAGCATGGTTCATCTTCAAACCGATCTGCTTTCCTATCATGGTTAAATTATGAGGTCCCACTCCAGAAGCTTGAAGTCTGAAAATCCAGAAGAAGGAGAAAAAAAACCCAGATAGCTGTTGAGTACAACTTACATAATTAAAATGATAATGGCTGACTTTAGTGGAGTAATAGATGGTTAAACTGTTTACATGACCCCTTCTTCAATCTGAATGTTGAGATATGAAGGATGAGAAGAACGGAGTCTACAGGTCCAATTTGATGTCACTGTATAATGGTCAGAAAACCTTGCTAGGAAAAGTTGTGATTGAAATCTACATTTATTTAATGACCAAGTAAATTATTCACAGAGCATACAGTGATATTGAGCATATGATAAGTGTAAATATTTACTTTACAATTCAATTAATCATAGGCCTTTTAATGACATATTAACTATTTCAGAATTTAATAAATTTGCAGAGACAGTGGGTTAAGTGTAAGCCAACAGTTTTTATAAGGTTTGATTGTAGAAATTATATCATTACTCTATTTTATCTACAGTCATTTCATACTGGCATCCTAATAGACTTTAGCTTCTAGGGTAAAAGCTGAACCAGTGGAATTTCTTTCACCGGCCAATCCATAAAGATGCCCTTTTCACCTCTTTGATGTGATAAGGAAGTGTTAAATCAAAGTGAATCCTTATTTTGCACCTTGGGACCGAATAGCGCTTAAGCCAATTGTTATTACTCCTGGGTGTGTTAGATACTGAACCATGCATCTCTCTCTGCAGATCAGAGAGGATTGTAACAGTCATCTGATGCCACCTGCTATCACTTAATTAGTATAATCATATAATTTTCCAGTTGGAAATAATGGCATCATGCACTTTTTAGTAATTGCAACAGTCATCATATATTTCAAATTATGATACACTAATATTATGTGATTTTGACATTTTTAGGAGGGGATACTTGTCTTGTATTTACACACCAGTGTCTCTCATCTTGACTCCCACCAAGTAGCACAAAAAGCATAATCAGTTTTCTCCCTCATTATGATCTTAAAGATATTATTGATTAGTAATATGAATCCACAAATGAGTTTTTGCTAAGAACAATTTAACTTGAGTGTACAGACCAAGGAATAAATAATGTGACCAGTACTTCATAATAACATAAAATCTTCTACCTTGGTTGAAGTGTTTGGTTTTGTTCTGGGTTTTTGTTGCTGTTGTTGTTGGGTTGTTTTTTTAAAAACAAAATCTAAGAGACTTTTTAATGGCCCTTTTTAAACAGGCTGTGGTGTGTGGGGGGGATGGGTGTGCATGCCGGTGGGGGGCGCTGGTTACATGGGTGCACACCCACTGAGCAACCGTTTTCGCTGGTGGTTCCATGTGTGGGCTATGGGTGGAGATGGGTGTAGCGTGGGAGTGCACACGCACCCCCATCCACCCACAGCGGCAGTCGGACGGGCGGCGATCACACAGCGGATATGTGTGGGGATGTATCGGTCCATCTCGTGTTTAAATTCTGGGTGGTTTTATTTTATTTTACTGAACAGACATTTCTGAACCCTTTTCAAACAGGGATGGATGCGGGGTGTGTGTGTGTGTCAGGTGTGTGGGGGTGGCACCGGGGGGGGGGCGGGCAGTTACATGGGTGCACACCCATCTCCACCTATCCCCCACGCACGGAGCAACTGCCATTTTCGCTGGTTGCTCCGTGCATGGAGGATAGGTGGAGATGGGTGCCTGTACACCCATCGTAGTGTTTACATGAGATTCCCCCATGCTTGCACATGCAGGCACCCATGTGCTCATTGTGTGGGAGTGATTCCTGTAAAAAGGCTAGAGTTAACCCTCCTCCTCTGTGCTGAACAGAGAAGCCCTGCCACATATGTACCAAGCAAGTTTGTTATTACTATGTTCAATAAACACGCCATGTCTGCTGGTCATCTTCTGTTTCATTTCATTTTTGTCATGCATCTTATATGCAAATCTAAGATAGCATGAATCAGGATGCATTAAAATTATGCATTCTTCTAGACCCATTCCTCATGCAGGTCCTGCGTGGCCGTAATGAACTTACACCCAAGATAAATTTGATCAATTGTTAGTATATGGAGCATATGTTTAGCTTTGTTAGTTGTACTAAAATATTAGAAGACCCAGATATCGTGCAGCATATAATTACATTCCAGTTTTAATATTACTTCACTAATGTGGTGATGAATCAGAGCATGTAATTATTCTGCTATTTAATTCTTATTTTAAAGTACATTTGAGTTTATCTTTCTTGATGGAAAAATAAAAATATACATTTATTGTATACTTTAAATATCTTCGTTTGTCTTCCAAAATCCCCTTACAGGCAAGCTTGATTACATAACTATATTGTTAAGTAGATAGACAGACAGACAGACAGACTTTATTTACAGCTTAAGCCAAATAATATTGTTAAGTAAATTTGGCCTTAAATCTCTCTCTCTCTCTAGGTACATATACACAGTATGTACAAATGGCAAGTACAATACTGCATCTTTAAAACATTGCATAAACAGTGTGTTTAAGCTACCACTGATATATGTGCATCAATAGACACAAGTCGGTGATATTGTTAAGAGTCAATAGGAGCCAATAGATGCGTTACTGATCAATATTATAGACAAAAATTCCAGTCGTTTATCTATATAAATGACTGGAATATATATCTATATACCCTTCTTAGGAGTCTGAAGAACCCAAGATGATTTAAAAGTAAAACAAATCTTCTGTAAGAGACATAAAAAGTGTAAACATGACTTACGTTTTCGTGCATCTTTTAATTCCCTTAGTTTTCTATGCTTCTCTTGCATCGTTTTGTACATTCCTACATATTGCTGTATATACACTGTGAAGACCTAGTAAGCGAGTTAAAGCCTGATGACGCTAACGAATCCCAGCACAAATGACTGAATCAATAGGAAACCAGCCACTGCTGTTTAAGTGTATCGATAAATGTACCTTTATTTTCTCTTGAATGGATAAGTGTCGCAGTTAAGAGTCCTATGGATCTCTTAATTGAAAGTTAATTTTAAATCAATAAAGAGAGTCATTTAAATATTGATCAGCCCTTTCTACACGAATTGTTAGCTGATTTTTTTTGCAACAACTTTGTTTAAATGCAATCAATAGCCCACAATCAGTGCATTCCATAAAAAATTGACAGATGTTCCCAAAATGCCTGCTAGGCATAATCTTATCTGTTTACATATGCAGCACAGATATCTCAGCACCCTTTCATGTGTAAGCAGGTATCCAGAAGAAAAAAAACAAAAACATGTTTTTCTTAAATTCCAAATAGCAATATTTAGTTGCGCTTTCTCCCTTGTTTATCACCAAAGAGGATTGGAATTAAAAAGAAGATAGGTAGGCTATCACTTGATTGGCTTAGCAAGATTCCTCTTGTTTTATTCATGCATACTGACTGTCATTGTTTTTACACCGAGTGAAAAAAGACATATGCAATTATTTGAAGCATATGTACTCTCGTACGTATATATCATAATCCATTAGACATGCTACTATCCATAAAATGATATTTAGCTTTTAATGAAATAGGAATCCGTGTGTGTGTGTGTGTGTGTGTGTGTGTGTTTGTGTGTCTATCAAGTTCTGGAATAGCAAGCACTTCTATTTATTTTGCTTTACTTATTGGATATCATCTCTCTTTTTATGAGAGGAAAGAAAGCAGCAAATAGTCCTGCTTTCTTTCTTTCCATTTGACAAGAGGGCAGTCGAGTTAAGAGGATACAAATTTCATTTCATGAGATTCATCTTGATTAACTTACTAAAGTAAACTCAGCTACATGTGGCTTTCAACATGCCAGCAAATATAAAGCTTCTCTAACATGGCTTCCCACATTATTTTACTGATTTCCCTGTGGCAGCATGTTAGAACTCCTATTACCACACATAACAAAAAAGTAGAATTGGTCATTTTTAAACTGGTCGTGTAAATTGTATTTTAGCCCTATATCCCTTAGTTACTGGCTTTGAAGCACATCTTAAACCCTATTTTTGAATGGGATGGGAGGATGCAACATTCTTCAGTATGTTTTTTTAAAACTTTTGAACACAGTGTCTGGTAAAAGTAGATTTGTGCTTCTAAGTAGTAAATGTTTCTTCTGAATTAGAGGAGGATCCAATTAACAAATCACAAAGGAATAAATAGTACTGTTTCCCCACAATATACATTTTTAAAGTGGTGTCACATAAGTATAAAGTAAAGCAAAATCAAAGTCTACAATTAGGTTGACTGGAATCTGATAGAAACGTAAAAATATCACTGTAATTATATTTCCTTCTAAATGATACTCCAAAAGTCAAATCCTATAATTAAAACTGTGTGACATTTAATAATTTAAGTCTGACAATAACAAGCAAAATAATTTTTCTTCCTTGAGAGTTCCAAAAATACCAGTATAAGGAGTTAATATTAAAATTCTAGAGCTGCCTGGCAAGAAGTTTAGGCCACAATAAAGTGTAATTTGCACTGCTTTTGTTATTAATCAAACTCTTTCTGCTATTCTGCAAATCTGCTCTTCATTAATCCTGCATTATTGTCCTCTTAATGCAATATCTCAGAACCGATTTCATTCCATTTTCTGTGTTAGAAAAGGCATATCAAAAGGGAAGATTAAAAATAAATGGCCAGGTATCATTAGTTCATATGCACATACAGGTTCAGCACGTGAAGATACTGTTTCTAGGATCGGCCTCAAGATGTGACTGATAGATCTTATTTGTCTGATAGAGTTGACCAGGGAAATAGAGCTACAGCTGGTTACTTCATTAGGTCCTCTCATTGATTGAACCCTGCTGAAGTGATGCAGCAGGCTCCTGAGATAACTGCTGGTAATAGAACAAAATGAATTCTTATCACAGAGATTGGAAAGGCCATTAACCCTGGCCTCCAATGCTTTTCAGAGGTCACAGACAGGAAGCCAAGCGGTGACTGGGAAAACTGTTTTCTGTCTAACTACAGGTCATATTAGGGGTGTGTGTGTGAGGTTTTTACCCTTCGGCTTCTGTAGAGATGAAACTATTACACAGGCAGATGTTAATAATCAGCTGTAAATAAATATTGGAAGCAGAAGAAGAAAAATGAGAAAGCACAGGAATTTATTTCAATAAATATTTAATAAAAGAGCAATTGTTACTGTGATATTTACTTCCAGTTCTGCTGTAGATTTTTACCTAATATTTTTCCATATAAATTGGAAAGAGAAATATGTAGAGGCACTTAAAAGGGAAATTTAATATGGTTTTGTATAAAAATACCGCTCCTTCCTTCCTTCCGAGATGAGGATTATAATTGCTTGCTGCCTGCCTGCCTTTGCCAGCAAGCCTATCACCAGTTCATCTGTGAATTAGTGCAAGGCCTGTTTGCCTTTCACCTGGACAAGAAGGGTATATATCTAAGTAACAGTCCTATAATTTACATTTAATGCAACCTTTCAATTGACCAGGAGCCCACAACCTAAGCCCCCATCTCACAGCTGAGGACTTTCCCACATTTGTCAAGTCAATGCCACTCTGGGATCAGCCAGAAGAAATCATCCATTTAAAGCCTGGAGCTGTACATGACAGATTTTCTACCCCTGGTGACAAATCCAGTCATCGCATAAAGAGTTTTGTTTGTTTCAGGGTTGGAAAAGAATAATTTACTATACAGAAGAATTAAGAAAATTTAACAGGATGCATCTCATAAATGAAACAGAACATTTTCTCTCCATTGCTCATGTATCAAGCAAGGCAGAGATGTGTTTTAGGTTGTTTTTAGCCATATGTTGGTGGCTACTATATTGGTGATTATGATTTAATTTCAGTATCTGTGGTCATGTGGTATTCTCTTTTGGAGCCAATCCTTCACAAGGAGAAAGTTAATTTAAATGTAAATGGGGTTCTGTGGATGGGAAAAAATACCTACTTCATGTCTTTGGGGACCCACCCGAACATTCGGTTTGGTCTTCCATGCATAAATAATAACAAGACGGTATGCACTCACTGCTTTGGTTAAAACACCAGAAGTGGTTTGACATGGCAAAAAACAAAGCACTAAACTGAGACTGGTGTGGATAAACTTAAAATTCAGATCCTCATTCTGATTAACTTTTTTTTTTGAGGATTTGTGAATTACAGAAGCAGATGAAAATCATCTACAGTTTGGAACCTAAAAATACTTTAAGGTAACAGAGAAACTTTGCATCAAAATGGCAGCAATTGAAAATGTGAGCATACTCTGGGTATTTAATCTGTGGCATCCTTACAGAAACATTTCCTATCTCTAAACTACTTTTCTTGGCATTAAGAAATAGAAATTGTCAAAATGGATTGAAACTTAGCAGAAAATTCTAAGTTATACATCCGACTCATTTTAGTTAGAAGAATCTTAAAATTCTCAATTGCAAGGGCTAATAAATATACATTTAAATGATTTAATCAAATACATGCCTTTGCTTATCTCATTTATCAAGAATGTTATATTCTGTTGCAGATGTTTCAATACATGACACACAGGCCTGGAATTTCTGTGTGATACCTGAGGTGAAACTCATGAAACTTTTAAAACTGCAATTAATTGTGCAATGCAGTGCACTAGGAACACTAGAAGAACTCTTTCTTCATTCTAGATTGTGTAATAAAGGACTGGTATTTACTGTTTTCAAAGATCACTCCTAAGAATGTTTGATAAGCTTTCCCCCCATAAAGCAGCACTATATCAAGTCAAGTTAAATTTAAGCAATACTGGACTTGCTGTCTAGGATTAGAAACAGGATACTAGTGTTTAAGTTACTTGGTCATATTAGGTGTAGCTGTGAATCAAATAATTTTATTCTGGTTGGCTTCAAAACCTTAAAATGTTCATCCACTGGTCTCTGTCTCTTTATTTTATTCAGCTGGTTAAGTTACAATAACCAGGGCTGTATGTTTAGTTTTAATAAAGAGTCCAGTGAGATAAATGCATTATAGCTATGCAGTGGTTGAGCTAATATGTTTTTCTGACATATTATTCACCATTGAGGGAAATATGTGTTGTGCTGTTTTCATTATATGGTTGCATTCCACACAGACTGAGTTGCACAGAACCTCTTATGTCTTCTAGATATATTTGCTGACAACTCCATATTGTTAGGATTTTTTTAAAGAAAAAGATGGATTTCAAATGCTGTCATGACAATTCAGAAGAAGAAAGTGCTTCAAACATAATTCTCCAATCAGAACCTTAGCAGCACATATTATGTCTCAGTAGCAATTTATTGGTTGTAATGTGGACAAATATTGTTTGGCAGGTATAAAGTAATTTTAATTGAATGGTTTTTTACCTTCATGTTTAGCTAGAATTGTGCTGGTTCAGGTCATAGTCCTAAAAAGCAGTATCCCTGGGTCAACTCAGGGAAACAAGATTATTCTTGTACTACCCCATGATATGTTCAAATGACAAAAGCAATCTTTGGAGTTTGTAACCAAGCCAAGCACACGCACCTGAGACTTCGCATCCGCCTGAATGTTTGTTTGTCTTCTCCCCTGTCTCTCCCACTGTCCCCTCTTCCTGTCTCCCCCTCCTTATTAATTATTATTATTATTATTATTATAAACATTTATATAGCGCCAGCCATGTGCCTGGAGCTGTACAGAACATAGAAATAGACGTGGTCCCTGCCTGTGGCTTACAATCTAAAAGATAAGGAGGGGGAGACAGGGAGAGGGGACAGTGGGAGAGACAGGGGAGAAGACAAACAAATATTCAGGCGGATGCACGTGCTTGGCTTGGTTACAATCAGGTTGGTTGCAGCAGTCTGCAGAGGAGGGCAGACAGTAAGTATATGGGGAACGACTAGCAGGCAATGGGAAAGGCGGCGAGGAAAAAGTGGGTCTTGAGGAGGGATTTGAAGGAGTGGAGGGAGGGGGCAAGG
>QEPC01005778.1:844543-877390 GCA_003113815.1 Sphenodon punctatus
GGTAACTAGAGGGGTCAGATGGGTCCAGGGTGGGCTTTTTGAGGATGGGGGAGACAGTGGCATGCTTGAAGGCAGAGGGGAAGGAGCCTGTGGAAAGGGAGAGATTGATGAAATGTAGAAGTGGGGGGGGCGACAGTGGGAGCAATAGAGGGAGCGGGAGGGGATTGGGTCAAGGGGGCAGGTGGAGGGGTTGGATGAAGAGAGCAGAGTGGAAATTTCCTCGAGAGAGAGGCAGGAGGGAAGGATGTGAGGAGAGAGGTGGGATTTAAGATTGTAAGTCACAGGCAGGGACTGCGTCTATTTCTGTGTTCTGTACAGCGCCAGGTACATGGCTGGCACTATATAAATGTTTATAATAATAATAATAATAATGAAAATCTCCAGAAGTGCCCCTTTTCCAGTAAAATCACCTTCGTTAAAGTAAGGTTACTGTTTTCTCCGTGGGGTAATATGTTCATATGGAAAGTTTTCTGCAGAATAGGGTGTTTTCAAATGAGACAATACTCCACATTAGCCATCTCCAGGCATGTTCTTGCATGCCCACCTATTAGGTGTCTGCCACCACTCACGGCAGAGTCCAGGGACATCGCAGGCCCACCGTGCAGGCCAATCAGGGCTAATGGGCCCGCATATGTCCACATCTCATCCATTAGGTTTGCCTGCAGCCTTTCCTGCATTCAGGTCCACCATCACTATAGAGTCCTACCTAGTGCCCCCAGCCAGGTGAGAGGCAGGTGTGGTAGCAATCTCCCTCCCATGGCTGCCTCTCAGCTGAGGTGCACTAGAGATCTCCCTCCCCCAAGGCACCTCTCAGCTGAGAGGCAGAGAGGGAGACTGTGGGGGGAGGGAGATCTCTAGTGCACCTCTCAGCTAAGAGGCTGGGAGGGAGATCTCTAGCATGCCTTTCAGCTGAGAGGTGGCTTCAGGGGAGGGAGATCTCAGCTGAGATGTGGCTGCAAAAGAGACTGTGGTCAGAGGGAGATCTCTAGTACACTTCTCAGCTGAGAGGCGTCTGCGGAGAGGGAGATTGCTAGCGCCACTGGTGGAAGCTGCCACAAGCCCATTTATTAGGATGGGCATGCGTAACGTGAGTGGCAGCTACCTGGGGGCTGTACAGACCAAACAGAAACTTTAGTGGGCTATCATCTCATTTTATTTCATCCATAGAGGTACCCTTGACCTATCCCTGGAAATACAGCAACATGTGATTACACTTTATTTATTCTCAGGGCCTGTGTTCACTGCATTTCCCGCATTGCTGCCAATGAGAAAAATGCAGTGAACATGGGTCCCTGTTTGTTCTGAGGTTTCCTTCATGCAAGGTGTCCTAGGAAAACTTTTATTCATGTTCGGGTGTCCCTTCTGAATTCATTGGGAGTGGAGGGGGTGGATGGAGAAGGAAAATTCTCCTCTTAATTCATTAGCTATAAAAAGTTGATTTGAGAATCGAGTGTCCAGCACCTACTGATGAGACAGTATATTATGCTTTATCTGCTAAGAGAGTCATGTAAAAATTAGAATTTTTAGAAGCATTTTTCTTTAATGCAGCAAAGAAATACTAATATAGGAGTAATGATAAATTTAAAGATAACAGCCAGTCCAGGCAACTAGACTTTGTTAAAATATGAAGTCTCATGTAAAAATATTCTTGAAGGGAAACAGGGAAAATGCCCACATGTTGCTTTCTTTTGCAGGCTTTTACGAACTTGTGGAGGTGACTATGAAACGTTATTCCTGTTATGATGATTTTTTGGTTGCCTGCTAATTATTACGGCCCTTCAAAAACTACAGCAACAGAGTTTGACAGGCTGGGAGGACAAAAGTGTGACCTTTCTTCAGTACCCTTGTCCTTTAGTCCAGATGTCCTGCTGGTGAAAAATGTTAGGCTTCCTTTTAAGGGAGGATTTGGAAATCTACTGAGGCTTTTTTCTAAAAACGAGCTGTGAATTGCTGTTTGTGTGCCAGAAAGTAGTAAATACTGGCCACAACTTTTATTAATAAAACTAACAAATAGCCAGTATTTGTAAGCTAAGGTTTGTGGGGAATGTCCAGCTCTGCTCCCACTTACAGTTAACAGCAGTTCTTAGCATGCTGCCCCAGCACACATGACCAGGACACCAGAAATGCCACACAGCAACTTAATATATTTACAGATGCACAAGTGGCCAGCTTTCTAGCTGAGAAGTTAAACACAACCATTGCCAAACTTAATTTTATGGTCAGCTTCTTGTTGTTTTTTTTTCAAGAGAGGGGTGTGAATCCCCTCTGGCTTGCCACTGAACCAGACTGAGAGGCCGGGGCCTTGTTTCTGGTGACCTACTTTTAAACATTTGTCTACAGATATAGGCAGAATGATGGGTTTAGCGAAGTGTGCTACAGGGCAGAAGAAAGAGGCTGTGCACCTGATTTCTTTATGGTTTCCACAACTCCTAACCTCTTTAAAACTTTCTGGGGAACGTGCTGCCCATAAGGATGGTTGTACTTTTAAGTTTGTCTTCCTGAGAACCACAAGATGGGTGCAGGCTGCAGCAGCACCCCTACTGTGGTCTGTGGCCGTGCAATTACAGTGTAATCAGGGCCAGCACATCCACTGGAGAAATGGGATACCTCTCCAGTTGTGACACTACTGCAGAGGTTGTGGGTAGCAGCACCGGCATTCCCCAATTCCTCATGGATTGCATGGTGCATCTCTGCAGGCTGCCCTGCCTCCAGGCTCTCAGGTTCCTTCTACAGCAGTCCCTGACTCCAGGTCCTTGATTCCCCATGTACCCCAACTCTCCCCTGCCAGAGTCAAGAGTGGCATGCTGTTGCCACTCTCCCTTGCAGCTGTTCAAAGTGGGCTGATGAGGATTAGGGTTTGGGGCCTCACTCGTGTGGTGCTAGCTCAGTCACAGCCATGGTGCTGACTGACTACTCTGGGGCTTGCCAAGCAGTGCAGAGCAGCAGTCTGTGTCGAGCAGCTGGCAGCAACCGCACTCCCCCTCAGCCCCAAATAAGTGATGGTTGTGGCACATCCAGCCTCAGGAGCACAGAATTCAGGTAGGGTTCCTTGGAAGCTCTGAGGGGAAGGGTCAGTATTTTATTCTTGTCTGCATGGCAAATAGCAGCTGCAACTGCCTCAAGGAACTCTTCTTCTGCCAGGGATCCAGAGACTGTGTGGTTGCCGTGTTGGTCCCAAGTGACAGAGAAGCAAGCAAAGTGGTTCGAATATAAAAGATATCATTTGAACCACTTTGCTTCCCTCTCTTCCAGGAAACACTGATGTGCAGTAATCCAGTCATGTCCAGCTTTTTCCCTTTTGCTGAGGGTAGGATGGGATGGGGCTAGCTAGGCTGGCTGTCACCCACAGATTCCCTTTCTCCAGGGGAATTTCTGTGTAGCCAGTATAGCCATACAACTAGCTTTAAGACTGCTATGTGTTGTTGGAACAAGCAACCTATCCTATCAAAGGCTAGGATCTATCATTTGGTCTCAGAGTTCATTGTATTCGGTTGGAACTACCGCATGCTTCATATTATTTTGGTGTCCTCTAGTACTGCTTTGACTTCTTCCATGTACAATTCATCATTTAAATCCAGCAGTCACTGGCAAGGTTCTACTTCATTCTTCATGACTGATTATTTGTCATATTACATTTCCCTCCAACAAAGAAAAGTTCTAAAATATTGTAACTGGAAGAGACAGAGCAGTGTGCATCAGTGTAAGGGTTTTAAAATATGATTTCTATTATTTCTTTGTTATTACACATTATTATGGAGGAGTAAGCAAAGAGGAAGAGGAATAACAAATAAGAGGTTGAGGAAAATTAGGTTAGATTAAGAAACAATAAATACGTTCAGCAAAACTTAAATGAAACAGTAGGAGTTCAAATAATACTGTACGATACAGACAGAATGTGGCATGTTGCTATGCTGTGGCTTATTAGGCAAGGGCTTTTGTTAAACTCTGTAAAATTGTTTTAGCTGCAGTTCTGCTCAAAACGGGGCAGAAAGGTTTTCTAAGGAAGCAAGCTCAAAACCCTTTTCATTTAATAAGAACCTGAGAACATTATCAACCAGTATTTTCACATACTTTATCCACAGTCCACACAGGGTGGAAACATTGTCCCTGTACAAAGATTGCTTTTATTTTTAAAAAATTGTTAAAATAATTCTAATTATACCATTTCTTGTTCCCTGAATAAGTTCCGCAGAGGGCCATGGCTGAGGGAGTGAAATGTAGGCAAAATTATCTTTAAAAGTGGCAGTACATGCTAAAGCACCAATTCTGAAAGCAATGATTCACATGCATAACTTTTGTTCTCCTGAGTAGCCTCACATGCTTTAGTGTTTATAGACTCTGTATCTGATACTGGCCTCACATATTTCTGCTTTATGTCACACTGAAATCCTGACAGAGGGGGACTGATAGCTGAATGCTATGCAAACTGTTCAATTTTACATGAAATATACATGAAACCAACCTTAGTTTGACTTTAATTTGCATCATCACACCAAGAGAGGTCTGTTCAAAATTTGTGGTCCTGCAACCTGTCTTTAAAAGGGTTTTGCAATGTTCTTATTGCACAATGTATAGGTTTTTCATAAGCTATAGTTTGAAGTGGCTTATTCAGTTTATTGATGTTAATGATATAGTAGAAATCAAGTAGCATATCTCCTGTGACCTCCATTGGTGTACTTGATCCAACGTGACCAAAAAGCACAGTCTTATAATCAGAAGCCATTACCAGCTAGTTTCTTGGAGACCAAATTTTGGTTGTATGAAAATAACTTAAAAAAAACATTCTGTTTAATAATTTGCTAAGACATAGCGTGTTAACGCATGAGAGGCGAGGCCGCCCCGCCCCCACAGCCACCATCTGCTGGCTTTGTGTGGACCAAAACAAACAAGTAGTCATTCCTCCCTGCAGCAGTCTGTCTGTGTGTCACCCTCCCCACTCTACCTTAGAGTTGCAGCCTCTCATCCAATGCTCTAGGCTGGCACCCATGACTCTATGGTGCTGAACACATGCACACCCCCAACAAATGACGGGTGAGGGAGACATGGGGTGACTGCGTTGCCCCGCAGTTGCCCAGGGCTCCATATTTCCTTGGTTGATGCTGTGTGGAGCGGCCCCAGGGTGGCCCTGAGGTAAACATCTGGCAATTTCCTTGGTTGATGTTGTGTGGATTGGCTCCAGAGTGGCCCCGAGGTGCACATTTGGCAGCCACGTAATACAGAAGCAGATGAATGTAGGGTAACGGGAAAATGTGGGGCAACATCTCATTTGTTAACACCCATAATGTTGTATCATCTTGATTATGGAAGACATAATCTATTTTATACCTGATAAAATTTGGTTGGAAAAAGATTTCATTTTATTTTGTATTTTATCAGATATTTCCCAGTTTTATAGAGGGAAATTGATTTGTTTCACAGATGTCTGAGCTACCTTGCTCCATAAAAGTTTGATGATACTCATCCCATGCTTAATATCATGGCAAGTAAAATAGTTGCATTGTTTTCCCTTTTCCCCTCTTGCATGTAGAAGGAGAGATGATTTCCAAGAGCTGATGTTCATTTCAGATTATTGTGGCATGTAAAAATCTGCACTTTACCCCTTAACAATAGCTGCCCGTTGTTTCATAACAGGATATGGTGATATGTGAGTTCATTTACATCTCTAAGACCCATGTGGGACAGAGATTAAACCAATGATTACATGTATGTGAATGGCCACTTGGTTTTAATGGCTGGAGCGAACAGCAACATGTCACACGATGAGTAAAAAGAAACGTGCAGGTGGTGAGGCAGCTCCCTGGCCCAGAAAACCAAGGCTGCCACCAGAACGACCATCCCACTGCCTGCATGACCTGAGTAGGACGGAAAACAGAATAAATGAGTGGGCGGCCGCCCCAACCCCACTCTCAGCCCTCCACCTCCGCGATGATGCACAGCCATAGCATATGGCTATGGTGGCCCCCCCAGCAGGGATGGCGGGGCTGAATAAATAGGCTGGCCCACATGGGTGGGCTTGGACCAGGGCTACGCCTTAGAGATTTTCCTAAGGACGTATTCTGGGCCAGCAGCCTACGGGGCCCGGGGCAGTACCAGGCCCACATCAGGTGGCATAGCACCACATGTATGGATGCGTTCCAGGCCACAGCGGGCTGACATAGGCCGGTGTCTCATTTATATTAACCCTATGTGTAGGTGGTTTTTTAAAATTACAAAGTGAGATGATTATGGGTAAAAACAAATCTGCAGGCAGCATGATGGCTCTCCAGGTCACCTTGGGAAACAGTGGCCACCCCTTCCAGGATGTGTGGGCGGATGGCCCTACCCCACTCACAGCCCCCCATGATGATGGACAGCCATGGTGCTCTGCCATGGCGGCCCCTGCCTGGAAATGGGAATGGCAGGGCTGAACACACATGCTAGGGGCAGCCCTTGGCCCCAAGGTGGTTCTCTCTGATGTTTTCAGTATCAGTCTAGCGTCCATCCAGGTAGCAGTCTAAATTGGAACATGAGACACAAAAACCTGTGACAATTCCTGAACTTCCTCAAACGTGTCTCCCTAAAGACAGTAGAGACAAAATAGTGTGAAGATATCTTTTATTAGACCAACAGCTGGATACACATAGGGAATAATAATCCGAACTATACGTACACAATGCTGGGTTTTAAATTAGGAGTAATCACTCAGGAAAAGGACCTTGGAGTAACTGTGGACAATACATTGAAATCCTCAGCTCAATGTGCGGCGGCAGTCAAAAAAAGCAAATAGAGCGTTAGGAATTATTTGGAAAGGGACAGAGAGTATAACTGAAAATATCATAATGCCCCTTAAATTGATGGTGAGACCATCAGTTTAAGTACTGTGTGCAGTTCTGGTCACCCCATCTCAAAAAAGATATAGTAGAACTTGAAAAGGTGCAGAGAAGGGCAACAAAAATGATCAAGCGTTTGGACTAGCTTCCATACAAGGAGAGGCTTGATAGGTTAGGGCTTTTCAGCTTGGAGAAGACTGAGAGGGGATATGATAGAGATTTATAAAATCTTGAATGGAGTGGAATAAGTAGATAGGGAATGTTTACTTACCCTCTCAAGTAGTACTAGAACTAGGGGACACTCCATGAAACTAACTGGTGGCAGATTTATAACAAATGAAGTATTTTTTCACTCAACACACAGTTAAACATGTAGAATTTGTTGCCAGAAAATGTGGTCACGGCCAGTAGTATAGCTGTGTTTTAAAAAGGACTGGATAAGTTCTTGGAAAATAGGTCCATTAACGGCTATGAGATGGAACCCTCTTACTGTTGGGAGCACGGAGTGATCAACAGAGAATGGATTGCCCATTGTAACTACCGATACATCTCTCATGCTCTCAGAGTGGTTCCGGAGTGCTCTGGGGGAAGATACCCTCTGACGTTGACGCCCATCTCATCGATGACTTTGTTGTGCTGTGGAATACCTTCCTGACTGAGGCCACTGATCAGATGGCTCCTAAGCGTCCACTGCAGGCCTTCTTGGTTCTCCGAGGAGCTGCGGTTGCTGAAGCGAGAGGGGCAGCAGTTGGAGTGACAGTGATGTTGTTCACATGCTGAAGCCAACGAATTGCAGCATAGAGTCAGTTTACGAGCCTATGACATGGCTATGTGGGCAGCAAAGAGGGAGTTTTTTGCTGCTCTCATAGCATCCGCAAAATCCTGTCCACCTGATTTTTTCCGGGTTGTGCGGGGGCTGGTCAGTCCGGCCTCCCTCAACCTTGGAGTGGAGTCATCTACTGCTCGCTGTGACATGTTTGTAGATTATTTTGTGGATAAAATCGCTCTTATTCACCATGACTTCGACGCTGCACTTATTACATTAGGGGAACCAGAGGTTATGGAACCCGGTCTTGTCCAGTTTTGTGGGATCAGTTTCAGTCGGGGACACCTGCCGATACGGTAGATATTCTTGGGGTGGTCAGAGCCACTTCTTGTGAATTAGATCCTTGCCCATCCTGGCTGATTAAGTCCTGCCGGGAGACAATGGGACCGTTGCTGGTCGGGGTGGTCAACGCCTCCCTGTGGGAGGGCAGAGTGCCGAGCCATCTCAAAGAGGCGGTGGTGCGGGCTCTGCTCAAGAAACCATCACTTGACGTTGACTCCCCTGCCAGCTATCGGCCTGTCTCTAACCTTCCCTTTTTAGGGAAGGTTACTGAATGGGTAGTGGCCTGGCAGCTGCAGGAGCATCTTGATCGCATCTGTTTTTTTTATTCCTCTGTCGGGCTTTCGTACAGGGCATGGCACTGAGACTACGCTTGTGGCTTTGGTAGATGACCTACACCGGGAATTGGATCGGGGTCATTCGACCCTGTTGATATTGTTAGATCTGTCGGCTGCGTTTGACACTGTTGATCATGAGATGTTGGTGATTTGCCTGCAGCACTGTGCAGGGGTGGGCGGGACTGTTCTTGAATGGTTCCACTCTTTCCTGACTGCAAGAACCCAGCGGGTGGTGTTCTAGAATTATTTTTCATCATACCGAGACCTCTCATGTGGAGTCCCACAGTGTTCTGTTATGTCCCCTCTCCTGTTCAATGTGTATATGCAGTTCCTTGATTAGGATGTTCGGTCCCTTGATTAGGATCAGTCCCTTGATTAGGTGATTAGGATGTTCGGTGTGCAGTGTCATCAATATGCTGATCACACCCAGCTGTACCTCTCTTTTTCAACAGACCCAGGGCCAGCAGTCTCGGTGCTTACTTGGTGTTTGACGGCTGTCAGGGACTGGATGAGGGCTAATCGACTGAAGCTGAATCCTGATAAGATGGAGGTGATAGTGGGTAAGGCAATGGAGTTGGCAGCCCCCATTATTGATGGGGTCTGCCCCCCATTGGCCTCCCAGGTACAGAGTCTGGGAGTGCTCCTTGATGTGCAGCTCCACCTGGATCTCCAGGTGGAGGCTGTGGTGAGGAGTGCTTTTCGCCAATTACATCTGGTGCGACAGCTTTGGCTGTTTGTCTCAGATTCGAACCTGGCCACTGTCATCCATGCTTTTGTCACCTCTAGACTAGATTACTGTAACGCACTCTATGTGGGGCTACCCATGATGACGGCTCGGAAATTGCAGCTGGTGCAGAATGCGCTGGCCCGTCTCTTAGTGGGACTGGGCCACCGGGAGTATATTACACCAGTGCTCCATTCTCTGCACTGGCTGCCATTCTCTGAACTGGTTTTCCAGGCCCGATTCAAGGTGTTGGTTTTGGCCTATAATGCCCTAAACGGCGTGGGTCCTGCCTTCCTGTGACATCGTCTCACTTCCCGTGTCCTGGATCAGCCCCTGCGGTCATCCAGGGGTGCCCTGCTCAAGGTCCCCTGGGTTTTGGGGCGGGCCATGCAGGGGAGGGCATTCTCAGTGGCCACACCACAGCTGTGGAACTCCCTTCCAGTGGAGGCCCGTCTGGCCTGGATCTTCCCTCCGTTCCGGCAGGCATTTGGCGAAGGAGATGGGTAATGAGGGGTGTGTGTGCGTGTGATTTTTTTTCCTCCTTTTAATTTTGTTTGAATTGTATTTAGTATTTGAAAGCTGCCCCAAGCTGCCTGTGGCAGGAGGGGTGGGGTATAAAATGTTTTAATTAAATAAATAAATAAATGTACCCAAAATTGGCCACTGGCAGGGACAGGATGCTGGGCTTCGTGGACTCAGTCTGACTCAGTATGGCACTTCTTATGTTCTTAACTCAGGTTGGTGGAGGTGTGCAATATTTTGTCTCTACTGCCACACTATTTTGTCTCTACTACCTATAATTGGGACAAACATGGAAATCACACTCTTTCCCTAAAGGAAAGAGAGTTGCTAATAAGTGGGGGGGGGGGGGTCTTCTCCTTTACCCCCTATTTCCATGAGGGGTGGGACACTGCCTGAGATGAAGCACCAGGAGGGCAGGGAGGCAGAATACACCCAATGCATAATGTACTTCATTAATTATTACAATTTAGAGGTCTGTACCTTTTCCCTGGAACCTGGTTCTACAGGTCATAAAAAAACAATCCTAATGAAGTATTTCATCTCATCCTGATCAACTTCAAATTGCTTGTTGCATAAAATAGACTTGGTTGCATGGTGCATCGTTACAGTGAATTCAAAGTTAGCAGTATATGATATGGTCATGAAGGAAACTGTTGTTTTGGTTGTAGCATTCATTGTAACACAAATTGGTGCCAGCAAATATTGTTACTTTTCATTATGCATACAGTATTTATTCATTATGGGACTACTTTTTACTAATATATGGAAGCGCACCAATGCAATAAGCATCCCTAAAACCATAGCAGAGATTCTACTGCTACTTGCATATTCTTTTAGAGCCAATTCTGTGAAGAAATTTAAAGTGTTTATGCCAGTTCAAAGAACATCATAGTTTTCTTTTGACGTATCAGTGAATATAAAGTCAAAAAATAAATGTGAATGTAATTCCAAAAAGTTATCTAAGTTAATTTTCATTTAATTCTTTCAAGAAATACATGCAGTTTACTATGGCCGCATTCACATCTGTGGCGGCAGCAGAGAGAACAGCGAGGGAAGACGAGCAGCTGGGAGGAGCCAGATGACAGGAAAAGAGCTGGTGTGAATGGGGATCTGCTGCGGCTTCTCTCGCGCATGTCAGGGCAGGATTTTGCGCCCTCTCTCTGCCGCCACCGCTGCCGTGAATATGACCTATGTTTTAATAGAATTTGGGGATTTAAGTTGTGTGTATGTTTGTGTTTGTAATTAAAGCTATTTTTTGCTATGTTAGATGGAACCAAACATATAGCAACTGAAAATTCTGTACAAATCTTTTTGTTAAAGGAGAAATAGTTAAAATTTGCATGCATACAATAGCAATCACTAATGTCTTATTTAAAAAGTTTAGTTGCCTAAACTGGTGTCTCATTATTTTTTCTGGGTTTATGTCCTAATGTACTGTTTACTTCACTTCATATATTACTTCTCAAGTGAAATAATAAGGTAGACTAGAAGCTAGCGCTGGCACTTACTCTGCAAACACTTACAAATACATTATGTTAGCCTCACTGAAATGTGTAGGCTTATTTCCTCAGTGATTGCAGCAGGAAGGCTCTCTTAATAGACAGAGTATCCTATTTTAGCTTTATATGGGGAAATAGCAACACCTGCCATGTCAAAATTCTCTCTCCTTTTATGAGGTCCCAGGAGGCTCAACAGCCTTGATACAATTTGTGTTCTAAATCTGGGTGCAGACCTCCCAACACACCTTTATAGCCCCGCCTCAGTACGCCTTATTGGGGCTTATCACTGCAAAAGGTCAGGTCCCTACTTACAAAATATAAACTTCAGGTCCAGTCAGGCCCCTAAATAATAGAAAGTCCACACCTTGTGTCAGTTGTCTTTCTCTGGATCCTTTAGCTCTATGTTGTTGACGGTTTGCAGTTCAAACAACTTTAGCCAATACTTTCTCCAACCTGCCTTGGAGATAAGTTTTCCCCAGCCCTCTCCTTGAGCTCTCTGCAAGAGCTGCTGCACTCTTCACTGTGCCCCCAGCTGCCTATTCCTGTTTTTAAGCTTCACCAGGTATAGTCAGGTGACCTCTGGGAGGTTGAGTATTTAGAAGGGCCAGTGCCCCACTGCATGTAACAGCATTTTTACAGCCACTCTTTTACAGTGATAAATAGTGAGCTGCTTAAATGCTAGGCATTGATCCTTGGAACTGTTCTGGCTTTGATAAAAACTCCCTATACCCATTCTGTGGCTTTAAAAATTAATTTGCATCAATATACAAAATAAAGCACCCTACCCTATACAAAGTCCATTTAAATAATAATATTCCTCAGACTCATGATAACCATATTACTAATTTAGGCCATTTTTACACAAACGTTGCTGTGGGCTCGATGGATGGAGATGGGTGAGTGAGCACACCCAGCGAACACCCATGGGTGCCGACCAGAGACATGTTTACGCGGACACCGCCGCGGGGGGTGGTGACAGAAGGGGAGGGGCTGGCACACACCCATCAGGCACACACACCTGCCCATACACCAAATGGAGAGGAAACCATGCCCAGCACAGTGACATTACAACATGGGCGAGAGAGGGAAAATGAGAGGCACACAGCACCTCCCTGACACTGCCAGACTCCGAGCGGGTGGGTGAGGAGGGAGCAGGACTGTCAAGAGATACAAAGAAGCATCCCCAGTCAAGCCCCGAGACCCAGGCCAGACATCTGGGTGCCATGGACCCTTCAGAACCAACACCACAGTACACACAAGCACACAGGGAAACCCAGCACGATGAGGGACAAAGGGGACCCCAACTGGGGGAGGGGGCCAGGACCGAGCACAGGCACCAGGAAGAACAGGCAAGACCCGAAATGGGTGGGGACCACACCAACCCCCGTCCTGGCATGGACCACCGCCCAAAGAACCTCCCTAAACCCGGGAACAACAGGCCAGGAACAGGACAGCTGGGTTGAGGGCGGCAGGTGCCAAAGCGCAAGCCAGAGCCAGGATCAGAGGGCACAGCGCGGACAGCCATTTCCCAAAAAAAACAAGCTGGCTTAAACGCTGCAGCAGCCCAACAAGCATGGGGCTGGGAAGCATAGAGGTCAGGATGAGCCCCACACCATGGTGGGGTGGGGACACGGGAACTCACGCAAACAGCGGAGGGAGCACGACCTGGATCACAGGGTACCAAGGGACCAAGCCAAAGAGGCACCACAGAAACAAAGCACAAGCACAGGGAGGGGGGAACACAGAGCAAAAGACCCATGACCTGCCAGACAACCACTCCACACCAAGAAGACATGGCTGGTACAACAGAGGGAAGGAGAACACAGACACCACGGGGAACCAAGCAAATCAAACTTTATTGATAAACCAACTAGAGCAACAGGCTCACGTCGAACAACAAACACCAACACCGAGTGGCAACAAGGTGGGGTAATGGGGCACATCCAAGCCCTCAGTAGGGCCTGTGACGCCAGAATTGGCTCCAGAGATCTGCCTGGGCACAGTCCAAGAGGTGCACACGCTGCGGCACATGCAGGAGCAGCTGCACCATCTCCTCCTGCTCCCTGGTCCTCTCGTTAATCATCGCCTGCACTAAAGGAGAGAAGCAGAGGAAGCATACCAGCAGGAAAGCACACGGGCCACAACACTCCAGGGAGCCCACACATACAGGGGGCGATGACAGACACACACACAGGGGTAACTCATGGATCTCTTGGTAGACCAAGGCCCCAGCACAGAGCTCAGCAGCCACCCGCTGGAGCTGACTGGCCAGTGGCCCCAGCACCGTCAGGAACACAATCACAGATGCTAGAAGGGAAGAGGAAGTGGGAGATGGGGATGGGGAGCAGGCAACGGCAGGGGGGAGCGCCCTGGTTACCACCCGAAAGGACCCATCAGCCCAACTGTTCCCACCAGACCCTCCCAGCTACCGCGAAGGGAGCACACAGGGAGGCGGATTGCACCCACAGGGTCACCCAGACTCAAAGTCAGGAGCCCTCCGGGCACGGCTCCATGGCTGCAAGAGTAGCAATGGGGGACTGATAGTGGGCAGGAGACAAAGCACACCACGTAGTCTGAACCAGAGCAAGGCCTGGCCAATAGGAATGGACAGTAGCTGACGGAGAGATGAAGGGACCCTGCCCCGTGCAGCAAGCAAAACCGCCCGAGAGGGGGTAGGTTAGAGGCAGCCAGGGACAGACCACTGAGAACAGTGGCATGGAGGGCGATGACAGCAGGCACCCGGAGCCATGCACAACCACACAGCTCCAGTGCATGGCCAGCCATGAGCTAGGCTGCTATGGGAGACAGCAAAGACATGAAACATACCACGGAGCTCACAGAGCCAGGGGAACATAGCTAGGGAGAGCAACAAGAGTGCGGGAATCGACAGACCGTGGAGGAAACACACACTAGAGAGTCAAGAACCCATACCACATAACATCCAATCAGATGAGCTAGGAACCATCCCCCCATATGTATGCGCAGGGGTGCATGGGCAACCCCAACAGAACACTACAGTGCCCATCCACACACCCCATGGCCCCACCATCCGTGGACCCCGAACCCCCAGGCCAGATGAAGGGGGAGGAAGGCAGGGCTCTGCAGCACAGTAACACCCAGCAAAGAAGAACCAGGAGCTGTAGGAGCCTGCGAGGTGCATGGGCACCACACAGCACCAGAGCTCTGAGGTTACCCCCCTCACCTGGTACGGATAGACATAACAGCAGCACACCCAGCATGCTGATGGCAAGGTGCTCGCCTTGGAGCAGCCATACCGCCCTAACACACCAATCCCTTCAAGACCTGATCCTCTCAAGACCTGGACCCATGACACCAGCACCTACAGCAGCCAGGGGGATGGACCCACAGACACAGCAAGAGAACAGAGGCAGCTATGCAAGGTCAACCTTTATTGGCACAGAGACCTGTAGGGTGCCAGACCGGTCAGGGAGAGCAGATGCCAGGGACATGGAGGAGCATCACAGGGTGCACGGAAGGAGCAGTACAACTGGTCCACTGGGTCCAAGGGTTTGGCAGTCAGACCCATCAGGAAAGTGGCTGTAGGCAGATCCATGGAACGCACTGCAGGAGATAGATGGGGAGGCGGATGGGTCACGCAGGTGAAAGGAAGCAAGCAGCACGGCCAAGGGGGAGCAGTAGCACCAGTCCATCACTGGAGGGGAGATCCACGATGAAGGTTTCAGCAATGGCTGAATCACGGGGCAGGCGCTTGGAAGTCGGGATACAAGGACCCCTGGACATGACCATCCCAGACAAAGAGGCCCCAGAGGTAGCCACGGACACATGTATGGGCATACACCATGAAGCGGGACAGGAGAGGGTGTCCTATGGTAGCAGCTGCTCCAACATCCAAACGGCTCAGCACAGCTCTCAAGGCAGCCCTCTCCAGCACTGTGGGCCCGCCAGTCAGGAAGGGCCCACCAACATCAGGCGTAAGCAAGCCCACCTCCCCAAGGTGATCCTGGCAAGCAGATCGAGGGCATGCAAAGCCACGGGCACACAGGAGGGCACAGGCGTAGCAGCTCGCCATATACGTCCCACCAACCTGGAGGGCCAGACTGAACCCCTGATGACCAGCCATCTGGTGAACAGCAGCAAGCGCTCGGAGTTCCCATGACAGCACAACGGTGGGTGGGGACCCACGGTCAGGTCAGCAGAGGGGCGCGAAACCGACCTCCACAGCATGCCTCTGGCACTCGACACCCCCCAAGGGGTGCCCCAACAGCCACATGTAACAGGACAGGATATTGAAGCCATCACCCACGGAAGGGTGGTCGCTCACCAACACCTGGACATTGCTGAACTGCCGCAGGGTTCCCAGCAGCATAGTGACACACACTGGCCACTTCTCCCCTACCAAGTGATCGGTTCTGTGGCCCATTCCACAGCTGGACATGGCCTGTATGAGGGCTGTGAGCTGGAGTGCAACCAAAGTGGATGATGAGCTGCAGTCTGAGCTCGGATGGGGCCGCAGCTGGCAGCTCTCTGGAAGCTGACCTTGGGCAGCTGATAGTGCCCAGCGTTGGCGGGTCTGAGAACCATTATTGCACACACAGGATGGACCCATCCCCGCTCAATAAGGCACAGGGAGGATGTACAGAGCCTGGGGGAGGAAGGGATGGGAAACCATCAAGGGGCTGCTGTAGCTGTTCACAGCACAGCGGAACTGCTGCGGACCTGACAACTGCTGTCCCTGGTAATGGGGAACCCATGATGCATACCACACGCCCACCATATGGTGCAGCTGCTCGGGCAGCTGGGGAGGGCATGGTAGGGCTGAGCCGGCAAGGTGATCTGATGTACCAGGTACGGGTATCTGCTGAAGGATGATGCATCTGCCTCACATACAGCTGGCGCCCAGTGCAAAGGGGAAGCATCTCGAAGACCCCAGACAGGTGTGCATACCACACCCACAGCGCTGCACCAACCACTGAGGCCCATCAACCCAGCACCCACCCACATAAGGGAGCCAGATCAACTACTAAGGCGTGGCATGTTGGGTGCAGTGGTTGTGGAGAGGAAAGAGTGCAGTGAGAGCAATAGAGGGAGCGGAGGGAGCAATGCAGATGTGTATGGAGAATGATAGAGGCAAGGAAGGGTGTGTGACTGTGGGGCATGTTGGGGAGCGGTGTTGGGTGCATGGAGTGCTGCCTGTGGGTGAGAGGGTGTGCGCGAGGGGTGACAGCACAGGGCAGCTAGCTGGTTCAGGGTACCCGAACACAGGGTGGGTTGTCGGGCTGGGGGCTGGTGGGCAGTCAATGGGTGCGTAGTTGGGTTCATGGGAAGAGGTCACGGTGGTGGAAGCACGATGCCCATAGTGGGAACCCCGCACATACGGGCTGACCTGATTGTCATCTTGGTCGCATGTTTCGGTCTCCTGGCGCAGGTGTTCGAGCAGATGGCCAGCCTCCTTCACCCGACTCCCCACTGGTATACCCATGGTCTACGCCGCCAGAAAGCAGCCAACCTGCACCGCATGGCAACAGTTCGATGGGCGCGGCAGATCAAGGCCAGGCGTCAAGCGATGGTGAGGACAGCAGCATCACACCACATCTGCCTCGTCCTCTCTAGGTTGCCCCTCAACATGTATGGGCATCAGATGACCCTACCCACACGATGGCTGGCTTGGACATGGTCTTGGAGTAATGACTGGTGGGAGAACATGCTTGCAACCTGGACCGACGAGGAGTGGATCGATCACTTCCAGATGACCCGCTCCCTGCTGACCCGATCGCCAAGATCCTCAGCCCGCACCTCCGCAGGAATGAAACTAACATGCGCTGCCCCTACCTCAGGTATGCGGGTTGCGATGGCAGTGTGGCGTTTGGCAACCCCCGATTCCTGCAGGAGGTTGGGTGAGCAGTTCGGCGTGGGGGGAGTGACTGTGAACAGGGCACTCCACGATGTCACTGACCTCCTAGTTGATCTGCTCCTGGAGCAGGTCATCCAGCTCCAGGACCCAGAGGTAGTGATCCGGGACTTTGAGGCGATGGGTTTCCCACATTGCATCGGAACCATTGATAGCACCCACATATTCCGGTGCACACTCATCTACACCCATCAATATGCATGGAGCAACCACTATTTTTGCCAGTTGCTTCATGTGTGGGAGATAGGTGGAGGTGGGTGTGCGTGGGAGTGCACACGCATGCATGCCCACCCCATCCCCCGTGGGATTTACACAGGCAGCCCCCACACACCCAGATTTCTGGGTGTTCATGTGTGGGGGCTGGCCATGTAAAAAGGGCCTATGATGATACTGTATTTATTATGAGCTGGAAGTGCGAGGGAATTACAAAAATAACCTCAGGACAGGATCTGAAAACCATTCTTTGCCAAGATTTAGTAAAGTGCTTATGGCAAACCTAACAAACGGGCAGGTATTATTCCCCACCATGCTCCACCCACCAACCCACCCTTCTCAGTATCCCACCTCCTATCATGACACACAGTCACAGTGAACTATGGGAAGAAGAAGTCTCCCCAGCTGTTTCTTTCTTCCAATCTATTATCACCCTGGGAGGCAATCCAGCACCTGCTATCACTGCCCACTCTCAGAGGTACATAGCTGGGCTTACACCTGCAAACACATGGTGACTGGCAAAGTACTCTTTTGCTATGCACACAATGCTGAGATTATGGAGCAAATTGCATACTTTATTGAGCACCTACAGTGAACATTGAAGACAGAAGTAAAAAATTAAAAGTGAAAGCAATCAGTTTTTGCATGTTCTCTCTTCCTGGTCTCGCATCCATGGCTCACAGCAATATGTGGGCAGGTAGAATACGTGCACATCTGTGGTAGCTGGACCTAATAGGCATGGTTACAACATCGCCTATGTGTCTCTAGATTATTCATATAGATCTTTCTTTACAGATAGAGAACTGCCTGGAGCCTTCAGCTAGATTACAGCTAGTTGTTTTTTTCCCCTGTGTGCACATGTAAAAGTGACTTTTGTTTATGTTTATGGCAGTGTCCCATTGTGTACAAGGTGCACACTCTACAAACACATAAGAAAAAACAACAGCAAAGGTGGGATTGGGGCCTGATCCTGTCCCAGGGCTCCCAGCTCCATCTCTGTACGAGAAGCAAAGCAGGCTGAGATTAGGCAGGCTCCTGCGTTGCTCAGTCAGGCTGGGGAGGAAGACCCCAGGAGTAGGGCTGAGACAAGAGCAAGTGTTACATTCCAAAGCGAAATACCAACATTTTGGAAGTGCTTTAAGAGTGTCAATCGGTACTTACATCAGTGTCTGTTGATTCTGTGCTTCCACCATTTTTTACGTCACTTTCCAGGCCTTTTTTTGTCACTTTTTGCGACTTTTCATAATTTCCAGGACTTTTTCTCCACCTTCTGGGAGTTTTTCATCACTTTTGGGGACATTTAATCACTTGCCAGGAATTTTACAACAGTTTACAACAGTTTGGGGCAATTTCCAGCACTTCTCCGGTTCTTAGACGGCATGTTTTCAGATTCACTTCTTGACCAGCCCATGGCTGCCCCAGTGTGCAAAACATATTGGAAAATGCCGGAAACAGCAGGAAAGCCGATAAGTTTCTGTGTCACACAAATCTTGGAGAATGCCCTGCTTCCAATGGGAGCAGCACTCAATGAGATTTTACATTTTAGGTGTACTAGGGAGGCAATTTAGGGAAACAAGGTGAGGCAGACCTGCTAGCTGCAGGAGGAATTGTGAGACTGGGCATCTAAATGGCAGCCGAAATTTCATGTGGACAAGTGCAAAGCGATGCACATAGGGAAAAATAACCCAAATTATATGTATACAATGCCGGATTCTAAATTAGGAGTTACCCCTCAGGAAAAAGATTTTGGAGTCATTGTGGACAATACATTGAAATTCTCAGCTCAGTGTGTGGCGGTGGTAAAAAAAAAAAAAAAAAAGAATGTTAGGAATAATTTGGAAAGGGATGGAGAATAAAACTGAAAATACGGTAATGCCTCTATATAAATCTATAGTACAACCACATGTGGAGTATTGTGTGCAGTTTTGGTCGCCCTATCTCAAAAAAGACATAGTAGAACTAAAAAAGGTTACAGAGAAGGGCAACAAAAATGATCACTGGTATGGAGTGGCATCTGTATGAAGAGCGGCTGGATAGGTTGGGGCTCTTCAGCCTGGAGAAGAGATGACTAAGAGGGGATATAATAGAAGTTTATAAAATCATGAGTGGTGTGGAACATGTAAATAGGGAGTGGTTATTTACCTTCTCTAACAGTACTAGAACAAGGGAATACTGCATTAAATTAACTGGCAGCAGATTTAAAACAAGAGAAAATATTTTTTTACTCAGTGCACAACTAACTTGTGGAATTTACTACAAAAGGAAGTGGTCACGGATGATAGTGTGACTTGTTTTTTAAAAAGGGATTGGATAAGTTCTTGGATGACAGGTACATTAATCGTCATTCGCCAAGTAGGTTTTGGGGATGTAACCTCTTACTGTTGGGAGCTGGAACAACATACAAACATAAGCAGTGCCATACTGGGTCAATCCAATGGGCCCATCGAGCCCAGCATCTGTTTCCGGCAGTGGCCAATCTCCATCACCTGGAAGAAGCACCCAATAGGTCACAATGGGACGATCCATTCCCTGTTGCTCACACCCAGCTCCAGTAAGAGGTAACATTCCCAGACCTACCTGGCTAATAGGTGCTAATGGACCTATCCTCCAGAAACTTGTCCAACCCGTTTTTAAACTCAGCTATACTACTGTCCTTGACCTCATCATCTGGCAACAAATTCCACAACTTAATTGTGCATTGAGTAAAAAATACTTTCTTTTATTTGTTTTAAATCTGCTGTTAGTTTCATGGAGTGTCCCCTAGTTCTAGTACTATTTGAGAGGGTAAATAACCATTCCCTATTAACAATTCCACCCCACTCATGATTTTATAAACTTCTATCGTATCCCATCTCTTCTTCAAACTGAAAGCCTCAATCTATCCAGCCTCTCTTCATACGAATCATTTTTGTTGCCCTTCTCTGTACCTTCTCAACCTTTCCTCATAGGCCTTGGTTTCCAGACCTGTCACCATCTTTGTTGCCCTCCTCTGAACCCATTCCAATTTGTCAATGTCTTTCTTAAAGTGTGATGCCCAGTATTGGATACAGTACTCCAGATGAGGTCTTGGCCAGTGCAGAACAGAGTGGAACTATTACTTCTCATGACTTGGAAATTACGCTTTTGCTAATGTTTTGCAGCTGCATCACACTGCTGACTCAATATTCAGTTTGTGATCAACTACAACCCCTAGATCCTTTTCACATGTACTGCTGCCAAGCCAGTTACCACCCATTCTATACTTATGCATTTTATTTTTCTTACCAAAATGCAGAACTTTACATTTATCTCTTTTGAATTTCATTTTTTTTAGTTTCAGGCCAGTTTTCCAACCTATTGAGATAATTTTAAATTTTCTTTCTGGCTCCCCATTTCATGTAATCTGCAGATTTGATAAGCATTGCCTTTACTCCTTCATCCAAGTCATTAACAAAGATGTTGAACAGTACAGGGCCCAGGACCGAGCTCTGAAACACCTCCCCCACCCCCCTCAATACTTCCCTCCAGACTGATGAAGAGCCATTTATGAGCACTCTTTGGTTACGGTTCTTCATCCAGCTGTGAATCCACCTAATGGTAGTATCAGCCATTTTACCAGCCTGTCAACAAGGCTATCATGGGGGACTTCGTCAAATACTTTGCTGAAATCAAGATCTATTACATCCATGACACTCCTATGATCCACAAAACTAGTAACTCGATCAAAAAATGAGATAAGATTCGTCTGGCATGACTTACTTTGACAATTCCCAAGCTGGCTTCTAGTAATTACTACATTTTTTCCTAGATGCTTACAAATCAGCTGAGCTGGAGACACTGCTGGGCAACAACAGGTATCGGGCAGGGGGAAGGAGAGTGCTGAGCACTGTACCACTCAGGAAAAGGATCTGGGGGTGGTGTCATTGTATTGCCCCCTCGTCCCCTGCTTGTGTCAGCCTTTTGTGGCCATGAGGAGGCAACATGCAACCTAATAGACAAAATGTGGTCATGTGGGCGCACATTAGCATGGATTCACCCGCATGGTGGGCCCACAATATTCCTGGACTCCACTTTGAGTGGCAGGTGGCTGGTGTCCACATGACGGGTAGTTGCTAAAATCTAGTGGGCAAAGAGTGTTAGGACGGCAGATCCCAGGGCGGTTCCTAGGACAATCTGGGGCGAGATAGGAAGGCAGATCCCAGATTCGGATCTCACCCACCCAGGTCCTTCTATCAACGCTCTCTGTTGTTTGCAGCCTCTTGGAAAGCTCTTCCCCAGGAGAGGATGTCAGACCACCCACTGCCCTCCAGAGGGGAATTGATCTGGTCTGAGCAACAAGTGTTGGGCAAACACTGCAAACCAAGATGAGCTGGAACAACATATTTGAATTTGACACACATTGGGCTTTTAAGTTGCCAGTGAGAGCTGAGAGAGGGGCAAGAAGTGGTTGCTACTTTTTTCACCTGTGACTCTATTTCGCTGGTGAACCTGGCTGCAAGGAGGTTACATACAACCTAATAGATGAGACACGGGCATGTGGGCACACATTAGCCTGGATTCATCCTCAGGGTGGGCTCGCAATGTCCCTGGACTCCACCATGAGTGGTGGGTGAGTGAGTGGTGGCTACTAACATATGGTGAACAACACCTAATAAAGAAGTAGGTGATACGCACCTGGTATGGGCTAATGTGGTTATTGTGTAATTTGTTTTCACCCTTTGTTTAAGTCACAGTGAATATGCTTTAAATCCAGTGCAAGTGATGCTAACAAAATTAAGGATAAAGTTTGTTTCTTTAAGCCAAATTACTAAGGGTATATAGGAATTCTTTAATGGCATCAGAAGGAAAGTGCCTTGGGAAGAGTTATTAGGTCTGCTTACACAAAGCAGAGTGTAAGGGATTTAATCAGAGAATGGGGAGAGGGCAGATAATTTTATGATTGTTTTGCACTATCAGAAAAGATAGTATAATTTGAGTGAGGCACTGCTAGAAATAAAAGAAGTGATAGAATAACTCAAGAAATTAAATTAAGGAAGTAAATTACCAAAGCCCTATAACATGCTTCAGATATTTCTGAAGGAACTGAAGAAGGAAGTGGCCGAGCTACTAATAAAAATATGCAATTTATCATTTGAAAACATCTGCTATAGAATTAGTCTTGAGAGTGTCCTACGTTGTAAACTCACTGTTAGAAATTATTTTAAGGATGCTTCTAGGCATTATGGATGAGTGTTTCTGTACTTCAGTATCAAGAAAAATACCTGAAAGAATCATCCACGAAAATTCTAAGTAGGACTTTCTCAGAATACTATAGAAAGAAGTTCATTTGATTTCTCTTATCATGCATGTCTAAACTGTGAATTCTTTGAAAGAGTAACGGAATTCTGAATGAAGAATAACTAATGGATATAATTTATTTAGACTTTCAAAAGGCAGAAGTCTCATGAATTTGCTGACTTCCTCCACCTTAAGTTTGCTCTTCCTGCATTTAGTGATGCCCTTTCCTTGGCCAAAGACTGCTATTAATCCACATTAATCAAATTTTCTCTGCTGTACATCATCAATCTCTCCCTCTCTACTGGGTCATTTCCATTGGCTTTCAAACACACCACTGTCTGCCCTATCCTTAAGAAGGCTATCTTGACCTCTCCAACCCCTTCAGATATTGCCCCATTTCACCCCTACCCTTTGCTCCCAGTCTCTTGGAGCAGGCGATCTACACATACTGTCTTGATTTCCTCTCTTCTAATTCTTCCCTTGACCCCCCTCAATCGGGCTTCCACCCTCTCCATTCAACTGAGACTGCCCTCGCCAAAATCACCAATGACCTTCTCTTAGCTAAATCTAAGGGCCTCTCTCTATTCTTGTCCTCCTTGATCTCTCTGCCACCTTTGACACTGTCGACCATGGCCTCCTCCTGGATTCACTATGTTCCTTTAGTTTCCAGGACTCTGTTCTCGATTGGTTCTGTTCGTATATCTCAAACCGCTCCTTCATTATTTCTCTTGCTGGTACCTCCTCTACGTCACTGTGGGAGTTCCCCTCCCCTCTCTGTTGGGAGTTCCCCAAGGCTCTGTCCTGGGCCCTCTTCTCTCTTTACACTCTTCCTCTGGGTAAACTCATTGAATCTCATGTTTTCTAATGTCAGCAGACTATCCACTTCCGCGTTCTCTCCCTCCATCCAGTCTTGTATCGCTGACTGTCTCTGTGACATCTCTGCTTGGATGTCTCACCACCAACTCAAACTTAGTATGGCGAAGACCAAACTCCTCATCTTCCCCTCCAAAACATTCCCAACCTACTTCCCTCTCAATTTCCATTGACAGTGTCACCATTCAGCCTGTCCCAGGGTGCGTAGCCTGGAATTCATCTTTGACTCTTCCTCCTCCTTTATGACTCAGATCCAGGCTGTTGCTAAAGCCTGTCGCTTCGCTCTGTATAATACTGCTAAAATCCAGCCCTGCCTTACTGTTTTTACTGCAAAAACCCTAGTCCATGCTTTAGTCATTTCTCACTTTGACTACTGTAACTTCCTCCTTACTGGTCTCCCCTGCTCTGATCTCACCCTCCTAATTTCCATTCAATGCTCTGCTGCCAAAGTCATTCAGCTTGCCCACTGCTTTGACCACATTCATCCCCTCCTCTGCACCCTACACTGGCTCCCTCTACGTGAACGCATTCAGCACAAGCTCCTGTCCTGGTCTTTTAAATACCGGTCCGGTTAAGCCAGGATTTTTCACCAGCTCCTGCACTTTGGGTTAAAAGTGTCAAACTTGGCATGGACATGCAGTGATAATGCCTGAACATTTCCTCATATGGATCCACCCTCACATCTACTCCTGTTTGGAAATGAATGAGCTTAAATTTTTTACAGTTTGTTTATAAACGCTAGCTACAACAAGAGGATGTTCCAAATGGTGATTGTAATGTGCAAACAGAATTAGATGACAAATTTAAAATGTATTTCCATAGATAATAAACACAAAACAAGGTGTATGCATGTTCACAGTATAGTATTAAATCGTATATCACTTTACATTAAATAAACATACATGCCAGTGGGTTCACTAGAAAACAAGGTTGTTTAAACAACGTAATCAAGATACTGTCTCTAAAAAATCTTGTTATATTCATCTCAGACCTAACATTAACACCAAACATTCTTAACCCAAAAATAAATTTGCAAACTTCTTGGTAACGTGTGTAAATTGATCCTGATTATAGGACATGAACATGGTCATGTGTCTATTCTATGGATAAACATCCATTCAAAACCTAGATATTTGTTTTGTGTATGGCATATGTTCACTTTATAAAGTGAACATATGTCACTACTGTTATTGACTTCAGTCAGTCCTGAAAACAGTTTTCTTCACACTTCCTGTTCCATTTCCAGAGTTTTTACTTTTATGATAAAGCAAATCTGTATCTTTATTGTTTGCAAATGGAGAACAAACTTTTTTTAATGCTTAAATATCTGAATGCTTAAATGCTTAAACATGTAATACTACAATTGCATGAAAGAACAACACATATTGTTGATCAGTTTTTGACATCACATCTCCAAACAAATGAACAAATAAGAAAACATGGCACAAGCGTCATCTTCAAATATGTTGATTGCATAGCCGTTAAGGCGGGCTTACTTGGCTGGTGTTACGTTGGGGATATTGGGTTGTCATTCCCAGGATAGGTTTATACTTGTTTCTCTGATTGAATGGGTAAGGTAAGAGCTAAGGTGGGTATGGGAAAAACCAATTTCCTTCGTTTTAGTGCTTGTGTTTTTAAAGGTCCACCTTAACTACCTTTTCTAAACTGATAGGTTTCTTGTGGTAATAGGATGAGCTAGGTGGGATGGGGATTTTGGGTGTTTAATTATTATTATTTTTTTTTTAGGGAAGGGATACGGGTGGTGGTGGGGTTGGTAAATAGATTGCTTGCACTATGGGGAAGGTGGGAAATGGGACTGAGTTAGGGTGGGAAGGTTTGACCCCCTCGATGTGAGGGAGGGGTGCAACCCTTTTGAGGGAGGGTATCCTCTGGTGGAAGAGGATGATAGAGGATGTATTGGTGGGTGGGGATCTCCCTCAAAGTGCTGGCGGGATGGCCTCTGGGGGAAGTTGGGAGGGGGACCAGGGGGGGTTTGCAGCCATAGGGGTCATGATGGGCCGGGGGAATTATGGTCTTTCTGGGAGGCGAGTTAGATCTGTGAGACGGGACAGATGTTTTGTATCTGTCCTGCTCAATGGCCCCCGGGCAGGCGGTCGTGAATCAGAGGGCCCCTGGCCTCGGTTTGATGCTGATAAATGCAAGGTTGGTGGCCAATAAGTCAACTAGCTGCTAATGGACCAAGCTGCCCTTTGGGCAGGAGGGGCGGGATAAAAATCTTTTATAAAATAAAAATAAAATTAAAATAAAAACTACAGTCTGAAAGGTGATCCTGGACCAGGCAGCTGACTTTGCACGTATTACAGAGACATGTCTGAACATGGAGTCAGGGCCTATACTGACTGACCTTGTTCCGGCTGGGTACTCCATTCAGCATCAGCCGCGACTGAAGGGACGAGGGGCGGGGGAGGCAGTGTAGCCATTATTTTTAAGGATACTTGGTCTGTGAGGAGGTTTCCTATTCCTATCATGGGAATAGAGGGTCTCCATCTGGTGTTGGATTTGGTCAGAGACAGAGTGAGGGTACTGCTGATATACCGGGCACCCACCTGTACAGCAGTTTCCCTGCCCGCACTGACCAAACTGGTGTCAGAGGTGGTCTTGCCGTCCCCCAGGGTAATAGTTCTGGGGGACTTCAATATTCATGCAGACGCCAGTCCTGGAGGGGCAGAGCATGGGTTCATGGCCGCCATGACAACCATGGGCCTTATCTCAGAGGACACACACTCTGCCCCTCCAAGACTGGCATCTGAATGAATACTGAAGTTCCCCAGAACTATTATCATGATAAGAACATAAGAAGTGCCATACTGTGTCAGACCAATGGTCCATCTAGCCCAGCATCCTGTCTCTGACAGTGGCCAATCATGGTGGCTTGGGAGAAGCACCCAACAGGTCACAATGGGTGATCCATTCTCCTGTTATGTTCCCTGATCCTGTTTGGCTAATAGCTGCTAATTGACCTATCTTCCAGAAACTTGTCCAGACCTCTTTTAAACTCAGCTATTGTACTAGCCCTTATCACAGCCTCTGGCAGTAGATTCCACAACCCAATTAATAATATTTTCTTTTATTTGTTTTAAACTTGCCATCCAAGAGTTTCATGGAGCGTCCCCAAGTTCTAGTACTAACTGAGAGGGTAAATAACTGTTCCTTATTTATTAGTTCCACACCACTCATGATTTTATACACCTCTGTCGTATCTCCTCTCAGTCGTCTCTTCTCTAAACTGAACAGCCCCAACCTACCAAGCCTCTCCTCATATGGGAGCCCTTCCATGCTGTTGATCATTTTTGTTGCCCTTCTCTGTACCTTTTCTAGTTCAGCTATGTCTTTTTTGAGATGGGGTGACCCCATCTCAAATGGGGTGACCAAAACTGCACACAATATTTAAGGTGTGGTTGCACCATTGATTTGTATAGAGGCATTATAACATCCTCAGTTTTATTGAGGATTCTCTATCCTCTTCCAAATAATTCCTAACATTCTGTTTGCTTTTTTGATTGCTGCTACGCACTGCACTGTGGATTTCATTGTATTATCCACAACCACTCCCAGATCCTTTTCCTGAGTGGTAATGATATTTGCACCGGCCTTGAGCCAGGGGATCCATTAGTGGGGGAGGTGCCAGCAGTGCCCTTGTCATGGACGGATCATTATCCCCTTCAGGCCGGTATCCTGGCCGATGTCGGCCCCTGGGAGGGTGTGGAACCAGTTAGGTTGGTTCACCTCTGAAAGCTTACGGAAGCAGAAAAGTTCCAGAACGCTCATGGGGATGTTCCCTCTGACCTCTATGGCTGCTCACTCGATGACCTCGTGACCGTGTGGAATTCTGTGTTGGTTGAGGTCACTGATGATGTGGCTCCCAGATGTCCACTCCCAAATCACCAACAATGCAGGTCCCCGTAGTATACGGAGGAGCTGCGGCGGATGAAGCGAGACGGGCGACGGTTAGAGCGACGGTGGCGGCACTCTCGTACTGAAGTTGACCAGTTGTGACATAGAGTCTGGTTATGTACCTATGATCATGGGAAGCAATTTTTGAAATTGGTGGAATCCCTTGATGATTATTATTATTATTAACATTTATATAGCGCCAGCAGTGTACCTGGCACTTTACAAAGTAATAAAATAGATACGGTCCCTGCCCTTAGCGCTTACAATCTGAGAAACAGGAGGTTGGGGAGAGACATAGGAAGGGGAACAGAGGGAGAGACAAGGGGTCTAACATTCATGAAGATGCGAGGTCTCAAGTGCATGTACTTGGCTTGGTTACGATGAGAATGACCAAGCCAAGTCTGATCTGGTGGTATTGAATGGGAGAGGAAATGTTGGTTCTGAGGGAGATTTTACCTATGTCACTATGCAAGGGCGAAGTGTGGTAGATTATATGCTTTCGGATCGAAGTTATTATACGCTATTTAAGTACTTTCAGGTCCAGGTACGCCCTGAGAGTGATCATCTGCCGCTCTCCATCACAGTTTGCATTGGGAACATGGGTGGACATCTCGGCAACATGTCTTATGAGGATCGGGGTCAGATTTCTAGATGCCGGAGTAAATGGGGAAGTTTGTTGGCAGCTGGAATGTTTTCGATTTTGCATGAGGACCATTTGCAGTCTTTGTGTCAGCAGGTGTTGACCAATTGTCAAGAGGACGTGGTATTATGCACCAAGCTTTATAAAGAGATTATTTCATACCTGGGCAATCATGGGCTCTCTAGAGTCCCCCATTTAAATCAGAAATCATCCTCAGGCTGGTTTGATCAAGATTGCATCCATGCTAAAAGGAGCCTGGCAAAGGCCAAAGGCCAGATGCCGCTGGGTGAGCTCCTATTTATTGACCCATAAGGTCAAATATCTGGCCGAGAGGAGAGCATATAAGACCATATTTAAGGAGAAGAAATGCCAACATAAATTACTTATGTGGTCTAAGCTCAAATTGGCGGCTGACACAAACGATTCCCAACAATTCTGGTCAATTATCAACTCCGGGATGAGGACGGTATCCAAAAACACTGCAGTTATGATTCCTCAGGACAGATGGCTGGCCTTCTTGAGGATTCATTTAAAGCTGTGCGGATCTGTCCAGATGGCATGTTAGTTGATCCAATCTCTAAGGGGTCATGTAATTATGGGGAGGGAAGTTTTGAGGAAACAGTTTCAGAGGATGAACTATTGGAACTTATTAACTCCTTGCATAAAGATAAAGCCCCGGGGGGGAGATTGGATTATCCCAGAAGTGCTTCAGTTATGCCCACATTGGTGGGCTCCTTGGTTAGCTAAGTTTTTCACCCTAATAAATCAAACAAGATTAGTCCCCCAGGAGTGGGGAGAGTCCATTATCCTCACCATGTTTAAAAAGGGTGACTTGCGGGACCCCGGATCATACTGGCCTATCAGTTTAATTCCCGTTATTGGTAAGTTATATGCCAAGGTTTTGTTAAAGCAACTGGAACGTTGGACTTCAGTAAATGCAATTATCCCTGATGTGCAATTCGGTTTTCACAAGGGGTGTTCAGTTATCGATAATTGTTTTTTATTATCTCATATTATTTATAAGTATAAGAGAGTGCGATCTGGGCAGTTGTTCCTTGCGTTTATTGATTTGCGTAAGGCATTTGATTCCGTGTCATGGGAAAACTATGGACAAAATTGCGTCGAAAGGGGATAGATAAGACCTTGCTGGCCCTTATAATTCAAATCCATACGAATAATACTGCTCGTATCCGTACATCTCCATGGGTTACCTCTACAAAATCTGTCCCCATCCAGAGGGGGTTTAGGCAGGGTGGGATATTAGCACCCACCCTGTTTAATATCTTTCTGGGTGATTTGATGGAGTATCTTGGAAAGGAGGAGGGCCACCCCCCGAAGATTAAGAATAGGTCAATACCATTAATGTATGCTGATGATATTGTGATTTTGTCACAAACCAGGAAGGGGTTGTTATTCCAGCTTCACAACTTGGAGTTCTGTAAGGTTAACATGCTTGAGGTTAACTCAAAAAAAATCTCAGGTTATGGTAATTGGCAAGAAGCCTGGAACGTTTCAGTGGAAACTGGGGGATGAGTTTCTATCACAGGTAAACAATTTTATATACTTGGGTATGAATTTTTCCAACAATTTAAAGTGGGATAGGCATATCAAGGAACTGGCCCTGAAAGCAACAGTGGTCTCCAAGGGCATTATTAAGTTTGCCTCTAGGTCTGTTGATGCCCCAATATCCCATGTTCTTAAAGTGTACACAGCTAAAGTAAAAATTTGATCACGTATGGTGCTGAGATATTTGATGGGCCCTGTTGTCATAATCTAGAAATAGTGCAGAACAAGTTTCTGCGAGGTATTTTGGGGGTTCCACAGGCAGTGCCGGGTCCACTTCTTAGGGCAGAAACGGGATTGTGTTCCATCTCAGACTAGATAAAATCGAAAGGTCTATGTTATTGGGTGAAACTTTGTATGTGGGAGGAGACATGTTTAACCTCTCTCTGCCTCTAAGAAGAACTTGAGCAAAACCATTGTCCTCTTTATCCATGGTTGAGTAAGATTATGCAACATTTGAGGGGAATTGGCCTGTCTGTGGAGTTTTTACTCAGTAAGGACTGGGGATGTATGGAAAATATAATAAAATCCAGGGGGAAAGATATTGGGAGGCAAGAGGATATTGCTGCCCTGGCTGATTGGAAAGTGGCACCCAACTTTCACCTAATTAAAAGGTTGCATGCCTTTGAACAGTACTTGGACTGGCTCCCTGTATTTGTAGATCTTATACCCAATTACGTATGCAACTAATTAAATCTGCTGTAACTGAAGGCGGTTATGTAAGTCAAATGTATGCAAATCGTTACTGTCCATGTACTGATACACACTTGGAAGATGTGTTTCATATATTTTTTCCTGTCCTTTGTATGAAGATCTGAGTCAGGTTTGGTTAATCCCTCTGTGGCAGGATTACTCCTATCTATCCGCTCAGATTCGTCTAGAACGTTTGCTCACCTCAAGGGATATTACAGTAGTTAGGGGTGTTGCTACTTTTGTCTATTTGGCTGCTCAAAAAAGCTTTTATGACTAGAAAATGAGGTACGGTCTTTTTCCTTTCGGAGTTCTTTGGAAATGAGTTGTACGCTATTTCTATACTATGAGGGCCACTGGTATTTCTAGCAGTGGTGTGAAGTATTGTTCTTTTTAGTTCTGTATTGTCTTTTATGAATTATAATTGTGTGTGTTATTGTTTGTTTTGGCCTATGGCGACAGTTTGGCTTAATAAAATCTATCTATCTATCTGTGTTATGTGATGAATTTCAAGATGTGTTGTCCTCTGATCCAGGGTATGCTCTTGGTACTGTTCGAGCCACTTATTGTGAATTAGATCCATGCCCATTCTGGCTGGTTTAGACCAGCTGGGGGACATTAGGGCCATTGCTGGCCGGGATAGTCAACACCTCCCTTGGGAGAGCAGGGTGCCAAACTGTCTCAAGGAGGCTGTGATGCGGCCCCTGCTCAAAAAGCCATCACTGGATATTGGCGTCCTGGCCAGCTATTGGCCGGTCTCTAAGCTTCCCTTTCTAGGGAAGTTTATTGAATGGGTGGTGGTTCGACAGTTTCAGGAGCATCTGGACCGGGTCAACTTTCTCGATCCCTCGCAGTCTGGCTTTCATCCCGGTTATGACATGGAGACTGCACTTGTGGCCTTCGTTGACGACCTCTCCCATGAGTTGGACCAGGGGTCATTCAACCCTGTTGATTCTGTTAGATCTTTTGGCTGCATTTGATACCGTTGATCATGAGTTGCTGGTGACTCAGCTGCAGGACCAGGCAGGGATTGGCGGGACTGTTCTTGAACGGTTCTGCTCTTTCCTGGCTCGGAGAACCCAATGTGTGGTGCCGGGCGATTATTCATCTTCTCCCCAGGACTCCCACAGGGTTCCATCTTATCCTCTCTCCTGTTCAATGTGTATATGCAGCCTTTGAGGGAGATTGTCAGAGAGTTTGGTGTAAGGTGTCATCAATATGCTGATGTACCCAGTTGTATCTGGTGCGGAGGCTGCGTCCGTACGTCTCCGGCCTGGACCTGGCCTCCCTCATCCATGCCTTCATCACCTCGAGGCTGGACTACTGCAATGCACTCTACGTGGGGCTGCCCTTGTTCCTGGTGCGGAGGCTGCAGCTAGTGCAGAATGCGGTAGCCCGGCTCCTTTTGGGGACGGGCCGTTGGGAGCACATAACACCTGTGCTCCGGACTCTGCACTGGTTGCCAATAGCGAGCCGAGCCAGGTTCAAGGTTTTGGTATTAACCTTTAGGGCCCTTCACAGTCTGGGCCCCTCGTACCTCAGGGACCGCCTCGCCCTCTGTGCCCCAGAGCGGCTCCTTCGGTCTGCCGGGGGTGCCTTCTTGGAGGTCCCCCGTGTTAAGTGGGGGGCCACAATAGAGAGGGCATTCTCGGTGGCCGCGCCTTTGGAATTCCCTCCCAGAGGAAGCTCGCCTGGTCCCAAGCCTTTTAATATTCCGGCGAATTTGTAAAACCTGAGTGATCGCCCAGGCCTTTGGGGAGGGCGGGGTTTAGAGTTTTTTTATCCCCCTCCACCCTTATTTATTGTATTATTTATTTTTATGTTCCGTGGTCCTGTTTTAATTGTTGTAATTTTATGAGTGTTTTTAAAATATTTTATAGCTGTATAAATATATATATATTTGAGACTGTAAGCAGTCCCGAGCTGTTTTAGGAGGGGCGGGGTATAAATGTGAATAAATAAATAAATCTCTCGTTTTCATTAGTCTCAGGTCCGGCAGTCTCGGTGCTTACACGGTGTCAGTCAGCTGTGAGAGATTGGATGAGGGCAAGCCGCTTGAAGTTAAATCCTGACAAGACGGAGGTGTTGGTTGTGGGGAAAGTCGGGGGAGTGATGGCCCTCATCATTGATGGGGTCCACCCTCCCCTGTACTGTGGATTATTGGTGGTTTTTAATATATTTTATTTCATTATGTATTTTTAAATGTTGTTAGCCACCCCAAGATGCTTATAGCAGGAAGGGGTGGCATATAAATATTAATTCATTAATTAACAGAAGTGACACTGGCCTGCTGTGGCCCAGCCACTTGCGTGTTCGTTGAGCTCCCTGCCTTACCCCAGGGCGTGCGGGTGGCAGGATGACTCTTCAGCTGCAGACACTGAAATACTGTTCAGTGTCCCTCCCTGACCTGGGGAAGGGTGGCCGCTGTTTCCCACCTTGGCTGGGCAAGGGAGTTGCTGCACCGCCTGCACGTCTGTTTTTACCCACTGGGAGGGATGAAAGGATGGGGCTGGGAGAGATGGATGGGGGGAGGGACAAGAAGGTGTGGAAGGAGAGGGTGGGGGTGACACCTCCCTCAGCAACTACAGGAAGTAACAAAAAGGCTCTTTCCCTCCCCCACCACGAGTTTATTCAGACAGGCACGGGAAGGACAGAGTCTCTGGGTAGCTCCAGAGTTTTCTCCTCGATTCATGTAACTCTCCTGCCCTTGTGATACTTGGGGCATGTGTCGGATAAGAACTCTGGAACTGCAGGGCTCCAGAAGAGATTTGTGTGGCATGGAACAGTTTCATGGGGAGGGGGGGGGGGGG
>QEPC01005778.1:877414-927414 GCA_003113815.1 Sphenodon punctatus
GGGTAGGTGGGACCAAGCAGAATTTTGAAATTACTATGAAATTTTACAGCCTCAGTTCCCCATCTGTAAAAAAAGGGAGTGTGTGTGTGTGTGTGTCTCCCTGTGTTCCCCCCTCACCCTTGTCCTTAGATTGTAAGCCCACTGGCAGGGACCTGTCTCCAATAGCCACCAGCAGGCAACGTGTTCAATGGCAGGAGTGCTATAACAGCTAGCCCAGATTTCAAACAAACCAACTAACAGGCCAGACTCAGAGCGTAAAGCAATAATTAACCTGGGGTTCTTTCCATTTGCCTTCAGTTTCTCAGCCAAACACTGCAGTCATGTTTTAAAGCTTCTCTCCACAACTTTAGGGAAAGTTGCTTTCTTAGTGAAAGCCCAAAATCACAGGCTTATCACAACTCTCGTCACTTATGGATTTTCAACACCCTTATGTTGCTCACCCCACTTCCCTGGGTGGTGGGAAGTTCCAGGAGAGAGAAACTGGAGAGACTTACTGTGTGGTATAATAGTCCATTTATTTACAAATGTCCTAGTTCCTACAGGTCCAGCACCACCAGGGCTCCCCAAAAGTCTCTCTCTGTAGCCTTCTGCCCCCAAAGTCCAGCATGCAATCTCCAACCAGACTGCAGCTCTCTACTCAGACACAGACTGAAAACTGTCCCACCCAGTACACAGCATCACCATTGTTATAAGACATAGGGCTGGCAGACAAGCTTAGGTGTGGCTAATGGCCCTATACAATGACTTGCATTCCAGAGGGAATGAATCCCAACAGGGAGTTACATTCCCAGGGGGACCCCAAATCCATAACATTTACAAACAGGAGGTGGCAACACTGAAACAGGCAAACTCTAAAAAACAAAACAAAAAATACCCCAAACCTGTAACTTCAGAGCAATCAACCAACCCCAAAGTCCAGCCCATGATGGAACCACCACAAACAAATCTCACCCCCTCAAATCTACTCAGTAACCTCAGGCTCAGGGGCCAAATGTGGGCAATGGTGAGGTTTTATGCTTTTTTCCAACTCCTGGATCTGGCCCCTGGATCCACTTCCTATCCCCAAATACTAAAAGACTGAACTCAGGATAAGGGAGCAGAGATGAGGGCACACACAATGATAGGGGGTGGCAGATCCATGGCAAAGTCCCCCCAGCCCCCAATCTGCTCAGAGGAAAAACAGGCAACTAAGCAGAACCAAGTCCAGTGCACATTGGGACAGGAGGTAAAAAGCTCCCTTCACCCCCACCTGCCCAGCCCAGGGGAAACATGAAAGACAATCTTCTCGCGCGTGCGCACTCTCTTTAAAAAAAATAATCACTTTTAGAAGCAGCAGGTTAGCACCAAGTCCCCTACAGTGCACATAGGTTCACAAATCTTAACCCTCCCCTACCCCCCAATATGCCCAAGGGAAACGCAAAGAAGACAAAAAACAACCACCACCCTCTCTTTATTCACTTAAGAAGCAGCAGGTTAGATGCACGCCCTCACAGTGCACATGGGGGCAAGCAGGGGACACAACTTTAATCTTAAAGCACACAACTCCCCCCAATCTGCGCTCCCTACCCCAGGCTTCCAATCTGCTCAGGGGAAGAAAAACAAATATTTACTTTTAATTCAATTTACCAGACAGGAGCAGGCAGTTGCAGCCATTCCCATGTGCAGAAAACTGGCTCCACTAAAACTGCAGTCTGGCTCTGCCCACTGAAAGGGGGGGGGGGGGGGGGAGGGAGAGAAGCCAGAGGACCTGCCCTGGGAGGCGTTTTTTCAAAGTGTCCTGCCAGGCTATTGAGTCTAATGGCTGCTGAGTTACCACTGGAACCCATTGCCTGCTGCTGGCCACACCTTCTGGCTATGATGCTTTGGGAGTTCACTCTGGAGAGTGACCCACCTCACATCACAGCCAGCCAGACCAGCCAGGGCCAGAATGGAGAGGGAGGGGAAGGAGGCAGGAGCAGGACTGCTGGGTTCCAATTGGAACCCATTGCCTGCTGCTGGCCACACGTTCTGGCTGTGATGCTCTGGGTGTTCACTCCAGACAGAGAGTGCCCTGCCAGCTGGGGGGTGTCTTCAGGGCAGTAGACCACACACAGGTGTGGCAGTGCCAGAAGTGAGATAAGAGGTTTGGGGGATGCGGCTGCAGGCTGGGGGGGTGCCATGGGAACAAGAGGGTCACTGCCCCCAGTGCCCATATGCACCAGCCACCCCTGAGTTAAGGAGGACTGTTCTCCAGTGGCCCACTGTGGGCTTTGGTTATTTGCCTTATCAGATGGACTGGGAATGAATTTTTCTACCCCATCACATTGGCCCTGGTGAGTCACTCCAACTGGGGATGCCAGGGCTGCTTCTCCCCAGGGTCCCCTCTGCTGCCACGACTGCTCCTCCTCCTCCTCCTCCTCCTCCTCCTCCTCCCTGGGGTCCACTCCAACAGCTGATGAGCAGCTGGCCGGGGCGCACACACCCCACTGCCGCCGCTCCAACTGTTTTCACCTTCCTTGCAGTAGTTGTCTGGATGATCTCATGCCCTTTGATGAGTTAGTGGAATCAGGCTCTCCTGCCCTTGGGTTTGGGAAGGGGATGTGGTGGTGGTTGTAATTCCCCATTACTCAGAGTCAGAATCTAGTTCATAAGTGAAGTACGTGCACCTGCAACTTCTCAGCCTCATGAATGTGCTCTTGTCTCTCCTGATGTTTGCCTCTCCCTTATCTCCTCCTCCCTTGTCTCTTAGATTGTAAGCCCCTTCGGGGTACCGACCTGTCTGTAACTATTGATTTTAAAGCGCCAGGTACATTGCTGGTGTTATATAAACAAAATAATAATAATAAATTGTTCATACTGGACTTCAGCTTGGAGGTATCCCATCCACCAACTGAAATTGTGCTGACGCTGGGTAGTACAGGGATCTTCTTAAGAGACAAGGGTTTATGGGCAGCTTGACCCACTTACCCAGCACTGACTCGGCCTGCCCATAAACTCACAGATGAGAGGTCTGAACTGCTGCCAGTAGATGAAGGAAGCCTTGGCCTGTACCATCTGTGCACTTCCCTTGTGAGGAAAGAGGAAGGCTGATTCTGTCCTGATTTGATGGTCCATGGGCATAGTGGCTGGGGACCTGATGCTGACTGGACAAACCCAAGAGTGGATCTTGGTGACAGAGGTTAGGCTTCACTGAGTGTTTTTACATGGGCAGGGAGACCGGAGCTACTCCATGGGGTCCCACACAGCAGCCACCCGTAGGGACAGGTGGGGAGTCCTTCAAACGGGCAGACCCACACATGGGTCCTGCAGGCGGGGAAGCAGCAGCCACCTTTCCCCTTGCTCTGGTTCTGCCTGAGAAGTCCATCTCATGGGCAGAACCCCGAGCCTCCACTCCTGGGGAAGCAGGATTGGGCCCCTGGAAGAAACAGCTGCCGCTGCCTATCACCTGTTGGAGCGGACCCCAGAAAGGAGGTGGCAGCAGAGGGAAAACCAGGGTGGAGAAGCATCAGCCAGCTGCATAAGTAGCCACTCCAGATGAGGACACAAGGGCTGTTCTTCTTCTCCAGGGTACCCTCTGCTGCTGTGGTTGCTCCTCCTCCCTGGGGTCTGCTCCTACATCTGATGGGCGGACGGCTGGGGCACGCACCTCCGCTGCAGCTACTCCAACAGCTAATGGGCAGCAGCTGCTTCCTCCAGAGGTCCAATCCTTGCTGGCACCGTGGCCTTGTCCATGTTGCTTACAGACCTGTATGCAGGCAAGGCTGCCAGGTGCCTTTCACAGGGGAGGCATCCCATAGAAACTTATTGCCCCAGGTTGGGCCAGATTAACCAACACGGCATGCTCCTCGTTTCTGCGAATAACACCATGTGGAGCTTTCCCAGTCCAGGCTGGGGCAAACTTCAGGTGGGCGCCCTTCACATGAGAAAGTGGATCTGGGATGAAGGGTGGCAATGTGGGGCCCCATCTCTTGTGATTACACCCACTGATACACCTATTGGAGCCCTTGGTGGTGGTAATTGAGTTGGGGGGTTTTGTTGGACAGGAGATGCCCATGTTGTTGTGATGGCAGACATTCAGTAAAGTTGTGATCCCTTGTTAACTCCAGTCACATCCTCCAGCACCTCTTTTCTGTCTGCAATAGTATTAAGTAACAGAAAAGGAATAATAGAAACAAATACTATACATTTTATATAAACAATATGCCCTCACATCTGTTTGGTTTTGGTTGCTTTCTCTCACATAAGATACATGGGGGGAAATGTTCAGAGAAGTATTAACAAAAATTACTAGAAACAGAAGGTGGAAAAGGAGTTAAACTCATTTGGAATAAAGAAGTGTCAGAGGAGCTATAGAAAAGGTATAGAGAAGAGCAACAAAAATGATTTAAAGAATATACTAAGAATATTCATCACAGTACTTGTTTGTTCCTTCCCATAAATCAAGAATTGGAAAGCATGTAATTTGGAGACAATCCTAAGACCTTTGAAATTAGCAGGAAAAAATAAAAACAAACACAAATGGGCCAGTCCTAAGCCCCGCACAGTGCACACTCGCAGTACATGCAACATGTGCACAGCACGTGTACATCCTGCATGCAGTGCATCCCCCTGTACGGAGAATACAACATGCATGCTAAATGCGCACATTGGTATTTAGGATCAGCCCCATTAACTTTAATAAGCTTTGGATCAGGACATAGTTGATTATTAAAACTGTCATGTGCATAACTAACAAAAGAGGGGTAAATGGAAGAATTTTGTGTTTTAAACAGCTTGCATTAGAGAAGAGTTCATTAGTCCTCACTCATGCCAGCAAACATTAACAAAAGTTGCTGATAAAAAGTTACTAAATGACAAAAAGAAAAAAAAGAATCCAATTTTATTATAAACAACACAACCAAAATTAATCATTATAAACCACCATCCTTTTCAACAAATTCACAGGAGATAGGCTAGGGGGAGAACAGGAACCATTCCATCCAAAACAGCACTGAGAAATTAGAACTTACTCAGCATTCAGAATGGAATCTTTCTTCTTTCTAGCATCTTTGAAGAACATTACCTGACCATCTTCAGTGATGACAATGGAGTCTTTGTTGAAAAGAACTGCAAAAAGACCTAGACAGTCTAAAATAATTTATGATAACAAGCTTCTTCTATTGCTTTGTCCTGGGCTGACATTCTGGACACTGGGCAGCGATCTCCAGCCTGTCCACAAGGAGGCAGCATCTGATAATTTTCCTTTGTGCGCATGCGTCTGGGTCTCGCAACCCCACAATTTCAGTTGGATCTCTGCCTCCGTCCAGAGATCGGCATCTAGTGCGCGTTGCACACCAGAGAGGAAAATCTTGCTTTATACATTTATGGTTCTCTCTTTCTGGTTCTTATAGTTCTCCCATAGATAGATAGCTTTTCCCCCGGTATTCAAAGTTAGCCCTGTTGGTTTTTTCCCCGTTTTAAAGGTCAAATTTCCTTGGGTGGTTAGATCACTTTGCTTGTAAATAGCAAGCTTATAAATAATGTCTTGAGCACTATAAGGGGAGTCCGCATTTCACGTCACCCACATATACAAATATTTCTAAGAGCGGCTAGACTACTGGCACCTCCCATAATTCATAAATTCCCAACTTGGAACCTGAATCTTGTGCTCAGGACTTTAACTGGTCCTCCATTTGAGCCTCTGGGGGATACATTTAACTACTATTTGTCTATTAAGGTAGTTTTTAATTGCAATCACTTCAGCACAAAGAATTTCAGAGTTAGGTGCTTTTTTTATAGATTCAAATTTGTGTTTTTCCCAAAAAGAGACAGTAGTTTTAAGATTGGATCCTTCTTTTATGCCAAAATGTAATTCGGTATTCCATAGGCAACAGGAAATTGTTTTACCTTCATTCTGTCCAAAACCAAAACATTGCCAGGAGCACATATGGCATTGTGAATCGGGCCCTATTCTGGGCGATCTTGTTCCGGCTGGGTTCTCTGTGCAGCATCAGCCTTGGCTGGTGGGGCGGGAGCGGTTTAGCTATTGTTATCAAGGATGCATTCTTTTAGGAGGTATCCAGTGCAGGCTCCACCAGGTGTGTGTGCCTCCATCTTGTGTTGGATTTGGCCAGGGACAGATTAGGGGTACTGCTGGTGTACCATGCACCCAATTGCCCGACAGCATCCCTACATGCTCTTGCTGATTTGGTGTCTGATGTGATCTTCTGGACCCCGAAACTAGTGGTCCTAGGGGATTTTAACATCCACACTGACACCAATCTTGGAGGAGTGAGGCATGAGTTCATGGCCTCCATGACAACCATGGACCTGTCCCAAATCATCTGTGGCCCCACACATGAGGAGGTACATACACTGGATTTGGTTTTCTGCACCGGCCTTGAGGCGGGGGGTCAGTTAGTAGAAGTCAGGGGGATGGAGCCCTTGTCATGGTCTGACCATAACCTCCTTAAGGCGTGTATCCTGGCGCATGTCAGCCCCCAATGGGGTGCAGGACTTATTAGATCGGTCTGCCCCTGGAGACTTATGGAAAAGGATCGGTTCCGGAATGCTCTGGGGGAAGTTTTCCCTGGACCTTGACACCCGCTCGGTCGATGATCTCGTAGCCTTCTGTAACACCTTGTTGGCCGAGACCATTGATAGTGGCTCCCAGGTGTCCGCTGCCCTCCTGAGTCTCCCGCAAATCTCCTTGGTTTACTGAGGGCCTGCGGTGTTTGAAGTGGGAGAGCAGCCTGTTGGAGCGACGGTGGTGCCGGACTCGCGATGAATATGTTCGATCGCAGCATAAGAGCAGTTTAAAGGCCTATGCTGTGGCGGTGTAGGCAGAAAAGAAGCAGTTCTTTACTGCCCTTATTGCATCTGCAAAGTCACGTCCAGCGGAGCTTTTCTGGGTGGTGAAAGGTTTGGTCAGTCCTGCCTGCCTCCACCGGGACCTGGAGCAATTCAGTGACCGCTGTGACTGGTTTATTGAGTACTTTGTAGATAAGATCTCTCGCATCCGCCACGATTTCGGTACCACAGTTATTGCAGAGGATCATCTTAGGGCTATGGATGCCCGGTCCTGTCCTGTTTTGTGGGATCGGTTTCAGATGGTATCGCCTGCCGATGTGGAGTCCTTTGTGGGATCTGTTCGTGCCACTACTTGTGAACAAGATCCTTGCCCATCCTGGCTGGTGAAAGCCAGCCAGGAGACGCTACAGCCGTTGCTGGCTGGTGTAGTTAGTGCCTCCCTTTGGGAGGGCAGGGTGCCTGAATGTCTGAAGGAGGCTGTAGTTAGGCCCCTGCTCAAGAAACCATCTCTTGACGCTGATGCTCCTGCCAGTTATCGGCTTGTCTCTAACCTTCCCTTTTTAGGGAAGGTTATTGAACGGGCTGTGGCATGGCAGCTGTAAGAACACCTGCACCCCACCGGTTTCCTTGACCCCTCTCAGTCCGGGTTTCAGCCTGGGTATGGTACGGAGATGGCCTTGGTGGCCTTGGTTGACGATCTCCGTCTGGCATTGGACCAGGGCCGTCAGACCTTACTGGTCCTGCTAGACCTTTCGGCTGCGTTTGACACAGTCGATCATGAGGTGTTGGTGACTCGCCTGCAGGACCGTGCCGGGATTGGCGGAACGGTCTTGGACTGGTTTTGTTCATTCCTGGCCGGGAGAACTCACCAGGTGGTCTTGGGGGAGTGTACGTCTTCCCCCGGGGACCTCACGTGTGGAATCCCGCAGGGTACCATTCTGTCCCCCCTCTTGTTTAACATCTATATGCAGCCGTTAGGGGAGATCATGAGAAGGTTTCAGGGCATGCAGTGTCATCAGTATGCTGATGACACTCATCTCTACCTCTCTTTTTCCATCAACCCAGGCCATGCAGTCTCTTTATTTTCCCAGTGCCTGTCGGCTGTGGGGGCTTGGATGAGGTTGAGCCATTTGCAGCTGAATCCTGACAAGACAGAGGTGATGTTGGTGGGTGAGGGTCTGGGGAGCCTGAGAGTGGTTTAATCTCCTCTGGGGGGGTTGCCCTCCCATGGTCTCGCAGGTACGGAGTCTGGGTGTGCTCCTCGATTTGCGGCTCAGCCTGGAATCTCAGGTTGTGGCCGTGGCGAGGAGTGTGTTTCGGCAGTTACATCCTGTCCAGCAGCTTCAGCCGTATCTCTCACACTCTGACCTCGCCACTGTAATCCATACCTTCATCACCTCGAGGCTGGATTACTGCAACGCGCTCTACGTGGGGGTGCCCGAGAAACTGGTCCGGAGGCTCCAGCTCGTGCAGAATGCCGCGGCCCGTCTCCTTACTGGGGCGGGCCACAGGGAGCACATGACATATGTGCTCCAGGTTCTGCACTGGCTGCCTATAAAACACTGGGCTAAGTTCAAAGTGCTGGTTTTGACCTTCAAAGCCCTTCACGGCCTGGGCCCTGCCTATCTGCTGGATCGCCTTACTCCCCATGTGCCCGTGCGACCCCTGAGATCGTCCATGGGGGCCTTTTTGGGGGTTCCCCGGGTGAGACAGGTGGCCACTGGTGTGAGATCTTTTTCGGTGGCAGCCCTTGTGCTGTGGAATTCACTCCCGGAGGAGGCTCGGTTGGCCGCCACCCTCCTGTCGTTTCGACGTTTGTGTAAGACCTGGCTGTTCCACCAGGCTTTTGGCAAGGGGGTGGGGTGGGGGGTTTGGGAGGGAGGGTGAGTTTTAGGATTTGTTTTAAAATTTGTTGATTTGTTTTTAAATGTTTTATTGTTTAAAAAATTTGTGTTCTTCGCCGCCCCGAGCTGTCTTTGGGCAGGAGGGGCGGGATATAAGTCTTAAATAAATAAAATAAATAAATAAATTGTTTGGATGTCTGAAGGGCTTTGAAATATTACATAGAACATACAAAGGGTTTCAGGAGAACATCAGCCTTGTTTGTGTGCTTCAGATAACAACAGATGGGCAATAGGGCATCTAAAACTACTATAGCCCAGTGGATAACTAACTGTTTAAAAGAGGCATATGTGGCCTCTGGTCTGTCTCCACCTTCTGGGATAGTGGCCCATTCCACAAGGGGAGCGGCCACATGTAGGTAGGGCATCTTATGAGATTTGTAGAGCTGCTACATGGTCTTCAGTACATACATTCACCAGTCACTATAAAATCAATGTCTGGGAGTCTGCAGATGCTTCATTTGGCAGGCAGGTACTGCAAGGGGTGATGGATTTGAGTCCCACCCAAGTATGATGGACACACTGCTTTGGGGACTTACTCAGCATTCAGAATGGAATCTTTCTCCTTTTTAGCATCTTGGAAGAACATTACCTGTCTGTGTTCAGTGATAACAATGGAGTCTTTGTTGAAAAGAACTGCAAAAAGACATAGACAGTCTAGAATAAATTATGATAGCAAGCTTCTTCTACATTTAAGTAAAGAGAGTAGAAGAAAAATACTGTTTGGAGACTTCTGCTGGAGATCAGTGAGGCTCTAGCTTAGGTCTTCTACTGAAACTCTCAATAGAAGAGGAATTGGGAGATCCTCACTGATCTCCAGCACCTAGGAAAGAGAGGCCAAAGAAAAGAATGGCAGGATAGTCCTCCACCATTAAAGTCAATGGGAGTATTGCCATTGACTTCAGTGAGTGAAGGACTGCACACCAAGTGCGGCAAATGAGACATTCTGAAAACATGGGCATTGAAAAAGAGTAATATGGAAGAGGCATTAGGAAATGTGGAGTAGCTAAATGCCACTTGTTTGTAGAGTGCCAACAGTTTATCCTCTGTTGAACCACAGATTGTCAGAATTCCCTCTTTATAATGGTATATTTTAATATTTAAAATATTTACCAGAGCATTTAAAATGACTGCCTACCAGATTACAATTCTCAAAGTTCCTCCAAAGAAAGTTGTCTATTAAAGAAGATGCTTTCACACCTCCACTGTCAGTTATTCATACAGGTCCCCTTTTAAAGGCAGCATAGATCTCTGGCTGTATAGCACTGTCACTAGCCCTTCCATTTACTTGCACCTACAATGGAACATTTGTTGGTGACAGTCACAGAATTGTGCCCCAAAACATTGTTTTCAGAAATATTAATACTAGAGCTTCTAGAAAACAAGCAATTGTAGACTACAGAGACCTAATAATTTAACTGGCATTGCTATACAGAAACATTAATTATTAATTATTATTAATAATAAAAATAATCATTTGTGGGAGAAGGACCTTTGGGGATGACTTCAAAAAGAAGCAGTTGGAAATGGCTGCAGCTCATATCTATAAAAATAATATTCTGAGCAAATGTAATATAAAATTGTTTATTTAAAATAACCGTTTGGTTATATGTGATGTAATCTCTAAATAGATTGTGATCATCATTGATTAAAGATTCTCCCTAGATGGAGGGTGTTAAGACACCAAAGGGAAGGCCCCTGAAAGCCATGGTCGTTCTGTGGGGCCCTTCCACATCCACCACCACACAGGATCACCTCTGCATGGGAGCACAACAAACGAGCAGGCATTCCTTCCTGCCGCAGCCCACCCACACTACTACTCCTCTTTCCCACTACAGAGCTGTGTTTGCTCCTTGGATAACCTAGGCTGATGGATGCCACTCTATGGTACTGAACGAGGGCGGAGACCACCACACACCCAGCAGATGGGGGTGACTTTGGGGGTGCCCAGTGGCTCCCCAACACATGGGAGGCAGTCACAGGGCAGTGCATTGGCCTGCCTTTCCCTGGATTCGCTCACACGGTGTCATCGACCTTCCCTGTAAAAAAAAAAAAGTTATCCTTGTAATGTGCATTGAATGCCCTTATTTATGAGCTGGTGTATGGATGTATTTTAATTCAGTTATTTGCCATTGCGGGGTTACAAGATTGCTATATAACCAGAGGGAGGTTATATATGAGGCACTGCTAACAAGGTTAAGAGACCCATGATCTTTCAAGCCTCTAGCGAGGTTTCATTTCCTTCGGTTGACGTTAGTTGGTATATCTTTATATTATCCCATTGAGAAAGGGGCTGCGCCCCGAAATGCATTTGGGTTTTTTTATATATAGTTTATCGTCTTTTATATACAGTTTATTACATGGTTATCCATTTGATGTGTACATGCCTTTGGGGCCATTTCTTCATCATTCCTATTTAAGATAGTTCAATAAATTGTACATTTCCTTCTTCCCCTCCTTTCTTTATTGTCTTGTACTGGAGGTTTCCTCTAGGTGGGGTTTTTTTGTGCTGTGGTTGGCGGTTTTGCTGTGAGCATCTGGTGACCACTTGAAAGACAAGTGGATGAATCCGGGGTCAATGAGGGAGAAAGTGTGGCAACATCTCATTTGTTTACACCCTGAATCCAATGAAAACAGTTCAGCAAATTATTCCTGAACACCAAACCCTCATGAGCAAACACTTTCATAAAGTATGTTAGAACATATTGGATAATATTCTCTTCCTGTTTATGTATTTTTCTTTCCTGTAAGTAGTCTCTCTCGTTTATGTAAGCCACAGTCGACTTGACCATTTGTTTTAAAAAAGAAACCCTGGCTTATATTTATCATGTTAAAAAGCTTGCCTAAGCCTGTACCTGCAAACTTCTACTTATATGACTTGTGGCATATTAAGTTCAGTGGGACATCTTGTGTAAGGAAGGGTTTGCAAGAATGGGCATTTGGCTTGTTAAATTGGAGACATCATGCTATCTGCTGGAGGGCTGCTACATGGAGAAGAGGTTGGAGTTTTAGTTATTCAACACTAAAAATCAGATCTCTAGTTATCCTCAGTCTCTTCTCTTTTCAGAAAGCCAAATCTGTTCAGCTGTTAATACCGCCCTGAGGAAGGGTCCTTTGTGGCCCGAAAGCTTGCATATCTCAACAACAGAAGTTGGTCCAATAAAAAATATCATCCAAACTATTTTGTCACCATTTGCTAGAAAGTATTCTATTCAACCCTCCTTTTTTCACCCATTCCCATAGGTCACCCTACCATCTTACCATTTATTATTTCTGCTCCTTCTCACGTATTCATATTATACACATTAGAAACTCAACAACCATTGTTCAGTCATCTACCTTCCATCAAATATACTCACAGTGGATAGGGTAAGACAGAACTCAGGGGAATCATGGCATTAAGAACCACTAGTAATTGGTCAGTAGGCAGATGGTATGAAAAAAGGGCCCAGAGGCCTTTAGGTGCGGTGTTTCTCTGGGCAGGTTTGAAAAAACAATGTCTACTCTGTTAATCAATAAAAAGGTTCTGGAGGTCTAAAGAGGAGCCACTGTACTGACTGATAAGGAAAAATTAGAGACCTGCTTCTCTGTTCACCATGGTATCCTAAAAATCTGAATAAGGAAGAAGACTATTTGAGCTTAAACATGCCCTGCTCCTGTTTTGGAGACCTCTCTTCAAAGCTCATCTCCAAAATACGAGCAGTGTTTCACTCCTAAGCTATTTAGCCATAATGGAACCAGGGAACTCCTACTCCTTGTGTACATTTACACCAAGCTTGAACAACAGTATTCAGCAGTGTGCAATATTGAAAGTGCAAACTTGAAGTGCAATATGAGCACGTGAACATTGCAAGTACAACTTCTTCCTCTTCCAAAACATTTTGATTTTTAACTATGCATTCACTGAGCTGCATGGTTTTCTGAATATGATTCTGAATGAAATATAGAAAAAAGTCGATAACAGTTAAAATTCAGGAGACTTAACATCAAAGGGGTTTTCATTGTTTAGATAAAATAAAACCAGGTGTGAATAAAATATCATATTGCAATAGTAAGTGTTATTAAAACTATTAAGATGTCTTTGAATTCTATGTTCTATTTATTTTCAAAGCTGGCATTTGTAAATGTATATAGGTAGAACTCTTGTAAATGTAAAATAGAGCATAGGGAGTTGTTCTTAAATCTGAAGCACCATCGTATTTCCCTTTGCTGTTTTGTGACATTGGTCTCGAGCAATGGAATCCATTCTTGGTTAAAAAGTTTTTTTCTTTTAAACTTGCTGGAAACTGATATTTTTAGAAATCCAGAACAGATGTGCATCAGAGTGAACAGCATGTCTGATTGATGATTATTCTCATTAATAAAATTAAGTAAAGCTCACAAGAATAACTTAATATTTGTCACTATTGTACATTCTAAAGAATTTTAAATGACGACTACTGTATCTTCATTGTACTCCTTTGAATCTAACAAGAGTAAATTTGCAGAAATCCTAGACACCCTCACTCTTCTTTCTAAAGAATGTCTGAGCAACTACACTATCAGTTTTGTTGCTGAATTGTATTCCTAAAATGAATGCCAAACATATTTCTCAAATGAATGCCAAATGTATTTTCTAAAACCGATTGCCATTGAAAGGCAAAGCAGCCAATTTATACTGTGCATAATAATGATATTAATTTTTATGGTGTGTATAAGTTACATTTTGATTAGTTTTTTCATGATTAAAAATTTGCAAAACCTTTATGGCCCCCAGGAGCCTACCTGTAATAAACAGCTCTCACCTTCCAAACCATAAAACAGGCCTGCAGTACTTGAACATTAGAGCTAATTGCCTTACTACATCAAAGGGAGTACCAGAAGACTGAGAAAAATCACAGAAGGGGGGTGGGGGCAGTTTCACCTCTAAAGGTTATGTGTTTGTGGCATGGTGGAGCCCTGTAAAGTTATGGCCTCAAAACTGCTGTTTGCGATTAAGTTGATGGGGAAAGTCTATCCCACATCTCTCCCTGCTGCTGACACAGAGTCTTTGTTCACATTCAGATTTCTCAAACTGTTGCCAGGGTCAGGCTGAGGTCAGACACCACGATGATGTATAGGAGAACATGTCTGGGAATTTCTCTCACACTTAAAACACATACCAGAAAAACAGGAGAGCACCCTGCAAAAATTGTCTGATGAGACCCAGATGATACTGTAGCTTTTTTTTAGTACCTTCATAATTTTCTTTCTCTTTTCCTGACACACATACAATGTTTTATTAATGTGTGCCACGATAGCCCTCACCATTTTATGTCCCCTCAAGATAAGGACACTCAGTAGCACTTTGACACTTCATTTTCCAGCCCAGGGGGAATGGGCCAGTAAATCTAGTAATAGAAGCAATGCGTCCATTCCCAAGGATGAGTTGAAAAGAACTGCCAAAGGCTTTCTTAGGCCATGGGGCCTGACACTGGATATGAGGCTCATGTGTGTGCACTTGGCATTAACACAGCCCAATCCAGTCATGATCACAGACTCTCAGCATCCCAAACTGTGCTCCCCTGCCACCCTTACAAATACAGCCTTGCTTCCAACTGTGACTAGGGAGCCTACAGTGTTTGATTAGCAATCATCACTGAGAGAGAAAGGAAAAGAAAGAGGCCGGAGCCGTAAAAATGTTTTTCCATTTTGATGGTAATTTCTCCATATGCACTTGTTTATTTAAAAAAGAAAACTGTATTTTTCCCAGTATTGTTTTAACAAATGGACATCAATGTTCAGCCTTCTCCCACAGATACACTTAAGCATCAGTGTAAAATGCAGTTTTCAGGTCTTTTACAAATAATAATAATTAAAGTTGTATTTTTCCTTCAAATTTGCCAAATGTAATGTATAGATTTGAGGATCTGATAAACTCACCACTGTCATTCTCAGGGTTGTTTCCCTGTGCATAGAGTTTCAGTGCGTAGTTAGCCAGTTAGGCACTAAGTAGCAATTTTTTTGTGCTCAGCTGCTATGACAGAGGATATTTCATTCTGCTGTCAGAATGTTATTAATAAAACATGGGGTGCAGAAAGGGCCACCATTGCCCCTTTCAATCACTATAGCATTTACAATGAAAATTTTATGCAGTGTGTAATTTTCAGTTAATGCTTGACACTTAAAATGTCGGTAGTTGCATTTTGTATGGTTCCTGAAGGGTTAATTGTATCATGTTCCTTGCATAAAAGCTCTGCTTATCAAAAGTGAATAGAAGAGGGTATGCAAATGTGTGTCTGTGACCTTTTGCCTTTCCAGGGTTAATTTATATGGTCATTAAAGATTTTATGAAATTGAATAGAGTGGTGCTTCAAATCCCATTTTACCTTCACCTCCTAATTTATATAATTCCTACCTGGACAGGGAAATATGATTTTATTTTATTTTGTGTGTGTGTGTGTGTGTGCTGCAATGAAAGCAGCATGCCTTGCTGTAGGGAGTTGCAAGTCTGGTTATCTGGCATTACTCAGATTGCTAAAAATTCATTAAAATGTGACATCAGCACAGCGAGAGACAAATGATCACAGGATGAAAAGGAACAGTGGGCCTTTCACGGATTAGTGCTACACAGCCCCAGCATAGAAGCTAACTGCATAAACAGATTAATCCACCAGCAGCAGCATAGCTAAGATTTACAGAATAATTAAATAGGGTTGAGTTACTGTGAAGATTTCCATGTAATCTAGCTGGTGTGAACATGTAAGCGAGGTGTGGGTAATGCCGCTTCCTTAGGAGCAATATACCAAGTTGTGTCGTTTACCCTAAATAGCTCCCCCTGGAGACAAAATTTGAGAGTTCTCCAATAAAGCCAAAGGTTTATACCTAATACAGTACTTACATATTGCAATTAGCAGGATAGGGAAACACTAATAGGATTTATTTTTCAGAGGGTATTTTAGCTTTAAAATACACTTGTACACGTGCTTTCTTTTATTAAAATCTCTGAGTTGTGTATGTACTTTTTTTGTTTTTGGACACAAATCACTTCTAGCCAATGAATATTAAATGAGAAGCTTTAGATCTGTCACACTGGTGAATAGTGTATGCTCTGATAGAGACATGTTTATAATTTCTAGACTGAATTTAAAATATTGCAAAATATTCATCATTAATATCAAATATTTTAAACTGCCATTCTCCCCCCCCCCCTTTCTTTCTTGCTTTTGCTTTTGTGTCCCTTCCCCACCCCCACCCCAATTTAGTGCTGTCCTTATTACAGGCTTTGTTTATAATTGATGTTAAGTGGTCACTAAGTCATATCTTTTTTGTACTCATTCACAGAAGAACAAGGTGAAGATACAGAAGGGTCTGCCAAAAGCACATCAGTGTCTGTTGCTGATGATAAAGACACGAGTGAGGGAGATAATAGTGAAGGCAGAAAAGCTAGTAAAGACTCTGGTAAGAAGCTAGAATTTTCTCTCTCTTTTTTAAAAAAAAAAACTTATTAAATGCTTTTTCATTTTAAACTGTCTGGACATTTCCACTATTCATTGCATGTGCATTTTGCATGTGATTTCTATCAGTAGCCTCCCATTGACCTATTTTTAATCATAACCATCTGACAGGATAGATGCGGATAAGTTGAAGAATATTACAGGACGACTAGTGAGATTATTTTTTAATCAAATCAGTTTGTGTGCTTGTAATTTTTTAAGCGCCTTTCATTAATCTTAGCTGTACTTGTGATTCCTCTGATGGCATATTAATTTTTCATAAGTATAGGATTAGATACCACTTGATTTTTTCCCCCCTGCATTCAAATTTTGTCCCCCTTGTAGCCCTAAGAATTTAGAGTTGCTATCTTCTTCTCTACCCCCTTCCCTCGCCCCCACGTTCTTCCTGTCTGATCAATCCAAACTCTTGCTGGGCATTTATTTGAGGCATTAAGGGGGGAAAACCCCACAAAATCCAGTGAAAGGTTTACAGATGATTCAGCCTAAGAAAGAGGAAATATCATTGAAAACGGATTATGAGTTGGGTAATTTTGATCTCCTGGAATATACAAAAACCAGTAATGAAAGCTACTGTTTTTGAAAAGAAAACTCCTATGTCATGGCATTTACTTGTGCACAAACAAATTCAGGGCCAGCATCTGGTGTGGATACCCAAGGCTTTTTCTGTGTTTGATTTGGCAAATATGTGACTTCATCCATGCTTTTTATGTATGAGATGGAAATCTATGGTTGCAATGAATATTACATTGGCTACTTTTGCTGCACGCTATACCCAGTTACATTATGTTGGGTTCATTGAAGCAGAAGAAGTGCTGAAACAGGCTGAAGCCTATTAGTTTCAGGTAGTCATATATCTTTTCCATGTATCCCAATGACAGCAGCATATAAAGGAGCTTGTATTCACTACAAAGGAATTTAGTTGTACAGAAAATATCATTTTACATGCACACTTACTTAACCCCAAATTAGCCATATTTGTAATTCACTCTTTACATATTATATATTTTGGATTTATTTAAAAAAATTATTGATAGGTCTTTCTATGCCAAATTAATTCAAAAGACTGCTCTAGGGATTAAAACTTGCTTCAGGTTTGCTTGTCGACATGTTGAGGTCAATATCTATTACTATTAAGAGCCTCAGCTGAAGTGCAGTTGCTTTGCCTTTGAGTTCAAGAAATTGCGGAATGGCTGCCTATGACAAAGATTATGTTGAGAATACCTATTTTGTGGGTTTAAAAAACCAAACCAAACCAGATATCGCTTGACTGTCCCTTTGACTTTTTGTGCTTGGTGCACATATGTTGGATTGGGCCCTAAATTTCTAAATGTCTAGAAAGGATGGGTAAAAACGAATGTGCAGGCAGTGTGGCAGTGTGGCAGCCTGGTGTGAATAACCGTGGCCACCATCCCCCGGGTCGGCGAACAGCACAAAACAAACGTGCTTGCAACCCAGATGACCAGACAGCCACGCCCTGCCCCAGGTAGGTGGGGAATGCAACAAACGAGCGGGCATCCCTGCCTGTTTCCAGTGCCCTACCCCTGCCATGACAAGCAGCCATGGCACATGGCAGGGATGACGGGACCACACAAATGTGCTGGCCCGTGTTGGCAGCCCTTGGTCCAGGCTGCGCCTCAGAGATTTTTCAAAGAACACAGCCTGGGTCAGCCACCTACCTGCCCTGCGGCACTCCCGGACCAACATCTGGTGATGTGGGACCACACATGCGGGTGAGTCCTGGGCCACAGCAGGCCAACGTCACCTTTTCTTTTTACCCAATAATGGTGTTTTTCTGAGATCCAACAGGGTAAATAAGACACCAACAGAAATAGCATGGGGGAACAAGATTCCATCACAATTAGTCTGTCCTAAGGACCAAGCTTACTTAGGACAAAACTGTGGCCAGATGACTACTGGATGCAATATAACAAAATACTATGTTCATTTACACCACTGTATCCCAATCCTTCCCTGAAGACTAGGGTGGTTTACAAATACAAAAGCACAAAAAGTAAAAGAGTAAAAATACAAAACAATACAATAAAATCAAAAAATCCACCCCCTCAAAAACCAACTCACCCAACCCCTATCCTCACCTGCCAAATTCTCTGCCAAAAAGAAATGTTTTACACCACCTCCGGAATATGCTCAAGCTTGGGTTCTGGTGGACCTCCAGGGGAAGCGAGTTCCATAATACTGGGGCAACTACCGAGAACACCTCTCTGTGGGTCCCTGTCATATGGACAAGGTTGGCCAGTGGAACCCGCAAGGGGGTGCTCCCGGCCAACCACAGGGGCCGCAGTGGAGCATGGAAGGAGAGGTGGTCTTTCAGATAAATGGAGCCCAAGCCATTTAGGGCTTTAAAGGTCAAAAACAGCACCTTGAATTGTACCTGGAAAGCTATAGGAAGTCAGTGCAAACTACAGAGTGCAGATGTAATGTGTGTTCATGGCAACCCACCCCTGAAAGGGGCTGGGTCACTGTGTTCTGCACCAGCTGCAGATGCCAGTCACCAAGGCGAGCCCCACGTAGAGCACACTGCAGTAGCCTAGCCTTGAGGTAATGAACGGACGATGGTATCTTTGCTCTAAGATCCATATAATAATAGATGCTGAGATACAAGTGATTACACTGATGCTCTACCCTGACTTCAGAAAATGTAATATAAATGGCAAAATCTTAAACTGATATTTATCATCTAAAATTAATTCTGCATATGTAACACTTATTCCATGGTCTTAATTCTCAAGCTAGCTGACAAGTATTTCTAATGACTTGCATAATTGTTTATGTATAACTGAATGTTAATTTGGGTTACCTCATGAATTGAGTGTTGCAAGTCTTGACAAAGAAATCCCAAGAAAACCAATAAATTAATCACAATCTTAACAAGTTAGAGAGGAAAGCAGTGTGACCCCTCTTTAGCATAGACACTATTCGACAAGGAAGGATTAACATGTGTTTAGTGGCAATATGTTTGTGTAAGCTGTTGTGCTATATTGCTTACCTTATCGCAAGGACTGGGGCTTTCAAAATGAGACTTGGTAATGTGCAAGTTATATTTGTTGAATATTCATTCAGAATAGAAAAGCCTACTAATGCCTCATTTATATTGTCATTTAAATCTAGTGCCACTTTAGATTAATTATAATCCAAATTACAGCTCTATGCAGTGCAAGAATTAATATGGAATTTATCCAGATTAATACATTTGCATTGAAAATGTAGTATGTCTCTGCCATGGCTAAGGAAAGTACTTTTTAATAAGGTAGTAAACATGAGGAAAGATGGAAATTAACCTTCATTATTGCAATGAAAATTATCCTCTCATTCTACTGTAATTACAAAGAACACAGTGCCAGTAATTATAATTTTAAAATTATTTTGAATTTGAATAACATCTTCTGATATGTCAGAAGACTGAAAATATACAATTGATATCAAATCTATTGATACATAAATAATAAAACAGTATTCTGTTTATGGGTTTTTTAAGATATTATTTCATTAGTACATATTTTACTGTTTTTCCCCACTTCTTGTTAACACAAACCTTTTTGTAACCATTGTTTTTTATTTTACAGTTTGGGAATTCTGAAGTGGGTGGCTGTGTCTGAACTGCAGTGAATTATAACATTTTTGTATTAGCAATCTTACATGAATTAAATAATTCTGTAACTGATAGGTAATCATTGAGTAGTCTATTTCATGATTCTTATTTATAATTAAGCTTAGTTTTTAAGCTAAATGCATTGGAATTACGTAATTAGTCTAAAATAATGACATACAATTTACATTATCAAATGAATTATGACTAGGGGTGTTTTCAGACATGACGCTAACACCAGTTTAACCACATTTTAACCACACTTGAACATTTCTTATACATGTTGCAGGGCTGCATAGGGCACCAATACAGCCCTGCAATATGCATAAGAAATGTTCAAGTGTGGTTAAACTGGGGTTAACGTCATGTCTGAAAACACCCTGAGTTTCATAATTCGCTTTAGAAAAACAAACAACATATCTAGAACAAAAATTGTATATTGAAAATATGAATAATGCCAGCATTTAGTCCTTTATGAAATTTCACATTGACAAAGCAGTATGAGTGGATTATCCAACTGTATAAGAGTGCAAATGTTGCATGAATCAAGGCCTTAAAGTCTGTAAAGTGTTTTTTTTTTTTCTGTAATGCTATTTCTACAGAAAATCTTAATTTTGGCTCAATCATTTCACAGAATGCTTGCTAGAATACTGAATTCATCATTGACTAAACGTACCTAGATAAGGGGTAAAAACAGAAGTGACCCCTGCCCTCGGTCGGGAAATGACAGCAGACATGTTCTGGACCGATGCACCAAACAGACATGCCCACAGCCAGGGCACTAGTGAGGGTAGGGAGAAGCACAAATGTGTGGCCAGCCAGCAGGCCTACCCCAATGCTGCACCCAGCACTCTGTCCCAGCCATGATAGGCAGCCATAATGGCCAATGACAGCCAGCCATGGCAGATCGAACCTGGGACATGTTGGCAGCCCAGGAACAGACAGACAGACAGACCGTTTTGGCCATGTCAGGTGGGCCTTTGTCCAGGCTATGACTTCGGGGTTTTCCTGAGGTCGGAGCCTGGGCTAGCCACCAACACTGCCTGTGGCAATCCTGGGTCAACATCTGACAGCACCTACACATACGTACAGATGAGGTCCATGATAAAGCAGGCCGCCACTTTGTTTTTACCCATGGGCTGAGATCCTCAAAATACTCCACTGCACAATTCCCATTCATTTCAGTGGGCCTTGCGATAAGAGACTAGATGATTGGGTCACCTCTTGTTGCACTATATAGCCATTGGTATCAGTGGAATTATGCAGACATGTTTGTCTACCGACTTTCACCTTGTGCATTCATTACGACAAGTGAGTGCATAATGTAAAACACTACTATTCTTTGCTAGTATGGCTGGGAATTTTGGTTTTGGATAAAACCGAAAGTACCCGAAAATGGCCATTTCGAATTAATCAAAAATTTCAGTTCTTTTTTGGTTTCCGTACTATCGGATCTTTTGCACTGATTTTTGTACCAGATTTTTAACATTGCAGTTTTTCCCCCATTGAAAAAACACAATGTTAAAAATCTGGTACAAAAATGAATGCAAAAGATCCAACAGTACCGAAATCGAAAAAGAACCAAAATACATGAGAACCGAAACTGAAATTTTGCCCAGAGTCCCATCCCTATTTGCTAGTGTTTTGCACTCAGTTTCCATAGGTATATATTATTCCAAAAGTGAAAGAGACAAACTAGAAAAGGTAATGGAGCCAATCCAAAACACACACACGTGCAGCTTACGTACAGGAATTTGTGCAGATGTGTGCACACACACCATAGTCCCCATAGTGAGGTGCGCATCAGTTGTGTGCATACATGTATCACATGTGCCGCATGTGCACTCCATGTGGCTTGGGATCAGCCCCAATATCTCTTGTCACTGCATCAAGAAAAGAAAGCAAAAACATAGTTAAGGATTTAAACAGCCAAAACGTTTTGTCAAATAGAAAGAACCAGTTGGGGGAAACCTCTCCTTTATCCTACAGGGCTGGTGTTAACCATAGATTTGCAGGGGAGTCTCAGACTTTACCAAGGTCTTTAGTGACAACCCTTCCTGGGCCAGATAGTCACTGTCGGGGGCTGCTGAGAAATGGGGAAAGATCAAAGCGAGGAAGGGGAACATGGGACGAAGTAGGGCAGAGCAGTTCTAAAGAGATGCAGAGGAATACGGGACAAAGCAGATACAGAGTCAAAAACAAAACACAGAGGAGATACGATGAGCAGATGATTCACCCAGTTCCTATGGCTGCATGTCTAACAGATATGGCAGGCATCCAATCAGGAAGCTGGGAGGCGTGAGAAGGGCTGGAACAAGAAGGGTCAACAGGACCAAACATGGGTTGAGCTACAGAGGTGCTGTGAAACTAAGCACCAGCTCAGAAAACCCAGACTTCCAGCTTGAGGCTGGATCCTGACAGCCATCTGCTCCAGGACATTCCTGGTCCCTGGGCCCCCCCCCCTGGTCTGAAGGAAGGGGAAGGTTCTGATATCTCCTGTGGACTAACTATATCTGCTCAGCCAGTGGTGCTCCCCTTTATCACCCCAGGAGAGCAAAGCTGCCTGCTGCCCCAATCCTCAACAGCTGGCCCCTTTCCTGCATCTCATAAGGAAATGCTTTAAGTAGGTTTCTGCTCTGATACCCTTCCCTCTTTTCTTATTGTGCTGGATTCCTGCCATGAACTGTGACAAACAAGAATCGCATTATTTACACCAATCCAGAGATTAAATGTGCCTTCAGTTGTTCACACAGCAACCACTATAGAGGTGAAGGTGTTGTGAAGAAGATGAAAAAACTGACTACTGCAATCAGCTAATCAGAGCTGGTGCAAATTTCCTTCCCAGCCCCATAATAGAAGAGCATCCAGCCATTCCTACAGTGCCAGTCCAAGATGGTGGGTTGGTGGGTGCTTGCTCCTGCTGGAGACTGATGGTCCTAGGAAGGAGGTGCCTACTTATATAGGTTGCAGTTGACTCCCTCTTGCAAGAGCCCCGTTAATACCAAAATTTCCCACTGGTGCACATTTGCCTCCTGTGCCTGCAACTCCCTCCCTGCACCTTTCTTACTAGTTCAAGGGCAGGGTGACAAACTGCTCTCCCCTACCAAGGGGTGGAGGATGGTCTTTATTGGCCAAAACCTGCTGGTGGGTATCATCTTTCAAGATTCACAGAGTTCTGCAAGGCAATGGAAATTGGGACATAGTTTTCTAATGTTTACTGTAAAACTTTTGTCTAGAGAGAGTATGGTTGCCATGTTGGTTCCAAATGCAAGAGATGAAGACAAAGTAGTTCAAATGATATTTTTATCAGACCAACTTCTGTTGGTGAGGGTATGCAAGTTTTTGTGGCCACACAAAGCCCTGTCTTGGGGATATAAAAAAGGATGCATACTTTAACCAACAGAAGTTGGTTCAATAAAAGATATCATCTGAGGCCCTTTTCAGACGCTTCCCCCCTTGCCCACGTGTGTGTGGGGGGGGGGAAGGGGCATCCATTTGAACGCCGCAGCCAGTGCAGGGCGGATGGGTGGGTGACCATGAGAATGCTGCAGCCAGTGGGTGGGGTTGCGTGCACGCTCCCATGCCCCACCCACCTCCACCCATCACCCCACGCACAGAGCAATGGGCACCAATGCTCTGTGCATGGAGATGGGTGGAGGTGGGTGGGGCTCCATGCGAACACACACCCCTGCACCGCCCACCCATTCCCCCACGCACTCTTGTTTATTATTATTTTGGGGTGGAAGGTTGTGTTTATCTTGAAAACACTTCTCTCATTTTACTCTTTTCCAGTGTTGCTTTGTTAATATAAAGCACTTAGCATATGGATAAAAGTAATAATTCTTTTTTTCCTGTACAGAAACATAGAAAGTATTGTCTTTGTTCATTTTTACTTTGTTTCTATGTCATCCATGACCTTACTTTTAAATTAAAACTAGGTTATTGTGCAACGAGGTGCAATTTGTTCATTTATATGAACCTTATGTGGATTGAAAAAAATCAAGATAAATCTTCATGCACAGCATACAATCAGATTACCCCTGGACTATATATTTACTTTGGGTCTGATAGCAATCAATGGTTTAGCTTCATTGCATTTCAAGATGTATTTGCACCCAGTTGTCCAGTGATAGTGTCCTCACCCTGGAAATAATTTAGTTGCAAATTGACTGGAAGATGGTGAAAATTGAAAGTTAAAATTAGAAATACTCATAATAAACAGCAGAAAAAAGGTCAGATGATGCCGCGCTATGATGAGATTGGAATGGTTTGTAAATGAGGTTTTGTGTTTGTCGTGAGATGTATGTGACATGCCTACCCAATGCTGTTGTAATATCCAGCCTAGCAGAAGAGATTATCTGGCAAATTGACGCTGGAAAGAATTTTCTGATGGACTGGGAAATTAGAATTGCACTCTTTTCTTTGATGTGTGCAAGGCAAGGCCACATTACATAGCTAGCTCAGGCATAATATTAAATACAGCATTTAATACTATTAGAAATAGCTACAGAAAATCATTCTATTCTTGTTTTGATTATCTTATGAGTTTTATAATGAGGTATTGTAAACATCTAAAGCCACACAAAATGACTTACTGTATATAATTAATATCTTGTTGCTTTAAAATTCTATTTTCCATAGGTTTTTTTAAATGCTCATTATATTTAACATCAAAACTGTAACAAAAAGGGCTTATTAAACAGAGAATAATTATACTGTTCAAACATTTTAGAAAAGGGAGAGGGTAATTAAATATTAGCAAATTAATTATTTTGGAGAGCAAGGATTTATGAGTGATAGCTGCTTTGTTTTAATGAAATGCAAAAACTCAGACTAAGATGCAGGGGAGAGCATGTTATTGATTAACCTTTTAAGGCAACATAAGGTTATCTAAACAAGAGAGAAGAGTACATTTTAAAATATATTTATAGAGTTTGCATTGGGGATAAAATTGTGTTCTCACCTTTGTACCCGCTCAGCTTTAAAACTGTTTTGCCTGAATATATGGGCTCCAATCCTCAAAGGTGCTGCACTGGCACAGGCCCTATTAAAATGAAGAGATGTTTCATCAGTGTAGGGCTTTGAGCATAAGAGCTATTTCTTTTGCTGTTTATAAATTGTTTGTTTGTTTCAATTTTTATCCCGCCCTTCCCTCAGAGGCTCAGGGTGGCTTACAAAATAAGATATATAAACATAACGCATATAAAGACAATGTAAAAAAAACCTTAAACACTACTCACCAACCCTTTCCCTAACCCCTCCTCCACACCATCCCACAAACCCTATCCCCCCCCCTGCTTCTACCTCCCTCTCACCGGGGGCCATGACACCATTCCCAACCTTCCATGCCTGTACCCGCTCTCACTGTGGGGTCATGCAATAACTCACATTCCCCCAACCCTGCTTGAACCCCCTCTCACCAGGGGCCCATGGCACCATTCCCCACTCCCATCTTCCCATGCCCATACCCCTTTTCATGGGGGGGGGGGCATGGCATAACCCACATCCTCCTAACCCTGGTTCTATCCCCCTCTCAGCAGGGGGCTATGGCACCATTCCCTCCTCCCCCCCCTTCCATGCCCATACCCCCTCTCACCAGGGGGCCATGGCATTCACCTCCCCCCCATCCCTGGCCATACTGTACCATGAAAGAGTCTACAATGTATCACAATCCTAACCTTATGGCCAGTATAATACTTTTAAAACATTCTTTAAAATTGTTTTTGGAACAGGAATAATCACACCAGAGAAGGAGCCAAAAGTAAATACTGTGGGAGGGGCACAATCACTGCTTCAGACAAAAGAAGAGGATGGTGCATCTAAGAAATCCAAATTTGCTGAGGACAAGTTCAGTCATGAACAGGTAAAGACAGATACCCCATTTTCATTACATTAGAGAATTATAGTTTCCTTTAGTTCAAAACTCAAAAGAGAGCGGCCATGCTATCAAAATTGCAGTGTGGGTAACGGTAGCAAAAATATAAATGCGTTGACTAATAGGCTGCATTCTTATTTGATATTTTTCAGTTCTACCAGTGTCCTTATTGCAACTACAATAGTAGGGATCCAAATCGTATCCAGATGCATGTACTGTCACAACATTCTATGCAGCCAGTCATCTGCTGCCCCCTCTGCCAGGATGTCCTCAGCAACAAAATGCATCTCCAGCTTCATTTGACCCATTTGCACAGTGTGTCCCCTGACTGTGTGGAGAAACTGCTTATGACAGTAAGTATTCAAAATATTGATGCTCATCTAACAGAAACATATTAAATGTATTGACAATGAATTTGTTATGACACTATAGGTAGTGCCTAGGGACAGTAAGGGCTCCTGGGTTCTCTTTCTACCTCTGCTAGGAACTTTATATCCCTTGGGCAAATCACTTAAGCCTAATTTTCAAAGAGGTTAAGAACCTGCAGTTCTCACTGAAGTCAACCTTTAAAAATCAGGGCACTCACCTCTGTGCCTCAGTGCCCATCTATAAATTGGGCTTAGTAATATCTGTTCTGGAGGGAATTTTCAAGCTTTAGTTTATTGACATTTACAAATAGTATCAGTTCAAGAGCAAAAAGTATTGGTACAAGAATTACGTTTTGGTACTGTTTTGTTTTATGAAGGTTTAACATATTTAATGACTGCATGTTGTATTAAACTTTGATTTTAATTCTTTAAAATCAAATAGTAGCTTTTGCTGATAGAACACTGAGTACAAAAAGATACCAAAGTATTAAATGCAAACATGCACATGAAACATGCAATGAATAGCCTAATTTACAATTTTGACTTAGCAACCTTGGGGATCGTTTTCCTCCCTCAAAATTGTGGACATAAATAATTCTAGTAGCAATTTAGATAATATAGGTTCTGACTCAACCAAGCATAGAAGTATTTGCTTAATTATAGGTATGTGCCTAACTATAGCTTCATTGAGCATTGAACTGAAGCACCTGTTTAAAATTAATTTGGGCATAATACTTCCCCGGCCTTTGTTTTATAGCATACATTTTATAAATCTAATAGTTACTGAATCAGAAATTTGACCTGGAGAAAAAAATCTTCCCTAAACTTTGGTATCTCTGCACCTCTCAAATTCATTTAGGTCTTTAGGTTCCCAGACTGCGGTCTTCAGGGTCATGGTAAGTGAAATGGCCACAGCTACAGAAAAATAATCTTTGAGTGCTCTCAGCACCTACATCTTGACCATCTCTAAAAAGTATGGTTGAGGGATAACTGTAACGTACATATGCAGGCCACAGCTTCTCTACAACCAGCCCTTGTGCATCATGGTCATTCCTCGCAAATTGCTATGGCACTGGTGATATCTGGTGATCAACTTGCACGGTAGTGTTCAGTCCACAATCAGCATATGCTGGCCCAGGTCATCTCTGACAGGTATAGTGCAGGTACACTGAGAAGTTTTTAGAGTTGACAGTGATTCATTTGTTCCCAAACTTTTTGAAGCACTGACAGAACAGTCCCCCACAATTAAAGTTAATGGGAGCTTTGCCATTGGGTGAAAACAAATGAGACAGTAGCCCACAGTAGCCGCAAATCACCTGGTTGTCGGTTCAGTAGTCACCAGATGTTTGCCCATTTCTGCTGTCTGGGAGCCCAATTAACTGTTTGGCAGTTGGAGTGAGTGCCTCTTCCAGCCCCTCTCTTCCCCCAACCAGCTGTTTGGCAACCAGGGTGAGCACGCTCTGCCCATCAGCTATTTTGTATCAGTTCCTCCTGGGGTAAGGGGGGAGATCCTGCTGTGTAGCAGGGGTCCGGGAGGCTTGCCCCATGTGGAGAGCTCCTTTGGCGTGGAGGGGCTTGTGACACCAGCCCTCCCAGATTCCCTGGGGGAGGGGTACTTGTTTAGACTGCCCCTCCCCACCAACCCAAAGTGTGGCAGCTACGGTGGCCTGGGGTGAATGAGGAGCCAGCTTGCCCCATCTCATTTGTTTTCACCTACTGGCTTCAGTGGCAGAAGATTGTTCACTGAGTTTCAAAAAATAGAGTCATAGAGTCACAAGGATAGAAGGTACCTCAAGGGTCATCTAGTCCAGCCCCCTTTAATTGGCAAATAGCCGTAATAAATTTGATGATGATGATGATAGTCCAGTCCCGTGCACCACTGCAGTACCTGCCACACCCCAACCATCCACGCAGAGAAATCCCACCAATAGCTACAAGTAGATACTGGGACCAACCAGAGCACACCAATGCCCGAAATAACAGGAAACAATTTTAGAAAAAGAGAATCCAGATGTCCCAAAAAGGCGAGCCACGTCCATGTTGTAGGGGAAGATGAAAAACCCTCAGAGTCAACTGCCAATCTGCCCAGAGGGAAAATTCCTTCCTAACCCCAAATATGGTGATCATTTAGACCCTGAGCGTGCACGCAGACCTCTCCAGCAAGGCACCTGATATACAATATAGTACCCAGGCTTCAGAATGCCCCGACAGTCCCACCTCCAGCTGCTGACTACTTTGACGCTACAGGAAGAAAGGGGAAGGGGGGGAACTCAACATGTATTGGTTGTGGGGAACACTTCATCCTGCAGCATCAAATAATACAATTTCACAAGATACATGCCATAAATTTATCCAACTCCATTTTGAAGCTATTCAGATTCTTTGCCCCCACAACTGCCCCTGGAAACTTATTCCAGTTGTTCACTGCTCTAATTTTTAAAAATCTTCTTCTAATTTACAGCCTAAACTTATTGATAACCAGCTTGTATCCATTAGTTCCTGTACCCATGCTCCCTTTTAGTTTGAACAAATCTCCCCTTCTATTGCATTAGCTTCCCATATATATTTATACAATGTAATCATATCTCCCCTCAACCTTCTTTTTGATAGGCTAAATAAGCCAAGCTCCTTCAGCCTCATCTCATACAGTAAGTCCTCCATCCTTCTAATCATCCTGGTAGCTCTTCGTTGCACTTGTTCCAGTTCCAGTTCATTCTTAAATATGGGTGACCAGAACTGAACACAGTACTCCAGATGTGGTCTTACAAGATCCCTATACAGAGGCAACAATACCTTCCTATCCCGCTAGCAATACTACGCCTAATACATCCCAGGATAGCATTTGTCTTTTTACAACTTCATCACACCGATGACTCATATTTATTTTATGATCAATTATAACCCCCAAGTACCTTTCCTCCTCTGTTGTTTTCAACTGATGAGTTCCTAGCTGGTAACTCAAATTCTTATTATTAAACCCCTAATGCATAACCTTGCATTTTACACTATTAAATTTCATCCCATTCCTAGCACTTCAATCCATGAGGCCATCCAGATCATCCTGTATAATTTTCCGATCCTCCTCTGCATTGGCAGTTCCTCCTAACTTGGTTTCACCAGCAAACTCCATTAACACACTCTTACTTCCCTTGCCAAGGTCAGTTATAAGTATATTAAACAAGGATGGGTCCCAAAACAGAACCCTGAGGAATTCCATTAGCAATCTCCCCACACCTACAAATCACATTTTCAATACTAGAAAGTCCACCTCTCAACACAACCCTTTGTTTTCTTCCAGCTAAACAGCTATGAACCTACCTACCTTTTTGTTGATTCCTATATTTTCAAGCTTAAACAGTAATTTTCCATGTGGCACTGTATCAAATGCCTTACTAAAATCCAAATACACTAAATCCACTGCATTCCCTCTATCCAAAAAGTCAGTTATTTCTTCAAAAAAGGAAATCAGATTGGTCTGACATGATCTACCCTTTATGAACACATGCTGCATTTCATCATGTTTTCCCTTTACTAGCATATCATTAATTATTCTCTCAGGGAAAATTGTAAGTGCCGTCCTTTCATATGTCTCTTAATTTTCTCCAACAAGGCATCTGGTTACCCTGGGACACACATTAAAGTTAGAAACTTTCTTAGAAAAAGAAAAGCTTAGATTTTTTTTTTCAGTCTATGAACTAAATAATTATGGAAGATCTTGATATTAGCAGGATCCATTTTTTTTACCTGCAGCATTATTTTCCCTAACTCTCAAGACAGGGCCAAGGTTCAGGGGAGGATTTTAATTCCTGCCATTGAGAAACTTATTTTCCTTCATTTGTGCTCTACCAGCTCTTCAGATAAACTTGTTTAGTCTAAGTTCACTGATCAGGAAGAGAACAACGTTTTGCTAAATATTTTTCGAAGCATGTTTAAGCAGCAATTGCAGCCAAACACAGTAGTTCTCCCTTGTGCTATATCAGGTGTGGGGAACTTCCCCTCAAGTCCAATCCATGCCTTCCAAAGCCCACAGGTCGGGGAGGAGTATGTGGCTGCTCTGGGAGTACTCCAGACCAAGGCCACCCCTGCACAGAACATTCCGCAGGGTCGGAGAGAGGGTGTAGTGGAACTGGGAACATTCTATGATGGAGTACACCCATGCAGGAAGCACTCTGCAATTATATAGCTTTGGAGCACTCCCCAGCACCCAGAAGCTTCTCCCTTCCCTGACTTCTGCCAGTGGTCTTCAAGGAAATAGAGTTGGCGCATGCAATGCAGATTTGAGGGAGCCTCCAAGGCCAAATGGAGGGGTACTGTGTGCTCCAAATGGACTGCAAGCCAGAGCTTCCCCACTCCTGTACTATGTCCATGCCAAGTTTAAAATTTCAGACTTTATTCATGCAGAGAGAGAGAGGGAGATTATTATAGATAAAATGCAGTTTTATTTTGTATCTATTTTATTTTTGCCGTAGGTATAGTGTACTGTTTTGTTTCTTTTCCAGTCTCCTGTATTTTAATTATTACTGAAGGAATTTTGTCCAGATGTTCAAAAATTTTCATCTTAGGGAAAATACCAAACAAAGAGATATTCAGCTTTTTGGTTTAATGTTCTTTAAATGTGACATCCAGTGGTTAAAGAGGAACGGTTAGTGTTACTGAACACAAATATTTCTGTCTGTAATGATAAAAAACACACCCAAAACTAGCAAGTAACGGAATAGATAAATCAGCACAAAGAGGATGAATACACACTATTTGAGATCTGAAAAAGTTATTATAGTAGAGGTAATGGGTAAAAACATGTGAAGGCGGCCCAGCGGCGGCCCAACATAGCCTGGGGAAGAAAACTGCAGCAGACACCACTGGACTGTGTTGGGGCGCCAAACAAACTTGATTGTAGCCGGGCTACCGGGGAGGGCAGGGAGAGGTATGAACATGCAGCCGGCCGGCCAGCCCCACCCCTGCACTGTACCCAGCACCCCACTCCCTGCCATGATGGGCAGCCATGGCCGTCACTGAAAGCTGGCCATGGCAGACCCAACCCGGGCCATGTTGGCTGCCTGGGAACAGATGTGATAGCCTGCTTTGGCCCAGGCAGGTGGGCCTTAGCCCAGGCTGTGACCTCTGAGGTTTTCTGAGGTGACAGCCCAGACTAGCCACTGACCAAGCTCGCGGAAATCCCAGACAAAGATGGCAATGCCTACACATACCTGCAGTTGACGTCTGGAACGAAATGGGCCACAGCGGGCTGCTGCCACGTCTGTTTTTACCCAATGTCTTTGGTTTATTCCAAAAGCATAGAATATCTCACTCTAAACTCTGTTACGGGAAGTGCAAACTGCATGCCATCATACAGCATACAACTGCACTTTAAGAGAATCATTCAGCAAGAGTCGAGAGCTGTTTTCACCATCACTCTTGCTTATGCCAATTCAAATTTTGAGCTTATGTTGATATGATCTCCATCTGTGGAGGATGTCTTGAGGACATTCTCAAACAGGACTTCTCCTCGCTCTACTGGCATATACCCTTCCATGAACAACAATAGCAATTGTGGGACTGTTGCAGTCAGGCTTCAGAAAACAACAGTTGCCAAAGTTTGGATCCACCCACACTCCTATGAAGACTCTAAACCTCTGCAGATCTCTAGCCACAGGTTACGCTAAGTGAGCCTAACTGGTGGCTATATCATGCATTTGGTTGTGCCAACTGGCAAGTTCAAAACCATATTCTGACTCACAAACAATACAGTTCTTTTTGGTGAATACAGTATTGTATCCTTGGTATTTAAAGGTTCCTGTACCAGATGTGATGATGCCCAACAGTATGCTATTACCATCAGCTGCTTCAGAGAAATCCGAGCGTGACACACCTGCAACTGTTACAGCTGAGGGATCTGGGAAATACTCAGGTATGTAAGCAAAAGACCAAGTATTTATTTATTTAAATTTCTAACCCGCCCTTCCCCTGAGGCTCAGGGCAGCTCATAACATTAAACACACAGAATACATTAAAATCCTTTTAAAAACCCCACTCTTGTCCCTAAACCTACCCACTCCAACCCCTGCCAAATGCTCTGCAAAAAAAAAAAAAAAAAGGTTTTACACTGCCTCTGGAATATGTTCAGGCTTGGGCTCTGACGGACCTCTGGGGGAACTGCTCCACAATTCTGGGGCAGCAACCGAGAACACCTCTGCAGGCCCTTGCTGTATGAACAAGACTGGCAGCTGGTACCTGCAAGAGAGTGTTCCCGCCTGACTGCGGGGGTCACGGTCCTGGAGCACGGCACCTGTGCTTGCTATGCATGATCTAAACACAAATGTGTTTTTTTGGAGGGGTGTGTGTGTGAAACCATTTGTTTTTCTTGGTACAGTTTCATTTTCTGATTACAGACAGAGGTAATAGGAGAATAATAGTAAGATTTCATCAATGACCTGATTTTAAATATTTGGCCATATAAATACCTGAAACTGCACAATGAGTCAGGAACTTGCATATATACACAGTTACTATTATGATGCACACCATCTATGTGATGACACAAATACCTGACTTGAGAACATTATCATTTTTCTTTGCAAGAAGAAATTGAACACATACATTTTTAAAAAACAATCCCATTACTGTATTAAAGCATATAGTGTTGATTTTCAAAAGATCTTTAGCACTTAGATCTCCCATTGCAGTCTGTAGTAGTATTAGTTACTGAGAACTTCTTAAGATCATACACATATCTATGGCATTCAGATGTTACATTTCAGACATTTGTTTACTTTCTTTAACCAGGTGAAAGTCCTACAGATGAGAAAAGTACCCCTGGGCTTGATGAATCAAAACCTGGAATGGAAATTAAGTCAGAGGAACAGAAGCCACATAAGGAATCTACTGAAATGCCAGAATGGAATAAGAACAGCAGTAAGGATATAAAGATTACCGAATCACTGCCAGATCAATTAAATGAACAGCAGAAGAGGCAGCAACTATCTGTTTCTGATCGCCATGTCTATAAATATCGTTGTAACCATTGTAGCTTGGCTTTTAAGACTATGCAGAAGCTTCAGATACATTCCCAGTATCATGCTATTCGGGCTGCTACCATGTGTAGCCTTTGCCAACGTAGCTTCCGTACATTCCAGGCTTTAAAAAAACATTTGGAAGCAGGCCACCCTGAACTCAATGAAGCTGAAATTCAGCAGTTTTGTGCATCTTTACCTGTGAATGGTGAACTCTGGACAGAGAGTGAAAGTTTAGCACAAGATGATCAGGCATTAGAACAGGAAATAGAAAGAGAATATGAGATGGACCAGGAAGGTAAAGTAAGTCCTGTAGGAAGTGATAGTAGCTCCATTCCAGATGATATGGGCTCAGAACCAAAGCGGACCTTACCTTTTAGAAAAGGGCCAAATTTTACTATGGAAAAATTTCTAGATCCATCTCGCCCATATAAGTGTACAGTCTGCAAAGAGTCTTTCACCCAGAAGAACATTCTCTTGGTCCATTATAATTCAGTGTCTCATTTACATAAACTCAAAAAAGTTTTGCAGGAAGCATCCAGTCCTGTCCCTCAAGAAACCAACAGCAGCACTGATAACAAACCCTACAAATGCAGCATTTGTAATGTTGCGTATAGCCAAAGTTCTACATTGGAAATCCATATGAGATCTGTGCTTCATCAGACTAAGGCAAGGGCTGCAAAATTAGAACCAAGCAGTAATATAACTAGTGGAAACAGTGTAGCTGGGAATGTTAATAGCCCCAGCCAGGGGATGTTAGAATCCATGAACTTACCAGCAGTTAACAGCAAAGATACCCACTTAGATGCCAAAGAATTAAACAAAAAGCAAGCTTCTGAATTAATTTCTGCTCAGCCTACACATCACCCACCCCAGTCACCAGCGCAACTTCAAATGCAACTACAGCATGAATTGCAACAGCAAGCAGCATTCTTTCAGCCCCAGTTCCTGAATCCAGCATTTTTGCCTCACTTTCCTATGACGCCAGAAGCACTACTGCAGTTTCAACAGCCACAATTTCTTTTTCCATTCTACATACCTGGGACAGAATTCAGCTTGAGCCCAGATCTGGGTTTGACTAGTTCTGCCACGTTTGGTATGCCTGGAATGGCTGGAATGGCAGGGTCGCTGCTGGAAGATCTGAAGCAGCAGATGCAAGCTCAACAACACCATGTTGGTCAAACTCAACTACAACTATTACAGCAACAAGCACAACAGTATCAGTCAACACAACCCCAAATTCAGTCACAAAAACAGCAGCAGCAAAGTAGCAAATTATTGAAGCAAGAGCAAAACAGCATAGTAAGTGCAGATTGCCAGTTAATAAAGGATATGCCATCATATAAGGAATCTGATGAGATATGTGAGAAACAAGAAAAACCAAAGCAAGAGTTTACAAGTGAAAGTGAAGGACTAAAGGAAAACAAAGATATGAAGAAACAGAAATCTTCTGAACCAACCATTCCACCACCTAGAATAGCTTCCGGGGCAAGAGGAAATGCAGCAAAAGCATTGTTAGAGAACTTCGGCTTTGAACTAGTTATCCAATACAATGAAAATAGACAAAAAGTACAGAAAAAAAGCAAAACTGGTGAAGGCGAAAACACTGACAAATTGGAATGTGGAACGTGTAGTAAACTATTTTCTAACATTCTTATTTTGAAAAGTCATCAAGAACATGTTCATGGCCAGTTCTTTCCACATGGTGCACTAGAAAAATTTGCCCGTCAGTATAGGGAGGCTTATGACAAGCTTTATCCAATTTCACCATCTTCTCCAGAAACACCACCACCGCCACCTCCTCCCCCTCCCCCTCCCCCTCCGCCACCACCTCCAACTCCCTCACAATCTTCTTCAGCAAGCTCTGGAAAAAATCAGAACACAGCTCCTACTCCTCTGCAGGCACCACCACCGACACCACCACCGCCGCCTCCACCTCCTCCTCCACCTCCACCTCCTCCTCCACCACCCTCCGCTCCACCTCAAGTCCAGTTGCCTGTTTCACTTGATCTTCCTCTCTTCCCTCCAATTATGATGCAACCAGTGCAACACCCTGGCCTGCCCCCTCAGCTTGCCCTCCAACTGCCACCAATGGAAACTTTGTCTGCAGATCTTACCCAGCTTTGTCAGCAGCAGCTAGGATTGGATCCTAATTTCCTAAGGCATTCTCAGTTTAAGCGTCCACGTACGAGAATCACAGATGATCAATTAAAAATCCTACGAGCTTATTTTGATATTAACAACTCTCCAAGCGAAGAACAGATTCAAGAAATGGCAGAGAAATCTGGCCTTTCCCAAAAAGTTATCAAGCATTGGTTTCGGAATACACTTTTTAAGGAACGACAAAGAAATAAGGATTCCCCATACAATTTCAGCAATCCTCCCATAACTGTCTTAGAAGATATTAGGATTGACCCTCAACCCACTTCTTTAGACAGTTACAAGTCCGATGCATCTTTCAGCAAGAGATCATCTAGAACTAGATTTACTGACTACCAACTTAGGGTCTTGCAAGATTTTTTTGACACAAATGCTTATCCAAAGGATGATGAAATTGAACAACTTTCAACTGTACTTAACCTGCCTACTCGAGTTATTGTTGTATGGTTCCAAAATGCACGACAGAAAGCTCGCAAAAGTTATGAAAATCAAGCTGAAAGTAAAGATAATGAAAAAAGGGAGCTTACAAATGAACGCTATATTCGAACCAGCAACATGCAATATCAATGTAAAAAGTGTAATGTAGTTTTTCCCAGAATTTTTGATTTGATTACACATCAGAAAAAATTGTGTTATAAAGATGAAGATGATGATGCTCAAGATGAAAGCCAAACAGAAGATTCTATGGATGCCACAGATCAAACATCGTATAGAAATTACACAGTTTCTGGTCCATCTGATTCATCAAAAAGTACTTTTACAACAGTAGCAAGTTCTGGCTCTGGATCTAGTACTCCCCTAATGCCATCACCTAAACCAGAACCTGAGAAGACTTCTCCTAAACCTGAGTCAGCTGAAAAACCAAAGCAAAATGATGCCACCCCTAAGCAAATGGAGACTAATTCTCAAGGCACTAAACCAGTATTGCCTATGCCAACAACTTCTTCTGATCCACAACCCTCAGCCTCCCAATCCCATCAACAGAAACAATCCCAAATAGTAGGAAGACCACCTTCTACACCTCTTCCTTCCAGCCCTTTATCAATTCCAATGACTCTACAGAACAGTCTACCTCCTCAGTTATTACAATACCAATGTGACCAGTGTACAGTTGCCTTTCCAACTCTAGAACTTTGGCAAGAGCACCAGCACATGCATTTTTTAGCAGCCCAAAATCAGTTTCTTCACTCTCAATTTTTAGAAAGACCCATGGATATGCCCTATATGATATTTGATCCCAACAATCCTCTGATGACTGGACAGTTGCTTAATAGTTCTCTTGCTCAAATGCCCCCACAAATAGGCTCATCCCATGCAGCCCATCTTGATACAGTTTCTGGTTCACTTAAACGAAAAATGGATGATAAAGATGATAACATCTGTAGTGAAAAGGAGGGAGGAATAAGTGGTGAGGACCAACATCGTGATAAGCGCTTGAGAACTACAATTACTCCAGAGCAACTGGAAATACTCTATGAAAAATATCTACTGGATTCTAATCCTACCAGAAAAATGTTAGACCATATTGCACGTGAAGTGGGACTTAAAAAGAGGGTTGTGCAAGTCTGGTTTCAGAATACAAGAGCCCGAGAAAGAAAAGGGCAGTTTCGTGCAGTTGGTCCAGCGCAATCACATAAAAGATGTCCTTTTTGTCGAGCACTGTTTAAAGCAAAATCTGCTTTAGAAAGTCACATTCGTTCACGGCACTGGAATGAAGGAAAACAGGCTGGTTATAGTTTGCCACCTAGTCCTTTGATATCAATGGAGGACGGAGGAGAAAGCCCACAAAAATACATTTACTTTGATTATCCATCATTATCATTAACAAAGATTGATCTATCAAGTGAAAATGAACTAGCCTCCACAGTTTCAACCCCCATTAGTAAAACTGCAGAGATGTCCCCAAAGAATCTTTTAAGCCCTTCTTCCTTTAAAATAGAGTGCGGTGAAGACATAGAGAATCTGAATGCTCCTCCTGCTGACACTGGGTATGATCAAAATAAGACTGACTTTGATGAGACTTCATCATTTAATACAGCAATCAGTGATGCCACAACAGGAGATGAAGGAAACAATGAAATAGATAGCATAACTGGTAGTTCAGGGGATGTGAAATCTGCATCATCTCCCAAAGAGCCAAAAACACTTATGAATGAAACTTTACCAAAAAGCATAACCACACTTACCACTGAGAATAGTGATGAAAAGTTTCTCTTCTCCCTAACTAGCCCATCAATACATTTCAGTGACAAGGACAGTGAACATGAGCAAACCTTTTACATGACTGATGACCCTGATGATAATGCCGATCGCAGTGAAACATCAAGCATAGCTGATCCAAGTTCACCGAATACATTTGGAGCCAGCAACCCCTTTAAATCCAAAAGCAGTGATCGACCAGGTCACAAGCGCTTTCGAACACAAATGAGTAACCTCCAGCTTAAGGTACTCAAGGCTTGCTTTAGTGACTATCGGACGCCAACCATGCAAGAATGTGAAATGCTAGGGAATGAGATTGGCCTGCCCAAGCGCGTGGTCCAGGTTTGGTTTCAGAATGCTCGAGCAAAAGAAAAGAAATTCAAAATTAACATAGGGAAACCATTCATGATAAATCAGAGTGGAGATGATGGAACAAGGCCAGAGTGTTCTCTGTGTGGGCTGAAGTATTCTGCACGTGTGTCCATAAGAGACCATATTTTTTCTAAACAACATATTTCAAAAGTGAGAGAAACTGTGGGAAGTCAGCTAGATCGGGAGAAAGATTACTTAGCTCCTACAACTGTTAGGCAGCTGATGGCACAGCAAGAACTGGATCGTTTAAAGAAGGCTTCAGATGTGCTAGGTTTAACAGTACAGCAGTCAGGCATCATGGACAGCAGTTCACTTCATGGTATCAGTTTGCCAGCAGCTTACCCGGGACTCCCTGGCCTTCCTCCAGTTCTTCTGCCTGGAATGAACAGTCCATCCTCCTTGCCTGGATTTCCACAAAGTTCAAACAGTAAGTCAATAATGAGGTGACATTTATTCATGTATTGATATTTCATAGTTAGCAACCAATTGTGAACATATTTCTATTACTTTTTCATTTGTCAGTATACTGCTATCAGTAGAATATTGGTTTCTTTCAGTAAGTAACTTTGTAATATCAATTACCTTTTCCCCCAAACAAAAAAAAATGAAAATTTAATTAAGGAATAAAATGAAACGAAGCTTCCACAATATTTTTTTTTAATGATGTTAATAATTATATCAGGCATCTTTTAAATTCAGTAAAATTTTATTTTATACTGCGTTAACCCGCGATAATTTGCAGAATAATTTTATATTAATTAACCGCCAGTATGCCAGGGAGCCATCCCAGCTGACTGGGGCACTGCGTTATCACTTTACCCCACTTTCCAAGAGTGTCCGCCATTGGCCGTTATGGATGGCCATCAGTCAGGCCAGCAGGCGTAGGGCGAGTGTGTGCGGATGCACATCTGTGTGTCTTCCCAATGTCCTGGTGAATATTAGTTATCTACATTCTGATGTTGGGTGACCTTACCTTCGGCCCCAATCATCGGGCCTGTATCCTTCAGTAATTAAAGATTTTGAGACCTCTACGACTTAAAATAAAAAAGCCTTAGGCCGGACCAACTGACCAACCAATAGACAGACATCAGAATTTTATATAGGTAGATTATTGTTTTAACAGCTATTTTAAAAAGCATGCCTTTATACCAATTATAGATTAATATTTTATACTTATCTGTTTGCAAAAAATAAATGAATGAAGTAGCACAATTATGGTGGCCTACTACAGTTCGGAGAATGGTATGCTGGATTTGTAGGTGGGAGTCCTAAGTTCAAATCCTAGCCTCACTAGCTAACGACTTTGAGCAAGTCATTATCTCTCAGGGTATTTTCACACATGATGGCTCAGTGAGCTGCCACACTTAAATTCTGCGCTCACCCTGGGCAGGGGTTTGCCCAGCTGCTGAACAAACGTTCCGGCGGTCAGGACTGGGGAGGGGGCGGGGAAACGTGTGGATGTGAGTCTGCACAGCCCCACCCCCCGCACTCCTGAGCACAGCCCCGCCTCCTCCCTGACGGGTGATTGCGACGGCCTATCAGGCCACCATGCCTGCCCAGAACTGCTGGGGTTAGGTAGAATGGGCCCATCAGATGTGATGGCGCGCTCTACCACGGTCCAGGGTAGGCTTCCCTGGACCGTGGCAGGTCTTAACCCGGGTTGTGCCCTGGCAGGAAGCCCAGCTCACATCCCAGGTTAAGCCCTGCCATGGCCCGGGGTTACGTCTGCTCCCACCTGTGGTGAACATCTGGCAGGTGGGAGCAGACGTGACACCACCGCTCATGACCACGCTGGGGTAAGCTGGAAATACCCTCAGCATCCCTTCCCATTTGTTAAACGAGACTGCTTATGTTAAGCCTGACCTACGGGTCAATGTCAGGTTGGGCCAATCATTTGCATGAAAGCCACCAACCACAACTACTGCCTGATACACATAGCAGCACATCTGAACTATGGAACAACTGTTACCCGGAAAAGTACAGAGCTGGATTTCCCTGCTCTGCACTCTTCCGAGTGTTTCCCGGCAGAGTCGCGTGGGGGGAGGAAGGGGCGTTTGCACCAGCCAAATCTCATGCATGTTTTGGCTTCCAGATTCTCTCCCAGGACCAAAGTACACGCAGACTGGCCGAGAGCTGAAGGTGTGAATGTGGTCTAAGTTACACTAACAGGCATTATTCATACAGGTATATGAGTAGTTGGCCTGGCTCCCCGAGGTCATAACAGCACCTCTGTTTCAGCAACCCTGGCCTATTTATTCCAGAAAAAAATTCTATTTATTCATTTATTTACATTTCTACCCCACCATTGTCTGAAGACTCAACATGGCTTACAGTATCAGAAGCACAAAATACAATAAAATACAATTAAGTTCCCTTAAAACTCCAGCATCATCCCAAACAGCCACTCAGTTGGGGACCCTGGCTCTATCCCCAACAATCACCCACCAGTCCTCCTCTACATGCTCTACACCCAATCCTATTCCTGCCTGCCAAAAGGTCTAACATCTCTTCCAGAAGACAGGTAGGTTCGGACTTAGATGGAGGGAAGGGAGTTCCACAACTGTGGGGCAGTGCTCGAGAACACCTCCCTGCACACCCTCGTTGTAGCAACATCATGGGCATTTGGCACTCCCAAGAAGGCACCTTCAGCTCACCTCAGGGGCCAGGCCAGGACATTGGGGAAGAGGCAGTCTTCCAGATAACTGGGGCCCAAGCTGTCATAGCCAAATGTCCTAGTCCTGCTCTTAATAGACCATCAGACTATGACATAAGGCTCTCAACCCATCTGTTAGTTCAGCCCTCCAGAGACCTCCCAGGGCCAGCTAGCTCTGACAGAGCCAGGGCTTGACTGCCTCAGCTTCCCCAAGCCTGGGTATTTATAGTCCTTGGGGGTGGGGCCAAGACACCAGACAGTGCTCCTTAAAGGGGCTACCACCTAACTCATTCCACACCTCCTCCCACAGAGCCTTGCCGAGACAAGCTCTAGATACTGAGACCCCTAGCAGCATCCATACCAGACCACAACAAACCCAAACATGCAAACCCACTATCACTTCAGTCCAAACATCCGCAGTGCCCATCAGGAACCCATGCTTCCCTCATACTCCCAAAGTACATATTTCATATGTATGATACTTAATACAATGAAATAAATCATAACCAAAATACAATCTCTACATCCCCACCCCAAGGTCAACCAAAGAAGCTCCTACTTAGTCACCCCTTTGGTGTTTAAAAACTCCCTTTAGTTGCAGAGCATTGGCCAGGGGACCTGAACTCATTAACCCCTTCAGGTTCAACTCAGCCTGCCACGCATTTTCTCCCCCAGAGTTTTGCCATATAGTTGAGCCCTGGAGGGAACATAAGGTTCACCTGGTTTGACAGGTCTGTGAGCCAGGCCGGCACCTGTACATGTGCCCCTTTTAGGGATTCTACCCAAACAAGGAGCAGATTCTGGTTTCTCTCGCCAAAGAGGGAAACAATCAGGCAATGGGGACAGTTTACATCCATGTATTTTAAGCGCTGCATGTAGACAGACTGGGACTGAGGCATGTTGTAATTAATGATGTATTGCATTGCCCAGTATCCCTAGCCCCCTTACAATAGTGTGTGTTGTCAACAATACAAGGTACTTTCCAATCCGAAACTGGCCCAAAGCAGCAGCTTGTTTCTCTGTGGGTTTATCACTCTCCCCAATGGTGAGACAAGCAAGCCATTCTGCCTGCAGGAGAATGATCATCTGCTGCATTGCTTCTTCACCGTTTCCTAGTACCAGAGACATGGTATCTGAGCCCATAACTCTTAAACAGTCCAGTAAAAATATTTCTTTTTGCTCTCATTGCTTTGTGCTGGACATGATCTGGCATAGCCTCAGTGACTCCTGTCAATCTGTGCTGGTGGCTTCTTTCAAGGGCCCTGTTCTTTCTTAGCTGTTCTCCCAGTTATGACTTCCCAGCTTTCAGCACCAGTAGCAGCCTTACACTTACCTGAGAGCACTCCAGGGTCCTCCTGTTCCCTTGGACCTAAGCCCCAGATTGGGCCAGGTTCCTCATCACCGGTTGGATAAAGTTCCCCATCCGACACACCTACGTGTGTCTCCTGCTTCTTGGGACACCTGTTGAGTCCTTGTTGCTCTCTCACCTCTCCAGTACTGTGTAGCTGGGTGAACTCTTCCTGTCTTTTTATGACATGTGCCAAAATTCTGTCTCCGGACAGAATTGTTTCATTCATCTCCTTCTCCAGCTGATGGATACTCTCAGGTGCAGGGAGTCATTCTTCTCCTTCAGATCCTCATTTGCCTGCTGACTCTCTTGGATATCCCATTGGAGCTGGGTTCTATCACAGTTCTATCAGCTGGGATTGGTACTCTAAACTGGTACTTTCTGTCTTCACCTTGAGACATGCCAGTCCTGTTCCGTTTTTACCATCTGTGCCATCCTCTTCTCATGGGAAGAGTACACCTGGGTCAACTCTTCCTCCAGTCAGCTAATCTCCTCAAGAAGACAGCTTCTATACTCCTCCATACCCATTTGACCCTCCTCCTGGGACGCGTAAACTCTCACTCCACATTGACAGATCATCTCTCATCTCTGCCCCCAGATCCTGATCCTGCTTCTGAACCATACCAGGCTCCTGGCCTGTCAGCTGCAGAGGTTCCAGATTAGTCCCATTGGCCACTTCTCTATCTCATGAGAGAGTGTACTGGGTCTGACCAAAACTGCATAATTCCTCACCTAAGCAGACTCTGTGTTTGTGCTGCAGGATACCTGCTCTTTCAGGAGACCCACAATCAACTTCTCTTCCCCAGGGAGGCTTCACCAAGCTGCTGCTGCAGAGGCTTAGTTTCCTTTTTGGCTACTCTGGACCATAGTGCTCTGACGGTCCAGGCCTACCCCTCTCAAGTCTGAGTTTCTAGACTCCTTTCACTGTGTCAGGTAGGGTTCAACGGAAGCATCCACTGGCAGGGAACAAACAGTAGCTGGTTTCTTAATAATATTCCTGGCTTCTTTCAGTTCCTGTCCTTGCAGCTTCTCTTCCAGATCCAATCCCTGTAGCCACTCTAGAAACTGACTGTTGGCATGGAGTGACTCCTGAAGCTTCTTGACAAGTTGAACTTGCTGGACAGCCACAGCTTATTTTTTCTTCCTGCACTGCTTTAGTTCCAGACTCATTACTTACATCTGACCTTCTAGCCACATCATCCCCAAGGTCATTGGTTGCTGGACCTGTGCTAGGTACAACTAAAGGGCCACCTGTTGCTCTGTACAACAGCTGTGTAGAGAGGCTCTTAACTTCCTGAGCCAGCGTGGTTTGCCTAAACTCCCAACAGTTGCTGGGATTTCTCAAGGTTCAGTTTCCCTTTGTGTACCAACACCAACACCTTCACAGTATGCACAGTCTGCTTGCTCAGCTCTTTGACATGTCCTTTGAGAGTGGCTACCACATTGCTTAAATCATACAGCCAGACTCCTAGAGGGGCCTGCCAAACCAGGGCGTTGATTAAGGAGCTCTGCTGCACTCTTATTCTTATGATTTGTTGAGACCTTGTCTCTTCCCCACATCCCTATCAGCAGAGTTAGAGTTACCATACTCCAGGGTTACGTCTGAGCCTTGGGGATCCACTTCACCTATTGCAGAAGGTGCAATAGGGCTCATAGGGGTATTCATCCCACATGCACCTAGTCATTAGCAATTCTTTTGGGGGATTGCCCCTAGTTCCACTCTCCCAAAAAGCCTTCCCCCCACCCCCCATTTCACTTTACTCTCAACCCCCAGCCCTTATTACCCATTATCAAACATTTGTGTCTTCATACAATTCTCAAACACGTTTTGGTTCCCAATTTCCTCCCCAAAGTCAGTGTCTTCAGAAGGCAATTTCAGGCATGGGCAGATGTCCTCCATGGCCCCAGTACCTTTCGGTATGCGGGTCTCCCACAGTCTGTTGGGGCCACTTCTGTAAATGAAGGTAGAACTGGGCTATTAAACTCTTTTGGTGCCCCTTAGGGCACCAAACGAACTTACAGTTCGTTTAGGGAACTGGACTGTTGCCCTGCTGGGGTTTTCCTAGAATCCCAGGCCTGTGGCACTGGGACACTGGGAAGACAGTTCCCTCCTAGTGGTATAGTCTCTTTAGCTGCATAAGGAAGCTTCATGACTCAAGGCTTCCCATATGCTTCCCATCTGGCCCCAGGTTTGGTCTCAGAATCACCTACAAGATTGTTCAGCCTGCTCATGGCTTCCCTTCTTCTGAAGACTCAAGAATTCCATAGCCACTTGGCTTACAGTCTTAAGTCCTTAAAAGGGCAATTTCTGTTAATATGTCCCTTTTCCCAGCAACCCCAGCAGACTGACCTTGAAGACCCATCCATTCTAACCTTTACATAGGTCTGGGATGTGGGGCAGGTTTCCCCCATGGAATGTAGGGCAAGTTTCACCCAGGGTTTCCCTGGGTACTCTATTCCACTGAGGGTCAGGGCAGTCAAAACATGTAAATGATGCACAGGACACATTCTGCCAAACATGACCACACCGTCCCCAGTTATAACAGCATCTCTCTTGCAACCCACACTCCAAGTACCTGTGGCTTATCAGTTGGGGGTGACTGGTGATAGGCCGTTGGTGCTGGGGTTTTTCCTGGAATGCAGTAATGCCCTCGCCAAGACTCTTTGCGGCTCCTGCAGCTCTGGTTCCGATTGGTTCCACCATCATTGCTCCAGACACTGTAGCTGAACCTTCCCAGGTTGGAAGTTCCTCTGTAGAGGGACTTGTTCTGCTCCACACTTCCCCTTGCTCCAGGGGTGTTTGAGCTGCCTGCATTTCCCCCCACATGTAAGTAGTAGGCTTGGCTCCCCAGGGTCATAACAGCAGCAATGCACACAAAGCCCTCAAATCTTAGCTCTGTTTCAGCAACTCTGACCTCTTTATTGCAGAAAATAATGGAAAATTCATAGTCCCATTTTCAATAGTTCATCATGCCAGTTAACCCTCCTGCTAGAGCCAATGTGGTGTAGTTGTTAAGAGTGCAGTACTTAGACCAGGAGGTATGGAGAGAGCTCCCCAGTTCAGTCTCACCTTAGTCAAGGACTGGGTGACCTTGGGCCAGACACATCTCTCAGCCTAACATACCTCACAGGATTGTTGTTATGATTAAGAGTTAATTAGTTTTTAAAGTTACAGTTAATAAATTAATGAATTGTGAGCCACCCTGAGCCTAAGGAGTAGGGTGGGATAAAAAATCTAAATAAACAAATAGTTCAGTACCCCAGAGACCTCCCAGGGCCAGCTAGCTCTGGCTCAGGTCTGCACCATGCCAGAGCCAGGGCTTGACTGCCTCAGCTTCCCCAAGCCTGGGTATTGACAAACCCTGGGGGTGGGGCCAATGCACCAACCAGTGCTCCTTAAAGGGGCCACTGCCTAACACATTACAAGGTAGTTTCACTGAGACACTAGAATTGGGTCCTGAAAAAATAGACCTTCTTGTGTGTTGTTTAAACAAAAAAACAAAGAAACTTTCAGTGTGGTGGTTAGAGTTCACTGTGGGCCAACTTTGCACATACAGCCACCCCGAGCTGTTTTCAGGAGGGGTGGGATATTAATCGATAAAATAAAATAAAATAAATACAAATTCTATCTACCTGATAAATGTCATTATCTTTGCCTGGGCCTGCGCTGAACATACAAAATTAGCTGTGGGATTTTAAGGCTTCTTTAAATTTGAGGCTCCATTTTCTAGCCCTGGGTTCTTTAATTTTAGAAACAATTTACTTTTGCAAGCGAGCTACCAATTTAATCACCAACATGGTCAGTCAGATGAAAACTGTAACAATAGCACTTTTTCTACACAGTTTTGTTTTGAGAGATAATTACTGAGGGCAAAATACTCATTCATCCAGGTTCACAAGGCCATTGTGTGTGCACAAGCTGTGCATAAAGTGTCATACTATGCTTAAGTGTGTGCCAAATCCTCATTCACATCAAGAGGCATCATTGTGCAGCATAGCCATCCGTGGTAAGGAGGCTCCTGCTGCTGTAGCAAGGAATGCACCTCTATGCCTGTGGGCATATTTACAAGCAATCAAACCACACTTACGTGCAGAGGGGCTGTGCTGGGCTCAAGAGGATGGCATTGTACGTGCAAGCAAGAGCAGGCAATATGCAACAATGTACAGTAAATGACGACTTGGCACCCACTTAAGTCTGGTGTGGTAGGTGAGTGTGCAACATATGGGCGCACACCTGGATGAATAAGGATTGGTCATTGGCAAAGCATCTTATTTGTCAGTTCACAACGTCAGACTGTTTGTTAAACAGTGGATTCTCTGGTCTTTTGATTTTTAAAGCTGTTTTATGGGCACACATTAAATGTAAAACAAATATGAACAAGCCATTAGACATTGTACTATACTTATATATTTTCCTCTTATTGAACATAATTTATATGTTCAAAATTAGCTGAACTTTGTTTATTGGGAAATAAAATTTGCCCAAAGATCTACCATCATCTTCATCTGCAGTAAGCAGCAGATAAACTCTATAAACTGCTTGCTTATTAACATGCAGACAAAAATGGTCTTGTAGTAGACTGCAATTCATCTATGGTCACTGAATTATCAGATTTTCAAACCTCCTTCACAAAATCTTTTATTTTAGATAAACTCAATTTATACAGTATTATTTATATAATATCAGCAATGTGCCAGGCACTGAATGTCTGTTAAACATCAGCATCAGCAATGTGCCAGCCATGCTAGAGACAGGTCCATGCACAGACAGGCTCATAATCTAATAATAATAATAATAATAATAATAATAATAATAATATTTCTATATTGCTGCCCCCCCCCATGCCAAATGGGGTGTTAACAAATGTCCCTCTAGGATGTCTGTCCCACCTGGGGGAGGTGAGGGTCTATACTGCTCAGGGCCCTAAAAACCAGCAGAACAATCCTAAATCCAACCCATCACTCTACAGGCAGTCAATGCTGAGAACGCAGGGTGGGCGTAATATGACCCAGTCCAGCCCAGTAAGCAGCCATGCTGCCACATTCCAAACAAGCTGCAAGGAACAGAGAAGCACTGCTGAAATCCCATGGAGAAAGAATTTACAATAATCAAACCTTGTGGTCACCAGAGCATGGGTCACTGTGGCAAGGTCAGCCTGGGATAAATAAGGACGTAGCTTACGCAGACTACATAAACATCTCCAAACCATGTCCGATACCAGAGCTTTCATGGATTGAAAGATAGCCCACTACCTCCACCTCCCAACATGTAGGTGCCCAAGGGAGACAAGGGTATCCTCATATCAGCTGCTTCTCCCCACTAGCATCACCCCAGTCTTCTCTGGACTGAGCACAAGGTAGCTCCAATGCATCCAGCTGGCTATATCGTTCAAACATTCCCCCAAGTCAGAGGTCGATGTTGCAAGGCTCACAGGGCAACAGATATACAGTTGTGTATCATCAGCGTACTGATGATACTCAACCCTGTGCTTGGTCATCTAGAATAGACAAGGGGAGGGGAAAACAAGGGGAGAGACAGGAATATATTCATGAAGCTGAGAAGTTGGAGGTGTGGATTGTACATGCTTAGGTTAGTGACAAGGAAGGAGGCGGATCCTGAACAATGAGACAGTATAAAGAAAATCATAAGCAAGCAAACTATGGGGATGAGGAGCTAGTGAAGGCTGATGAAAGAAGTAGGTTTTTAGGATGGTTTGGAAGGAGACAGCAGATCATATGTGTTCGGGGAGGGAGTTCCAGGGTGTACGGGCAGCATGGGAGAAGGGGCAAAAATAGTTTACGCAGCAGGCAGCTTTGGTACAGGTGAGCAGCCTAATGGCAAAGGAGGAGCAAAGTTCCTGGGTGGGAACACAACAGGAAAAGGGGAAGAACAGGGAGGCCCAGGACCACAAAGATGAGGGTTTTGAAGGTGAAGACAAGGCGTTTGTGTTGGACACGAAGTGGGAGAGGGAAGATAAGAGATGTTGAACATGATTAGAGGTGGATGGCTTTCTCAGTGGGGTGTTGGACAGAAGTGAAAGAGTGAAGGTGGGAGCAGAGAAGGCCAGTAAGAAGGTGTTTGTAGTAATCAAGGCAGGAGATGACAAAGGCATGGACTAGGGTTTTGGCACTGGGAGGAGTAAGGAATGAACTAATTTTAGTGATGTTATGCATGGAAAAACAACAGGCTTTAGTAACAGACTGAATATGAGGTATAAAGGAGAGGGAGGCGTCAAAGAAGTATCACAAACTATGTGCGTGGGAGGGCAGGCTGAATGGTGACACTGTCAGTGGAGATAGAGAGTGAAAGAAAAGAGGAGGAGAGAGAGAAGATTAGGAATTTAGTCCTTGGATATGTTGAACTGCCTGTGAGACATCTAAGTGGAATCAGTGAAGAATCAATTGAAACCAAGTCTTAGCCCCTTTCATCTAGCATCTTTTAAAGGCTAATTCATCCACTGTGGGTTAAACCCATGGTGTAAGCTGGATAGTTGGCTTGTTTTCATTTTTTTCCTCCCATATGTTAAATATCTCAGAGATCCTTTCTTTGTTACCAAGCAAATACATGCATACACAAAATATTCATTCCCTAATGGCATATAACAGAGTAGCTGAAGTGAAAGGAAAAATAGATTATTCTAATCATTCATTACTGAAAAGTACTCATATCCTCAAAAGTTCTCTAATATGTGTGCAACACTAATATTCCCTACACCTAATTAACCCACTTTTAACATCTCCCGCACTCTGCTTTGGGCAGCAGTTCACATCCATATTGATGCTAGGAAAAGGTTGAGTTTATCCTCTTGAAGCTGCAGTCCCTGAGCAGGTCCTTCCCTAACTATCATTGAACAGCATCAGCATTTTAAGTGACCAGGATAAGCCCAAAATACGATAGGGACTTCCTGTTGCCTGCCTCCCAGGGAAGTACCCAATATATTCCTGAGCTTATGCATTTCTGAATTTCAGAATTCATAACTTTCTGCTTGGAGATTATTTCCCCTTCATGGTCCTAATTCTGCAATCAACTATATACATTGTAGTCCCATGGATTTTTACACTGCCACACAAGTGTGGTTTGTTATTTATGTCAATCAATCAATCAATCAATCAATCATTGGTGAAGCCAAGGCCATAACATGTGCATAAATGTTGCCAGTATTAGGGTCCAGGTTATCAGCAGCATGGACCATCCTGTCTTACATGTATGCTTAAAAGGGTAGTGGTTGAAATCCTGATCCTCTTGACCTTCATCAGAGTTTTGCAGTTGATGTCAAATGGGGCAAAAATTTTAGCCAGCTTCTACATGAAAGTTTCACTACCTTATGAAGTATTCTTGTTGTGTTACAGACCCATCAGATTAATGTTACTAAAATGAAAATCTTATTCATATTTTCTTTTGTGTTTCAATATTCTTACTTTAACAAGCTGGGACAGCTAAACTAGCCTGACCAACATAATTTGGCTTATAATCCATTTGTTCAATTTAAGGTTCTTTTCCCCAAGACTTGTGCTTGAGATTTTTATACTACATGGAAATGATTTATTACTCCAAAAGCTGGTTTAAATTACATTTCTAAAAACGAAAACTCTTCCTGTCAATATCTGCCTTGATAAAAAAAATTTAAAATTACACAAAACCTTTTTTTTTTCTTTTGTTAACAGTGGTCCTTACATACAGTGCTCTAGCTGGACTTGTATTGGCAAGGATTACTCTGCTTAAATAATCATATTGTCTTATCTCCCTTTCTGGAAAGACGGGACAAACAATTTTGGGCATATTTGGGTGTGTCTGGACTCAGTTGTTTTGTCTGAAAAGAGTCATGTTGCAGTAAGAGGTCTGTGAAATTATTCCCAGAAATCCTCTTTCCTGCAGGCAGAATTTCTGGAAATTGGAATGACAACATACTGCTTCATGGTTTATTAATTTGTTAATTTACAGTATGGAGTGGTTTTTTTTAAAAATCTCTGTAGCATCTCAGCATTAATATTGTGACTGTTCAGCATAGCCCTGAATATGTGGACTTTTTGTGGGAAAAGAAGGTGGTACAGTTTTACTGTCTGTATTTCCGGTTCTTAGTTTTACTTCTAGTCTGTACCTCTCTGCACAAAAATTTCACTTTTCATCCTCTACTAAATGAACATAATATTGGGTGTTAACTAATATTAACTGGCCCGGTTCATCTGCTCTGGTGCACCTGGGCCAGCACCAAACCCTGTATGTTTGTTCCAGGCCCGCTAGATATGAGCCGGGTTCAAATCCC